>OLMO02000294.1:10195746-10227421 GCA_900291935.2 Cassiopea xamachana | reverse complement strand
ATATATATATATATATATATATATATATATATATATATATATATATATATATATATATATATATATATATATATATATATATCCATTTTTGTGAAACCGTTCAAACTACTCCGCACAAAAACGGAGGTTTGCGAAGGCGCAGTAGATCAGTGTGAATGCATTAAACCACAGAAACGGAAATTTTTCCCTCCGCTGACGTTATTATCCTAGTTTTTGGAAAAAACCGAGCAGTGTGAATGGGTGAGAGGCCTCTTCAAAAAAGGATAAATTCATAAGCGTAGCAGAGCGAAAGGGGCGTTAGAAGCTAGTGAATTTTATGACGTTGTCTCTACTATCTGTTGCATCTGCCACCTGCATGCTAAGGGTCAATAGACGGGTACCTCATTAATCATTTGGTTGTTTTTTGCAATCCAGTGAGTGTATTAATTCAGTAGGCAATGGCTGACATGGAATTTATACTTACTCTTACGTGGGCTACTACAATTGGAAAATTTTATGCCCCAGCGAGGATTCGAACCCCAGTGGAATGGCCAATGCGCCACAGAAGCGCAATAGAATATTCAGTGTTTACTAAGGTCATTTTTATCTAGGGCCTTCACCACAACCATGGCCATGTTTATTCTGTTTCGGCATATTGCCTTCGTCAGATCCAAGCGTATTTATATATTAATTCAGTAGGCAATAGCTGACACAGAGTTTATACTTACGGTCTGAATTAATATATAAATACGATTGGCTCTGACGAAGGCAATATGCCGAAACAGAATAAACTTTGCCTTGGCTGTGTTGAAAGCCCTAGCTAAGAATGACCTTAGAAAACATATATTTATACATATATGTATACATATATTTATATATGTAAATTTTAGCTAGTTCTTTCATTTTCATATGGGTTAGAAAAGGAAAAGTTTAGAATTCAAGCTACTTTTTCGTAGTGCTTATTGTGGTGGACTTTGGTTAGCTGCTCTACGATGTATGGTGGAAATTGCAACAGTGCTGGAACTTGATGAGAATATAGATCGTTATAAGACCATGCTGAGTGCAGGCAAGAAGGCTTATGAAAGGAAATTATGGAATGGTATGAATAAGCACACACTATTATGTTCATCTCTAGCACCTTTGCTACACTTGTAATTTATCAGCTGCATATCTTAATCGTTGTGACCATCATAATTTAGTAATCATAATTTTTTCAGCTTTTAGTCGCAGATGTTGTTAGTATTTTATCGTAGCCATAAGCATCGCCATCATTTTCATTAGGTAATAAGCGGTATCACCTTTGTTGCTGTGACAATAAGCATCTCATTACGAGGAAGTACCAAGGGTTTCGTAAAGAGGTGATCAGCTCCTCTTTTTAAATTATGAGAGATTTTGGGGGGCTGAGCCCCCTTCATCGAACATCTTTTAGACTGGATGAGTTCATAACTGTTAATAGAAGATACTTGCTTTCTCCTTCTTGTAATGCTTTCACATACACTGGTTTGACAAGCACATTATTGGTATATATGCAAAAATTGGCGTGGTTTAAGGTGTGGTCCATATATTTCCTACAGCACAGCCCACTTGTTACAATTTTTGGACGACACCACACGACACACTGGGAAGTACCCTAACTATGGCTAACACTTCATCCTAGTGTTTATCTTCTTTATCGATACCTTTGTTAACACCATTACTATCATCATTCATATCATCAGCGTCTGCATCTTCCCCTTCTTCTATCCTTATATCCAGAGGAAGCATTGTGTGCCCTGATGATCCAGCTGTGCGTCCCAGCCTTTTGCCTTTGGGTGTGCATGAGTGATCGCCTGTAATGCAACCACCTGATCTACTCACGTTTATCGAGCTCTGCAAGGACTGTCTCGTAGTGGCTGCACCGAAGGCAATCTGTTGGGGGGGAATCAAGTGGGCAAGGTTCTGGATAGGCTGGAGGTCCATTTCCTCTCTGAGAGCCCTTGCTTATGCCACAGCCAACCACTTTGAGGAAATGCATCAGTTTCTGCTAGCCATCAGGGTTGCCAATTTTGCAATTTAGTTACCAAATGTGACAGTGTTTGCGCTTTTCTGTGCCTGTTGGCAACCAAAATTGAGATTTATCAACCCTATAAATATTGGCAACTTTTAAGCACATTTAGAAAATTCCCAGATAAAATGCTCTTGATGTTCATGTCTCTAAAATTTTGCCAGCATTCATTTGTAAATAGACTTTCTATGTCACACTGATCTTACCGAGTTGCTGTCACTAATATAATACGAATGTTTACTGGCCCATTTTTTCCATTTTTGTTTACAAATCTGATTGGATGGAATTGAACATACGTATCTTCAACGCTTCATCCTGATTACTGTCAATAATGCTCATGCCTTAAAGAATTTATGGCGTCAATGATAGGAAAAATTGAATTGGCAACTTTTGGCAACTTCTCATACTAAATTTGGTGACTTTTTTCCAATTCCATTTTGCAACCCTGCTAGCCATCATCATCTCTTTGTTATTATCATCATGTATCATGCTAGCTGCCACCACCGATACTAGCACTGCCATGACAGTTTTCACCGCAATAGCCACCTCTGCGATGGCCGCTACTATGGTAAACACCGCTATGATAGCAACCACTCAGGAGTGGGAAATATAGTGGGTCACGGCACCAATTGTCCCTGAAATGTTTTTGGATTTCCAGGAGCAAAAACAGCAGAAAGGAAACAAGAAAAAGAAAGAAAGAAAGAAAGAAAGAAAGAAAGATAGAAAGAAAGAAAGAAAGAAGGGGGAGTGGGAAAAGAAAGGGATGGGGAAGAAAAAAGGGGAAAGGAAGGGAAAATATGAAAGACATTGTACAAACCACACTAAGGACAAAAAGGTCTGACAGAATTACAAAAACGAAACTGATGAAATTGAAGTTCCAATGAGAATATTTATTTTTGCCGTTGTTTTGCAGCAATTTTGGCAATCTACTCTGTTCTGTCTGAAAACTGCGATATGCTCGCAGAAATTTGTCAACATTTCCTATGGTCCCAGAAAGTGAAATATTTTTCCCTCTCCTGTAACCACCATCACAACATAATGACTACCTTCCTCATACTCTTGAGTGCCTAATAGATGTCTCCCCGCTAGTTGATCTTTTCAAATTTTCGACCCAAGACATTTTATTCCAACCCTCTTGCCTATTAATTATTTTGAGTAAGATCTCTCTTAGGAAAATATTTAGAGGAGATGCTTTGGCCTGTAATTGAAAACTATCATTAAGAAAATCACGTTGATCGCATGTGCTTTATGGTTTAGCTTGTTTCATCCTGTGAACTTGGCAATGGTACTTTGATATAAATTCGTGGCAAGAAACCATTGCACTTTGCATTGCATTTTTTGTCATTTTCCAACCCCCCGTTTTTCCAAACCCCACCATATTAGCGTTTTGGGATTTTTCCAGCCCTCTCGGTTATTTCAACCCCCCTTCCATTAGGCACTCAAAAGTTTTCTCGATTTTACCTCTGTTTCCTCCAATTCCTCGGGGCTTGGAGGGTGCCTCTAATGGGACTTAAGTTCTGGCAGGAGCATTTAAAACCGGATGCCCTTCCTGACGTCACCAATAGCCTGCGATGGGCCTTGAACCCAGGACCACGTTGATCTGAGCCAAGTGCATTACCGCTAGGCCACGGATGCTCATTAGGCACTCAAAAGATCATTAATATATTCAAGACCGTTGCCTTCGTCTCGTCTCTGTCAGCATTACTTAAAGGTTAAAGTGCTCTTTTCAGAAACAGTTAATCCGGGATATTGTAACAGAGTTTCGGCTTCTATTTTCCTTCGCGGCTGTTGAAAAACACACTGTTAATACTATTGGATATATTACGGAAAAGCATGACGATCTCTTTTGATGATGACTCTGTTCAATTGTATCTTATCATTAGCTCCTCAGAGCAAGATTTTTCCTCTCAGTTGGCACCAGTACCCCAAATTCAATATTAAATAATTTTCTTTTCGGTTCTTTAGTTAAGGTTTATGGACCTTAATTGCCGTATGAAATGTTCTTTTGAGTTCCCATTTCGAGAATTTAAGGAATTAGCTACTGCGACGCTTTCTAGTTGAAAAAACTTTGAATTCTGTTGTAGGCAATAAGCATTAAAATTGTTTGGTATTCGAATACTTAAAGCCTGTCAAGAATTCTTGTTTGAGCTTCAAATTGTCAGTGCATTCGTTTCCTTGCAAAACTTGAAAACCCTACTCACCCTACTTACCCTCCTCACCCTACTTACCCTACTTACCCTACTCACCCTATGTACCCTACTCATCCTACTTACCTTAATCACCCTACTCACCCTACAAACCCTACTGACCCTACATACACTCCACACCCTATTCAACCTACTCACCCTACGTACCCTACCTACCCTACTTACCCTACAAACCCTACGTACCCTACTCACCCTACTTTCCTTCCTCACCCTACTCACACTACTCACCCTACTTGCCCTACTTACCTTACTCATCCTATTTACCCTACTGACCGTACTGACACTACTTACCCTACTCACCCTCCTTACATTTCTCATCCTACTTACCTTATTCATGCGACTCACACTACTTACCCTAACTTGCAAAACTTCTAACACCCTAATTTGCTGATGCTGATTGTCGGCCTGGTCAAATAGCAAGCAAATTTTTGCGTATTTTTAAAACCTTTCCAGGCAGCAACCAAGGAAATAATGCTTTCTCAATGGATATCAAAAGTACCATGCATATTTATTTTTTGCTACACTCTTTTTTACAAGAATAAAGAGTGTAAGAATGTTGAGGCTCCAAATTGCTGAAATTTAGGAATAACTTTACGAATAGTGCGAAGCTCAAGCTTCATTAAGGCAAGAATTTTTTTACATTCTAGTTATAATACTGCTTTCAGATTTATTTTGCATTATCAATGCAACATCTCTTGCTTAGTCTTATGATATAGTAAAACATCTACAAAGATTGGAATATATTCCTTAAATATTTAGGCAAAGTTACTCCCTTGGTATTTAAGAATAATTTAAGAAAAGATGTCTAGGCTCAGAGAAATCAGAAAAATTTTAGAATATTAAAGCTCGGCAGAAAGTTAGGAATTTTTATAAAAATTAGGGTATTTATTGCTAGTGCCCCTGTGGAGTAAATAATAAATTTATGGACTCAGCTTAAACTCTTACGGTAATATTTTTCTGTACAGGAACCTATTATAACTACGATAGCAGTGACAAAGAGTACCACAACAGTATTATGGCACATCAATGTGCCGGTCAGTGGTACCTGTGTTCTTGCGATTTGGGGCAAGATATTGATGATCGGGTATGTAGAAATTGTTAAGGTTTCTCCTACTGACCATTGTATTATTTCTTTTCTACTTTGTATTACCACTGACCTCTCCCTCTACAATATCAGTTTGCAATGTATTTTTTTGCAACAGGCAAGATGCTCTAAACGCATTGATACAGGTTTTTATACGAAACCTAGCTCAAGGCTTAGTGCTAAAAGTTTCTCAATGGTGGCCACATTTTAGTTCTAAAGTTTGTTAAAAGTTTCGTAATTTATTGAAGTGAATAGAAGTGAAAACGTAAACAATACGTTGACGTAGCAAACTATTTGTCCTATAACAAACAAAATGTGTCAGTACGAGTTAAATTCTAAGGCAATGTCATATTCACAGCTTTACGTTGAACCAGGCAACGATTTCAATCAGCTATTTGGGAAACGTTTCTTAGCTCTTTCCTCGTTTTTCTAAAAGTTTCTTAAATTTTTTGGCTGTCTTGTACTAAGTTGCTTATAAACTGGATTTTTGTAGAAAACGATTATTATTTGACACTGACCTGTTTGGGGCCATTCTCACGTGACGTACGTGACATACAAAGTGAAAATTTTGAGATTAAATGGCTAAAATGCTATTGAAAATATCCGAAAATGAACTAAAAATGTTTTTGTCATGCAAGTGAATACACGGAGCTTAAAAATTTACAAAATAACTTTTCATCCAGCAAAACCTACTTCTTGCAGAAGGCTTTAGAGTTGCGTGACGTACGTTTAATATTTTGTTTCTTGAGATTTCTCTGAATTTCTTAGAGCGAATCATAAATTGTTGGATACCTAGCAATGCTAATAGATGAAGTTACAAAGCAACTTGAATAATTTAGTTAATTTCTTCCTTTTCTGGAAAAATTTGGTAAAATGTATCGTGACGTACGTGACAAAGTGCATTGCTGATAAAATTTTGAAAACAATCTCAATCATACAAAAGATTGTAAATTTCAAAAAACATTCGCTAATTGTATTGTTAACTTCAAAAACTTTGTATTATCAACTTCAAAAACATTATGTTGTCATCAATACTCTACTGATTTCACCTATTTTGTGCCCCAGCTAGAGAGTTGATTTTACTCTCATGGTTGAAATTTTGTGAGAGTGGCCCTTTATCCTTTTTGTTTGGAACTGTGGGCTAAGAATCGTGGTTGTGAATATTATTTCATTTCAATTTTTACATATTTTTGCAGGTTAAAAAATCAGTCAACTAAGCACTGTTTTGCAATTGCCCCTTTTCAGAAAAATAAGAAGCAACTAAGAACAGGAAAAAAATGTACTGCAAAACTGTTTTTATTGTCAGTATCCGTTTGCTTCAAATTGCGAATGAATATAGATAGTAAGAATTAAGGCTAAAAAGAAATGTAATAGCTATGATGACCCAACGAACTTCGTAAAAGTTGTCCCAGAAAAGCTTCCTTTTTGTTCATTATTTTTTTTACATTCTTTTTTCATAAGAACCAGTAAAATTGAGGTTCTCAGTTAAAATAGAGTAAAATTGAGGTTCTAATTTTTCTGCTCTCAATTATGCCCAAATTTTGATCCAGAATTGTTCTCAATCTGTTCTTAAATTAGTATGATGTAAGCCAGTAGTTTGTTTTCAACCTTTTTGGTGGAGTGGACCCCAAGGATGTATTCCAGTGGCTCGTGGAACCCCTGTTCACATATCTGCACAGGAAAGTTAAAATATACTGTCGATAGTAGCATTTTTATAACTTCTGGCAGAGGCCCTGGAGTGTGCTGGCGGAACCTAGGGTTCTGGGGAACCCCGCTTGACAATCAGGGAAGTAGGTAGTCTAGAAGTTAGATAGTATTGAAGACAAACTTGAGTGCATTGATTGATTGAGAGCCCATTAGCCAAATGTTACATCTGAGATGGTCACTCTTGCAGATCAATGTTGTTTACTGAAAAAGTTTATAAACAATTATAAATAGACAATGCTAGTACAGCATCTAGTTTTGCAGAGGACAACTAATTCGTGAAAATCAGAGAGATGACAAGGTTGCCAATTCTCTTCAGACTAACAAGGAAAGGACATTTCATGCCCATGTATTAGTGGAAAGCTTATGCATCTTGTCCAAGAATACATTTAACAATAGTTCTTCAGCTTCAAGCCTGTTCTTAGTTTGTTCTTAACTTTCTACCAAATTTCAAGCTCGTGTTCTTATAAAGTTTTTCGTATAAAAAGGAGTGTAGTGCCAACACTTGGCACCACGAAATGAGAAAGATTTCTGTGGATACCCTGCAGTAGCTGTTCGGTATTTGACTTTGAGGCGTCCTTACGCTTTGTGATCGTGTAAAGAATAACAGGCTTTTTGCCTTAGAAATCGCATTTCTTAGCATCAAGATAAAACACTTCCATCGGAAGAGATAACTTTAAACGGAATATTGGCCTCCGGATTTCTGTTGCAGTTTTAGGACCCGCACTTAAGAAGCACGGAAATGCCTTTAATTGTGTTTATGATTATTCAGTATTTTATCCTGAGCTTCTGGATTGCTTTAATTGTTTGTTTATGCAAGTTTATCTTGAATTAGTATTTACAGTTAAGATAGTAACAAATAGACTGATCGCATTTTCTCTATTGGAAATTCAGGTATTTCCGAAGGATCACGTAGTTAGTGCATTGAAGACGGTTTTTCAAATGAATGTTATGAGGTTCCAAGGTGGTTTTATGGGCGCTGTTAATGGGATGAGACCGGATGGACGGGTGAGTTAATAAACTGCTCATATTTTTATGGAAGAACAAAGATAAAGACCATGTTAGTATTTGTTTTAATTGAGAGTTGTAGACATTTTTAAGAGTATAGGACTCTAAATATTTTCCTTTTATTTAATGCCCTGCTTTGAGGATGTGTTTGAAGTTAAACTTGTTATTACAACTAGACTGTTGCAACAACTTAGTTATATTTCCCTCCCCGATCCCATTACAACTGGTATTTTATGTAAGCAACGGTTTTCTAACGTCCTAAGTATCTCCTTTCTCATCTTTCATCCTTCCCTTTCTCGCTTCGATCAGCATGTGAGGTCCACTCCTGTGGCCAACTATTCTTTTGCTTGCGGTGCTTCAAGAAGTTGCCATTCTTTCTTATTAAGCGAATACTGTCGGAAATCCTAGACTCTGAATTATAGTGTTACATAGATGGCATCCAGTAATGCCCTCCTCCCGATTGCAGTTTTTCAAAACATTTACCGCCCATTTTCATTTATTAGTACTCTTTAAGAAAGCGCTTTTATATGAAGTTCAATCCCCCATTTAGGCATTTTAGCCAAAAACTGCATGCCCCTCTTTATTATAACCCGCTACAATATGATGCCAAAGAGAAATAGTAGACACATACGGAGACATGACAAAGGCCCCTTTTTGCCGCAGCTTTCAATAACTTTTGGCTTCTCGGTAGATGATGATCATGGATTGTCGATATCTCTCTGGGGAATTTTTAATTGGTGGCTTAATTTCCTTGCAACTCGATTCATTCAATAGTCCATCACCATGCCGCTGGAAACTTTTCACCGTTGTATATCGACATGCCCTTCAAATAGCGGAAACTCATTTTGTAGTTACCGTCATTTGAGATTTGAAATAATAGTAGAACTAGTATACTTTTATTCTAACGAAAGTGTCTGTTAGAGATGACACTTAGGCTGGGCTGTTGGTAAATGGAGTGTGGTGGCCAATTCCTTGCCTGACTACCTGTATTTCCCCAGTTTTTCCAACAAGCATTCCAGTTGCAGCTGTGTAACAGTGGCTGAGTATTCAGCCATTACTCGAGGTGTGCTATAGACTCTCTGTGCAAAAGACAAGCAGCGTGACCGCTATACTACTCCCCCATGCATTAAGGATGCGGTCCTTACGTTTCACGTGAACTTTAAGTGAAAACCAAAGACTGCAACGCTACTGCATGAGGGAGTGGCAGGAATTTTAGTGAATTTTCAGCAAAAAGCTCCTGCATGCAGCTAGAGATCATTTGAGCCGTTTTTGTACTTTTTATTTTTTAAAGGTATAGCCACTTTTGGAGTTTCTCTCCATCTGAAGTAGTTTCTGCTGTGATGTGTCAAGTTCATTTGTTCAATAAAATTATGTTGTGATGCTGGAAGGAAATCTAGCGTGAGCCTTTGAGCCTGCTTCCACTGAAAGAGCTTTGGAAGACAGTTTGCTACAGGCCAGCTGTAGATCACCTAGTTCTGAATCTTTGGAAAATGAAGTTGCTAGCAGCTTCCAACGCTTCTACTAGGGATGACCCCTACAAGAATCTTCTGACAGGGGGCTGACTCTTCCGGAAGTAGTACGAGAGTGAAACATTTCTTGGAAAGCGCAGCTGTAGTATGAACTTCAGAAGAAGGGCCACGACGAAAAACATCGTGATATCTTTTCTTTTATTGCCACACAACCATGATGCAGGAAGACATGCCGTGTAATTACGACATAGCCATGAAAACTAAGACATAAACGTTTCGAGACAACGTGTCTCACCATTAGCTAATAGATTATGAATATATAGGGCTTATATAGCTGAAGGGGAAAAACAGATGGGAAAAACAAGCGAGAACATCAAGGCAAATTTGAAGGGAAATTCAAAAGAAGTCAAACGGGTATGTTAACAGTTTATAATTCCTAAATAAGGGAAGCTGTATCAAATATATGCTCATATAAAGGAAGGACCAGTAACAAAACCAAAAGGAAAAAGCAGAAAACTAGCTGAACTGTAACAATAGCATGACTAACGGGCCTCAGGGGGATTAAAAGAGAGAAAGAGGTATAGAAGAATTCTGCACTAGTAGTAAAGTGGGGGGCGATCCCCAAGTACATGGAGACTCTTGTGTATAAGCAAATCAAGTTCATTGTTATATTTGTCAATAATGCAGAAAGTGTTTTGACATTTGCCTTGATTTTCACGCTTGTTTTTCACACTTGTTTTCCCCATTAACTATATAAGCCCCATATACTCATAATGTATTAGCTGATGATAAAACACGTTGTCTCGAAACGTTTATAATAGTCTTCACGTTTATGTCTTAGTTTTCATAGTTATGTCCTAATTACACGGTATGCCTTCTTGCATTCTGGTTGTGTCTCAATGAAAGAAAGTAATTTACAACGGTTTTCATGGCCCTTCAGGAGTACTAGAACTACTATTGTAACTCCGATAAAAGAGTTGGTGTGGTCACTACTCCTGGAAACTCTTGGCAGCTCCTGAAATGCTATTCACCACCTGGAGAATACTCCTGTAGAATGTACCACTACTAGAAAACTTCTGAAAGTCAATTTTTTGGGATGCAATTGACATTTGATAGCTTAACTGCCCTCTCCATTGGAACAATTTCTGTCCTATTCTGCAAAGTGGCGTTTTCTGGCGATGTAGAGGGTATGCTCCATAAAATCTATTCAGGCAGGCTTCACCTACTTCTCCTCTACTGTATTTATTTCACGTTGAGTTAAAGCAAGTCATGCTGTTTGTGAAAACTAATTATGCAAACAGCATGGAAAATTGATCTGGCTCTTGTAGGACAGCACTGGAAAACCCCTGGACAACCCCTGGAAAACTCCTGGAAAACCCCAGGAAAACTCCTGGAAAACCCCAGGAAAACTCCTGGGATTTCACTCCTGAAGGAGTTTATTTTAGGTGTTTTCATAAGAAAAGTTTAGAACTACGCATAGAATCCAGCGATGCTGCGTTGAAGAATTGAATCATGGTTACAGATGCGATTGAACTGTCCGCTTGTGCTGAAAAGGGAATATATAGATGCCATTGTCTCCTACAGTACCCATGTGCATCATTTTTAATGATACTTTCTTACATGCTTTTCCCCTCCCAAAATTATTTTTTCAGTTGTAGTTTTTTCATTTGAAATGCACAAAGTTAACGAGAGCAGCTCATTTTGTGTAGGAGTGCATGTTTAAAAAAAAAACTCTGGTTTATGTTCTCCTTACAAGAAGCTAGCTTGCACCTCCGATATGACTGAATCCCTCCCCCACCCCAGCCCTTCTCTGTCGCCATTTCTGGCCTCTAAATACGTAACTCGTTGGCTGTACTATGACTATTTATGTCCATGGTTTGTATTTCAAATTGTTTATGAAAACGAAGGTAGTGCGATTGCAAATAGTGTCTTAGTAACCTAGTAATTGATAGGAATGTAAATGTTTTTATCTAAGAGTCTCTTTACGCAACAAACAAATGTCTCGAACACCAAGACAGTTTACCGCCAATTTATTTTTTATTGAAATTCATCGACATCATTTGGGTTCATTGATTCATCAAGTTGAGATTACAATGTTGTCGTAGGTTTTTCATTTAAGCCAATTTGATTAATTTTCAATAATTTCTATCGAGCGAATCCGACAATAGAAAATCAAGTCACAGGAAAGATTATAAGCCTTAGGATAAACCCTCTTCTTAGCTCAAGTAAACACTGCAAAATTCCGGCACTTCTGTAATTCATTTTTTCTTAGAAGAGACACCTTGTATTCCTGGGACTATTCCTGATATGCAGTTGCTATGAAGGGAATGCGAATCGGCAGTTTTCTTCTAAATAGCTGGATTTCAGAATGCTTTTTGTGGGCAGGAGAATGAAAAAATGAAGGCCATAGTGATTTACGGGAGAGCAGTGATTTTAGGGCTCGTCTTCTTTGAGAAAAGTCGACGTCCAAAACGCATTTTATGTCGTGACTGAATGTTCTTTCATTGTTTTCCCAGTCGCCGTTTAAGACCCCATGTAAATACTGGTTAGGGACTAATCGCTTAGTTTTACTCAGGGTGGAGCGGTGTTTTTAAAGGGGGGTGGTACTTGTATTTTTATTTATCTCTGATAAGTGGGCATTATGAATCACTTACCATATCACTCACAGAATACAGCAACAAATCATTGGCTACCTTTAAAATGTGTTTGGGCATTTGGATTACCTGTCTTAACTAGTTACCAAAAATTATCAATATTTCAAGATGACAGAGATGGGAGGGGTAAAAGTTTTAGAAATAATTCAAATTGGGGATATGTTTCAGAGCAGGCACATCTTCTGAAAAAACACCACCCCTCCCTGAGACATAAAAAACGATCAGTCCCTTAGATAGAAGCTGTAGGGAAATTAACAGGCCACCCTGCCATGTAATGCCGATTACCCTTTCTCATTAGTAGGTATTATGTGTACCTTTCTGGTTTGCTGCATGCTTTCTTATGAAAAACCTAATCATGCCTTCTTATAAGATACCCAAGCCTGGATTGAGCCTTGCTAATTCAAGCCTTAAATGCTTCTTAAGGTTTCTTTCAAACATATTTATATATATTATATTTTTCAACATAATAGAGATTGAGCTATGATTTTGATATGAAAATCACATTTCAAGGGTATGTCACCATCAATGAGAAGAATTAGATACTGGAGGAGCCCATTTCATGAAAACCTTTTTATTTCTTGTGCATCCCTTGTATGTGAGTTTCTTATTGTTGAAGAACTCTCAACCTTCTTATGTCTCTGCAAAGTTTCTTTTAAATTGACATTACTGAGGGTTGATCTACGTCGTGCCTTACTCGTGCTTTACTCAACTCCTTATAGACTATTTCCTTATAAAGTCAACGTGTGCCAAAGGAATTCTGACGTATTTGAAAAGAAACTCATTCTTTTCTCTCTTAAGCTGTTATTGTGGTAGCAGGGGTTATCTTTTAGTTGCTTTATTTCATTAAACAATCATAATTTGTGTTTAATAGGAGCACGTAATTGTCATTGATTTCTTCACATCGCAACAGCAGGCAGTCTCTATGTAGAATATAACCAAATTTGTCCAAATTACATTATATTCGTATATTATCCTTTGGTAGTTAAGGTTTTGGGTGTATTGTCAAATTGTTTTGCTAGTAGCTTACGCCTTGCAATACAAATTACAGAACAACTACTAGAATGTTTATCGTAGGTGGTTGTTTCGCTCCTTAGTCGAGTTTTCAACCACGCACTCACAATGCTATGGAATAGAAAATATAAGTTTCCTATTGCAAAATCTCTGGCGAGACTACCATTGGGTATAAAGAATTCCAAATCTGTGAAATCTTGTAGAAAAGCATATTAAAGTTTGGAATTTATGTGCAGCTGTAGAATAAGTAAGAGCTTTATTTAAAATTTAGGTTTTATTTAAATATATTTTTGTTCCCCTTTGTTAAGCTTTAGTTCGATAGATTTCTGTTCTTATTTGATAGGTTTTGTTTAGATAGAGTTCCGTTCTCCGTTGTAGATTTTTATTCCGTTTTTGACTATTTATTCGTAATGTCTAAAGTGGTTGGCAGTAAATGACCTTGCACTATTATTCAAGAAAACCTTTTATAAAAAAATTCTACTCCCTATTCAGATGTTCCAGGTATTGTTACTCCTTCTGTCACGACAGGCGATTCTCTTCGCCATGCCCTTGTCTTACACTGTCAAAACAAATATCTTTACATAGTTGAGTTAACAGTAGGTTTCGAATCTAGTCTGGCAAATACAGTTGGACCTCGATAAGTCGAACTGCTAAGGGAAAAAAGAATTTGTTCGAATTATCGAGGTTTCGTCGTATCGAGGTTTACTTCTTTAGAGGTTTGCTTCCAGTTGCCCCCAAAGCGCAATAACCCAAGGCCCAGGAGTGGATATTCAACTAGAATTTAGACCATTTTAGTTTATGTGGACCATAGTATCACTTTTTCATCTATTAAAGCCAAATATTAGGGTTGCCTTTAAGTCCATTCAATTCATTGGATTTTTCTGCAAATCCATGTGGTAATGACAAAATTTTCATGAAAATTTCAAATTATATAATTTTGATGATTGAGTGTAAATTTAATCAAAAAAGAAATAAGATGCATGTGTTGTGTGCCAGTGCATTGTACTTGATTGCAAATAAGCCGATTAAGCCACAGTCAGTAATGATCATATAAGGACAGTAGATCCCAGATACTCAGTTTTTCAAGAATTTGATTTATTTTCTATAAGTCAATCAATCTACAAATGGGCTCTCAACCACCTTTCTTAGACCATTCTTGCCCAAGATATGCCGAAATGTCCGCCAAAACACTGTTTGGGTCCACAGTGCAGAGTTGCCAAATGCACCATAAATGCCCCCATGATCCATTTGAAAAAGGATAGCAAAGGAAAACTTGCAAACACTATATTCTATTTCCTGAATGCAGATGTCTCAAGAAGCAAATGCTCAATTAAAGTGAAAGGCCAAGCAGTAAATTTGAACGACTTGTCGAGGCTCAACTGTAATGCAAATCTAAAACGACTCAAGTACCTTGAACTTGTAAATCAGCTGATAGACAATTACAAACAGGTCAAATTTGTCAATTTATCTAAAGGTTCACTTGGATTATTCGAGATGTCTTCTGATTTTAGTGATATGATGAAAGATTTGGAAATAAGCACTGACCAGATGAGCTTCACAATCAGAAAAATAATGAACAGTGCGATCAGAAATTAATATTTTATACTTTGGTGTCGCAACAGTGAATTGTGTAACCCGGAACTTATGAACTATTAGCTTATAACATGCTTGTCAATTCAAGTAGCCAATAGTAAACTATCCGTTTTAGTGAGGTTTGAAAATAAGTACGACAACAAAGAGAGACACCATTTAGTTTTCTTTCTTTAGATCCAATTTTGACAATTCCATATATTCCACAAGTCCATATTATATTCCATATACAATTATAGTTAACAGTCCTAGTTGACATATACAAGAAACGTTTCTAAGCAATCTTGGGCTATCATCAGTCAGAATAGAAGGTCCGAACGTCGTAATATATAGAGGTAGGTGATCACATGTAAAATAAAGGCGTGCAAAACCGCACATGGTGCAAGGGGTGTTAAACAACCAATAGGAAAGAAAGAATACTAGGAGGGCGCCGAAAAGAGAAGCATGGGAATAGAAGATAATGGGGCCAAACTAGTAGAAATAGTGAGGTTTACCATTGTGTTTAGTTTTGTTTACATTAATGTTATTATTTTTTCTTTCTTTCTTAAGAAATTATACTGTCTACTACAGAAGTATTTGTAAGCTCTTCAGGGCATCTTTTGTCACTGTCACTACTTGGCCACTGGTTCAATATGCCATCTCCCTGCCCTGTAGAAAAGGAAAGAGTATCGTTGTTGGCCCAATAGGTTGGTTCTTGTACCTTGGTTCCTAATGACAGGATCCTCTCTTTAGGAGCTGATCGTTTACTGTGTCTCAAGGAGGGGCGGTGTTTTTCAGGGGGGTACAACTTTAAAATGCCTCTTTCAGAGGGGTTTATGACATCACTCACATCATATAGAATTTATAGCGCAAAAAAGACAAGTAATGGGCTAACTGAAATCGCATTTGAGTTACCTGTCTTCACTAAGTACCAGGAATTATCAATATTCCAAGGAGACAGAGATGGGGGAGGGGACAAGTTCCATGATGAGGGGTGCAAGCTTTAAAAGTAATTCAATTCTGGGGGTATGTTTCAGAGCAGGCACATCAACTGATAGAAATACTGCTCCTCACTGAGAGATGATAAACGATCAGTCCCTCTACCTTAGATTGTTAATTTTTTTCAAACTTCATTCATTTTTATAGTGGCAACTCAACAAATAAAAATCTCACTCACTACACGGTAATTTGTACTCGGTTGGCTTACAAATAGAAAAAACACAGTCAATATAAAATCGATGCATAGCTACTGAACACAAAGATATTATTTTCTTAGGAGTTCTGGACTAGACCATGGTTTATTCCTCATACAAAATATGTAGTACGTTGAGCGGATGATTATGGTAGGTATCTTAGAAATAATGAAGTTTAGATCACCATTTTGAATGCCTCTTTCCATGTAAAATTTAAGAGATGAGTCAGAGAAATTTCCAAATGTACCAAGTAATAATAATAGTACTAATTTACACATATTCCAACAGGTTTGCTTCTCCAGAATATACTTATTTCTGCTATCAATAAAGCACCTGCATAAAAAACAGAAGTAAACAAATAAAAATCTAAAGATAGGATTCTTATGTTTTGAAGTATGCTACAACGTTTATTTACTGCTTTCAACCAGGTCGATACCAGCAGCTTGCAAGCAGAGGAAGTTTGGACAGGAGTGACGTACGCTGTTGCTGCTTCTATGATCCAAGAGGTATTCAATACTACTTGTCTTATCACTTTGGGTTTGGAGCATTAAGTTGAGCTAGACTTGCTATGAAAACGCGGCTACTGTGTCTGCTAAAAGTCTTGGAACCTCTCCTGTGATTTGCGCTATAGACGAACTACAAAAACCCATTCCTGGTAAAACAATGTTGTTTGAAGGGCATATGACTATCACGATTGGGATAATTGATGCCTTTCTAAATAACTAAGGTCCCTGGGGGAAGGGGGTTTACATTCTCATTAATGCTTTGCAAAACAGGACGGGGGTAGAAAATTCTTAAACTGTACTTTTGCCAGACATTGTAGTTCAATATGTTTAGTGTGATGTAGCGTGCAAGGCCATTACATGCCTTTTATATGTGCAGTGAAAATTAAGGAACTATTAAGGAACTTTTAGTACTAGAATGTGATAAAAAGAGATCCAAAATTAAGGACCTTTTAGAACTAATCCTTGAGCTAGGTTTCTTATAAAATAAAAAACGTGTAATAGATCTACAAAAATAGGTGTAGAAATCTAACCTTATATATTGTACTGTTTTTTGAGTTTGAAGTAGAAGCTCTCAGAAATGACTATATCAGCTTTGGTTTCGAAAACGAAGCGTATATATCTGCTAATTATAGTAAGATTAAACACAGAAGTCAGGACAAAAGTTCAAATTTAATTTATCTTCGGGCATTTTTCCACTTACAACGCACTTGTATTGAACGGTTGCCGGTCTAGTCTGGCTCCAGAGCGTTGTGTGAAGGAGATCTGTTACTTTGCGTCAGTTTGCAGGATTCGAAGGTAAATCAAAGTAGCATGGATGGACAGAATTTGCTTAGACTTGGTGTTAATTTGGGGTAATGTTGTTCTTTAAGATTGACTGAAGGCTAGCGAAAATCTTTTGGACAGTAGTTGACTGGGAAAGGGCCCCGTGTGTAGGGGATGGAAAGATGTGACATGTGCCAGAAGATTACAAGCCGGCTCTCTCTTGGACAGAATGACTGCCCAAGGCAAGTTACGATAAAAGATCGTACAGGATTGTATGTAAGACAAAAGACAGATTACCAGGATCGCTGTCGGATGACCAGAAGTTCTTGAAGGGATCATACTCTATCTCGAAAACCTGGAAAACCTGGAAAATAGGCCATATTTACGAAAAGTCAGAGAAGACCTGGAATAGTTAGGGAATTTTGTATAATTTTTATCCAAGTCAGGGAAAAGTCAGGGAAACAGATTATTTAGTTCATATATTATGTTAGCTCTCCCTTTGCAGACCTTTCAACGAGTAAATCAGACGTGCACTGCTAACCGTCATTTACTTACAAAGAGATTATACAGCATTCATTTCATTTTAAATTATTACCTGGTTTTCAAGAGACGTTCCGCTAACATTTTATAAATTAAACGTCACTCCACAACTAAAATATATAAATAAATAAATAACTTAATTAAAAATTGAAATTAAAATACAGAGTAAAGAAGTTGATCGAATTTTATTAAGTAGCAATGTAATATGAATCAGCTGAGAATCCCCCAGATTCAACTATTTTAGGGGTAAATGATGTTCAACAGCACATTGACGTAACTTTACTGCGAATGTTTTAATAGCCAAACCATTGATTGTGAGCTTTCCATTATACTTAAATGCATAGTCTATCAATTCCATCGCTCCCTAGAAATCAAATTGATAGATCTGCATGCGAAACAAATCGAGCACATGGGACGTGTTGGGTGTGTGCCGGCGCGCTCGCGAGCAATCTTGCGTGTCTCATTGAAATGCCTGTCTTTGCATAGTTACTCGCAAAGTGGTTGTTCTATTAGTTGTCAGTAAACTTGAAATTTATCACTTTGCATAATGCTATAGCATGTCCCTGTACATTACCTATCTTTAGGGTTCATTTTCCTTATCTAATTTTGCAAAAATGTTAAACTGGGGCCAAGGAAAAAGTGGGTGTTTTTGACTATCGGTCAGGGAAAAGTCAGGGAATAGTCAGAATTTCGGTTGACATATTGGATATGAACCCTGACTTGGTCTCAAGCGTAGGAGAGGGGGTTGCCGGAGGGAGAGAGAACTGCAGATTTCCCCTTCATTCTGGGAATTGTTCTGAAAGAATAGTAAGAAATTTTCCGACTGCCCTCCAGATCTCTTGCGTCCTCCGGGCAGTTTACACCCCTCAAAATTTGAAATCCTCTTACACCTATGCTTGGTCTTGTCCAGCGCGCCCATCACCAGCATTTCAATAGAGTTTGAGTATGTGTTTCAGAATTCACCGGGCAGATTGATCAATTTAGTGTGTGCACATTTAAAGCCATATAAATTTGAAAATTCTTCGCGCATGCGTGTGTTGCCTCCATTTATGCAAATTTGAAGAATTTTTCTTCATTTTGCGCTTACATAACAAAGTTGGTCGGACTGTTTTCGTCTGAATTCTGGTTAGCGCGTCACGCCCTTAAGAAATTCGTTAATGTATTAATGGCTTAAGCTGGCTGCTTTATCTAAAGGAATAGTAACTAAAGGAATAGCCCTTAAATATTTGAAGCATATAGTCTGGAAAATACGATAAAATACTTAGTGGCTTATGGCCTATTGTCGAATTGTTTGTGAGAGATTGTGAAGAATGCACCTTAGTTTAAGATAAACTTAGCATTCAATACTTAGCAAGATTTTTAACCAAAATATGATAATCTCCCGGGATAAATTTGTTTTCCTACCCATTATGGTTAGGATAGAAACAAGCTTTATCATTTCATAATTTTACCTCAGTAAATCATGACAGTCATGTTATTTTCAAAATTTTGAGAGTTTCCATTTACGTAGGCCATTGCAGATCAAGATACTATGTGTTTCGCAAATGAATGAATACTCTCACACAACTTCCTTCCAAAAAAAGTTTTTATATCAAACGATGCGGCGATGTATTCATAAGTACATGTCATTGAGATCATTTTTCCATCCTCAATTCATTTTACAAAGTTGGTTAAACTCGATGAAGAAATAACAGTTAAAGAAATTCTGCAAGCATATTTAATAATTTACTGTCTACGCATCGGGCAGGACTCAAGTAGAGAAGAAATCTTGCCGAAAATATTCAATAAAAAGGCAATTATATTTCTTTTGGTGTCCATCAGTTTTTTCCGGCAAGAAAACTAACGTTGGGGTCATTCAATTAGTACGTACGTACCAAAATGGCAAAAATTTGACTCTCCCCCATCGTTTGCACATGTACCCTTACTACAACCCCTATTGCGTACGTAATCTTTCTCATCTACTCCCCCCTCATTTCTAAAGGGAATCTTTTTACATATTCAAACAATAATTCCATAGAGAAAAAACTGTAAAACATTGAGAGACAGGTGAATGATCAAAGCAAATGTTTTATAAAATAGTAATGAAGGTCGATTCCAAAGGCAACAGAGTATGATAAAAGTACCTTGCATATGAAAATATTACAAAATACATGCAAAATGGACTTTTTTGCGTACGCACTTGGATATGTCGACCCCCTCGCCCTTGTACGCATGGCATGCGCTTTTGCTCAAACCTCCTCCCCCTTTGTGCGTACGTACTAAAATCCCTCGGTTTTGATTTCTAAGAGTCTGAGTGTTAATTTGTTTCTGAAACTTTAATATCATTAGAGTATATTAACTAATTACTATTATAGGCCTCCCTATGTGGGGTAATATATGATTATCTCACAGAGCTTCTAAGATAGCAATAGTTATAACAAGTCATAGAAGCTCAAGAAGAGTAAAAAATGCCCTAAACTACTGAGAAATTTGTTGCTTACGTGCTGTATGTTTTGAATTTTCCTTTTATTCAAATGCAGCATACTTTCAGCTCTTAGGATAGAGAATTGTAAATTTATGTCACCAGACAAATTGGTAATTGATGCGAGTTGTTTTGTTGAGAGTAAGACTAATAAAGTTGCTATGTGACGTAGCTGTTAGAGCGCATGACTCCTGTGCGGAAGGTCTGCGGCTCGAGCCCAACTTGAGGCCTTGACTGAATGCTCGCTCACTGTTCACCCAGTAGCAAATGGGTACCTGGTGGCAACACTGGGGAGATAAAGGCGGCGAAGAAAGGAACTGGCCACCCTACCTCACACGCCGATGGTTTAGGATAAGTGTCCTCTCTAAGACGCACTCCCCTACATATGAAAGTATACGGGACTACCTTGAGGGCCACCGAGAGGGGCGGGGGCAAATTGCCCCAGGGCCACAAGCTCCAAGGGGCTACAGAGCACCCAATGCTTCAAGGTGTGGGGGGCTCATAAAGTAAACCAGCAGTAATTTTCCAAAAGTTTTTTATAGACCATGAAAATTTTCTGCACGCTTCCCTCGCAGGGGGCCTCATTTTTTCCCCCGGGACCTCAGAATTCTCTTGGCGGCTCTGACTACCTTTACCTTTTTAAGACTAAGGAATTCTGAACTTGAAAAATAAATAAAGAAGTTAAAAACCATAAAGGTTAAAATCACATTCAACACATTTCCACTTTGACTTGAAGAGAGGCTGTGATTAACTATCTGTACACACTATTTCTACGAAGATATTATTTATAGGAACATTACTGCTAAAGTCACCGAAATTTTTGAATAATGTAAGAATAAGTCAAGGCTGATGATTCATCACGATCTGGATATTTCCATTATTTGAGTGTCTTTTACAATGAAAAGGAAATATGAGCTTGACTAATTTTTATTTGTTAATCATTTAGTTAATTATGAAGTAGGACTTTAAGAAGGATTCTTATGTTTTCCCTTGATTATCAGGCATGCAGCTGTTGTTGCTTAGCGATAATCTAAGAATATATTTAGCCTCAAAATAAAAAAGGTTTAATTAAGAATATATAGCTTCAGCAAGAAGTTATTCTTATTAAATAATTATGTGCATTTTACTTTGTATTATGCTTAAGATTTTGGCTTCTTCAGAGAGTTTCTACAACTTACATACGAATTTGAATTTGCAGGGAATGGCTCAACAGGGCTTTCGCACTGCAGAGGGTGTGTACCGAACGTGCTTTGAGAAACTTGGTTTGGGATTTCAGACCCCGGAGGCATATCTGGCAAGCGGCAATTTCAGGTCACTGGGCTACATGCGCCCGCTGAGTATTTGGGGCATGCAGCATGCTTTGCAGAAATTGAAAGAGGAAATTTGTGTAGATGACCTTTCAGAAGAATTTTATGAAGTGGTGCTGCCAGAAGAACCGGAAGGTGTTTAGTTGAGCAGAGTCTTCCTTTGCCATTAAAGTTCTATTTTATGGTGTTGTCATTCCAGCCATAGCAGAAAACAAATTATTTTCTCTTGGGCAGGGTTGTTTTTCAATGTATCCATCACATGGAATCGTAAATGGTAGTGAACTATTTATTTGAAATGTAGGCATAATGCCATAGTAATCGAGAGCTAGTATATATACATTGTAGATTTTAGAGCATTATGTACATCCTAAAAGGTCTGTAGTGATAGTTAAACATATATAGATGCTGCATAAACGTATAATTACATCATCAAGGAATGCTAAAATAGCTTGAAAATTGTCTACCAAATGATTCTGGAGTAGACTGGTGGATATAGGCCATAGGGAATGTCTGGCTTGCAGACGCAATTTGTACATGACATAATGTTGCCTGTGTGAAAATAGTTAGTTGTATGTCGCCGTTCATCAAACGCAATATCGCGATAATTATCGACAATTATTAATTGTATTGAGAAACTTTGGAAAGAGGTATAATAACTTGATACCACCGTGCGTAGTACGTGGAAAGGGTAGGTCTGTCCCATTTGACGATAGTGAAATTATGTTAAACATTTGCACTCCTGTGAGGACCACCGTTATTGCACCTCTTTCGCAAAGTTTTGAGATACTGTGTTTTCTTGAATAGAAGCCTCGGCTTCTATTTTTTCTCTAAGGAAAAACTTGCGGCTTATACTTGAGGGCGGCTGGTATTCTAGGGTTGCTGCTGTTAAGTCTGAGTGGCAGAACTTGTGTTTCTTCTTCATATGAAGCTATTGCACTGCAGGAAAATGTCGAATTTATTATGGCAAATCCAACCCTTGACGATGATGTAGAATTTGAAGTAGAGAATATAAAGAATGCAAATGAGTTGAAGGAGGGTGAAATGCACATGCCGCATTTATTCCATATGCGCCTTCAACTTCTCCAAGGTAAAGTAAATGCGGCTTCCAATCAAGGTCGGCTTTTATATACCTTTTGAAGAGAATTTAGGCGGCTTATATTCGAGGTCGGCTTTTATTGAGAGGCGACTTCAAGAAAATACAACATGGAAGCTACAGTGGCGTAATAGAGACAGTCTGGGATTCTAGGAATTATTCAGATTAGGACCCCATCTTGAGTTCTCAATAGTAGAGAAAACTTGTCTATTGAAAGCCCTACGTTGGTTGTGCCCATGGGAGGCTATTTTATGCTGGGTTCACACTATCGACAAAACGAAGAATGTTGGCAAGCGCAAGCAAAGGAGTCTCATGTGAACAAAGTCGATGACTAACTTGTCGATGAAGTAGAACATGTTCTTCGTATACTTTTGTCGATAAATTGATAGAATGTCGTTTTCTTTGGTTTGTTTCCTTATTTTTCGATATCTAAGCACAGACAAATGTTTCAAGCATCTCTTCTTTCATGTTTAATTCATCAGGTTCAGCGCTCAAATAGTTTTCCCACCCTAGTTTCTGTAGACAAGTGTCGATCCGACTTTCTGAATCTATAAACAAAAGTCTATATTGTGAACCTTGCAGTAGCAGTCCTATCTCACAAACCATGGCATTATTCCGTATTGCTGATGTATGTTTGCAAAGAATAATTTCTTCTTTTTTTCTCCTTTTGTTTCTACTGCTGTTTGCTTTCACCTTTACGTCTTGTGGTTCTTATGTTAATGGCAGTTTACAATGAATTATTGCTATGTACGTTGCTGTGGTATTTTGGACAATGCAGCACTTGATGCCAAGCATAGGAAGATTCTAGTTTCAAATCTTGACATTTGGTAGTAAAGATAGAATTTATCCGACACGTCACCCTTATTTGCTATTGAGTACCGAATAATCTTCCCTCCTAGTTTTCAAAATTTTTCCAACCCTCCCCGTGTATTCCAACTCCCTTCCAAATTATTTCCTTCGAGAATTTCATGCAAGATATTGAATTTCTTTTGAGGTTTATTTAGTCAAATAACCATTATTTATTACTCTCTGATTCAAATCTCTTCTTAGTGTATGAAAGAAAGTCTGAAAGTAGCTCATCAAAAATGGCTTCTATTTTTCCACCCCCCTCCCACTCCCATTTATTCTAAACCCCTGATTTTAATGTTCAGGGAATTTCCAGTCCGCAATTATTCCCACCTCCAGCTGTTCGGTTCTCTAGAGTACGTATAATTAGATATTTGTAAACAGAATAATACCATATGATTTCTGTAAACGAGAAATACGTCTAATAGGAGCAGACTACCTATTTTATTGATGACACACATCGTAAGATGTGACGTCCAATATTACAATGCGCGTAATTGAGAGATTTAGAATAGGGGTGCGGTAATACTTCCCTAATTAATTGATGGGCAGACAGGAATTGAGTTGCTAAGGGTAAGTCATTCATAGTAGCCGATTTCTTTAGTGAAATACGAATCTTATTTGCTCTAATGATGCTTATCTTTATACACCAAGTAATCGGGGGTGAAACCTAGAATTTTCCATGACTGACAGGGAACTAAGATATGGCGAACAGGGTACTTGGTGTGTACTGGAATCTGAGATCTAGAAGTACTGCGATCTAGGACCTAATGAATTGTATTTTATTAGGTCCCAGGTCCCAGTACTTGACAGTACTATAGAACTGCTAGTATAACTCCTATATAAAGAGTTTTTAAATGTTGATACGATGGACTAACATGCTCCTACTAGGGGCTAGAGCCCCCTAGCCCTCCAGGTTCTTTACCCCTACGAAGAACGTCTTTATTACTAAAAGCTAAAATTGTATCTTCTTTAGATTCGCAAGTTGCTTTCTTTTAAGAAATGCTAATTGTATGTAGTACCAAATTAGAGTTTTAGAAGGCTGCGCACTTTTTCTATAAGAATATAATCTATTACGTGTGGCCAAACTGCAGCTTCCAGGACACATGCGGCTCTTTGCCGGATTTCATGCGGCTCTTTGTCGGGTTTCATGCGGCTCTTACATTCATATTGAAGTGCGTGTTTCTTATATATATTAACTTCAATATGTATACCTGAGCCTCAATTTCATAGCTTTTCCTATAATTGAGCCTGAGATTTTCTTAAAATACTTTAAATTTTACCAAAATAGACTGGCTAAAATGTGGGTAAACTTTCTTTCTTAATCTTGTGTACTCGAATTTGAATACCATCTTTGGCAGTTTGATTGCATTAATGATGTAATATCGATTTTTCGCCAACAAGACACTCAACTTTGGAAATTGAGCTTTTTGAGTTTCTTAGTATTTTCTCAATATTTTGGCTATTTGAGCCTCATTTTCTTTTAATTTTTTTGTAAAAACACGTTTGTAGCAGTAGTTTTATGCTCAAAATCAAAAACTTCTATGAATACTGAGGCTAAGCAAAAAATTATGGTTTCTTATAGAAAAAGTGCGTATACAATACCATAGATGTGTAGGCTCAGTATGCCTTTTAATTGTAATTATAGCTAAAATAGTTAAAATGAGCAAGATTACATAGTATATAGCGAAGAAAGGTAATGCAAGTTTTTTAATAAGAAGCCACTATAAACAAGCTAGTACTAGACAGCCTTAAATTTAAGAAACTTTTAGAACTACAAAGAAAGAGCTAAACTTTTCACAAATAGCACATTGAAATCGTTACCTGGTTCGATGTAAAGCTGTACCAAAACAATGTGAATATGACGTTGCTTTAGAGTTAACCTCGCACTGACTTATAGGAAAAATTGTTTGTTACATTCACGTTTTGCGTACGCTTTCGCTATAATTTAGTTTGCCAAATTATGAAACATTTAGGAACTGTTTAGAACTAAAATGTGGCCAAAAATTAAGAAACTGTAGAATTAGGCCTTGAGTTTGGTGTCTTATTTTAAAAAAATCGTTTATTCTGTTTCACGACGAATATACTGCGAGTAGAAATTTTTGATTTGCTGTTTGCTATATATCAGGGCCATCCCGAAAGAATATCAAGAAGTGGGTGTGGCCAATTCGGTTCGCCGCCGCATTGCGTCAAAATTTCAAATACCCATTTAAACCACGAAATTCGCCAAAAACTGTAAAATGTATCTCAATAGCATACAGCAGAAACTGATGTTTCAGTAATTTCCTTTGTCTAATTTGTTTGAAGTTGATTTGAAGCTAATAAAAGGATTTTTCCGACTGACGTAGCGTTTCACATCGATATGACTTCTCAGCCTGTTTCCAAGTAGGGCTTTCAAACTAAGTACCCCTACTTTAGGGATGACCCTGACGATTGTCGTTCTAAGATATGCAGTATGGTACCGTATTTACTTATTCTACAAAGTAGGGTTGCTTATATGAGATGTTACTTTTTTGTTCAGTTGCTTATATGTGAGATAAGTTCGTTTCATTTTGAGTATACCAGTAAGAAATCCATTTAAAGTTTACTTTTCAGTACTAAAGAATATCTTTCGATGACATTTCTACATGCTGGTTGCAACTCATTGCACCAAGTAGATGCATGTTTGTTGTATGAGAAAAAACTTTATAAGACCATGAGGCTCAAATGGCCAAAATCTTAAGAAAATCTAAAGAAAGTTACAAGGTTTAATTTCAAAAATGAAGTGCTTTTGTTGGGAAAAAATCGATTGTGCGTCATTATTGCATTCAAAATGTCGAAGATGGAATTGAAATTCGAGTATACAAGGTTAACAAAGAAAGAGTATTTCACTTTAACAAGTTCATTTCAGCAAAAATTAAGAAAATTTTAAGAAAATCTCAGGCTCAATTTTGGGACAAGTTAAGAAGATCGAGGCCGTGACAAAATGGCGGTTTTTTATAAAAAAGACATATATGAGATTTGCTTGTAGACTGTTCTCTCGTGCCTGTTCTCTCCTACCCTGTCATATTGCAGTTCAATAAGATTTGCCAGAAGACCTGAATGGCAAGCAAGTGGCCATTTAGGCTCCGCGGATGAATTCTCAGAAATCTCCTTACGTTTGAACGATTGGTTGGTAAAGTCCTCATAGAGTATCCTGCAAGAGTTACTTAAGGAAAACTTAAATATTCATTTTAGCTTGATGATTCAACTCTACAGATTTACAGGGTTGCCACCAAATCAGAGAGGGAAAATCAGGGAATTTTTCAATCAGGTAAAATCAAGGGAAAATGAGAGATTTTTTAGAAAATAATGGAAAATCAGGGAACTTTTAAGTTTCTAATTGTTTCATTTCAGAGCAATGACTTTCTCCATGCTCAGCCATGCATCCAGTTGAGTGGAGTGTTGCCAAATTTTACCCTTTTGTGTATCATTCTGTTCTGTGCAGTCATTTTGAACTGCAGTTCCGTTTTGTTGTGAAACCAACAATTTGAACGGCCAAAAATAGGTTCAAGGCTCTCCGATACCTCATATCTGTCCAATGAAATTAGAAAAAATAAGCACGAGTTGTAAGAATATCAGGGAAAATCAGGGGGAAAGATTATTATTTAGCTGAAAATATTAGGGAAAATCAGGGAATTTCTTTCCTGAGATAGTGGTGGCAACCCTAATCTAGCATGATCATTTGCAGGTTTGTCATGCTTCTAGTGCGCAGCTCATCCGTGGATACCTCAAACTCACAGAAAAGGCAAGCAGCACTGACAAACGAAGTAGTAAATAATTTATTAGGTGACACGTTTTTCTACAATATGATAGTTGAATTGGATTGGCATGGAAAGAACAAGAGTTATCATTTGTATTCCGTCTGCTATTCATCATAAATGATGATACCTTGCAAGATTAAGTAAACAACTTGGAAGAATGGTCAGCAGATGATGTGCGCCTGGACTTAGCAAGTTACTTGGTTACTTGTGTTTTGCCAAAATTCCAAGACTACCACCAGCAAATGTAGTGTGATGGAAATTTGTCAAGAACTCTTTAAGGGAAATGAGGAATTCTGTTTGTAAAAGATACATAACACAATCCTTATATCATATATATATATATATATATATATATATATATATATATATATATATATATATATATATATATATATATATATATATATATATATATATATATATATATATATATATATATATATATATATATATATATATATATATATATATATATATATATATATATATATATTTATATTGAATGAATGGATGTGGCATCAACTGATGTCCTTGTTTTTTCGTGTGATTTAAGTTGTGGTCCTAAAAGTTTCTTAAAAGTTTTTTAGTTAAATAAACAAATTCTCCAAGGAACTTCCGAATTTAAAATATTTTATTAACTGCAAATAATCAAGAATTAGGCAGCCGGTTCCATTCACTTTATCCAAAACACACATAGATACATACAAAACTTCTTTCCTACCTTATCTGTGCATTTAGTCTTCAGTTCTTGATAAAATTAGAGGTAAATTTAAGAATTATGATGTCTCCTTATGTATGTACCACTGCTATAGCACTATATGTGAAGTGGAAATTATGGAACTATGATGAAACTGTTTGTACTAGAATTTAATGAAGAGAGGTCCTAAAATGAGGAACTTTTAGAACTAAGCCTTGAGCTAGGTTCCTTATTAAAAAATTGTGTAGTATTATAACAATCAAAATACGTCAATGTGAGTTTTCAAATCGAAACTACGTCATGTCCACACCTTTGCTGGTTGAATTTTGCATTGTACTAGTCGCGTTGTCTAAACTTTCTTAGCTCTTTCTTCGTAGTTCTTACAGTTTCCTAAAATTTAGGGTGTCCAGTAAGAGCTTGCTAGTAAACCGGTTTCTTATTAAAAGTACATGTACCCTACAGGTTTGGGGGGGGAGGTAGGGGCTTCTGTCCTTTATTAGTTTCCTATTGAGAGAGCTACTCCTTACGAAGCTTTTAGCTTTTAAATTTTGTGATTACAAAATTACTTTCTTCTCATTCGATTCTTTCCTTTCCTATTACACATTTATTGTTATTTTTTTAATTTGCAGTTAATTGTACTATAGATGACTTCATTTCGCTATGTTGATACGGCGTTGCGAAGGAGCCGTAATTATGGCTGCTGCTATATACATTTATACCTCGTACTTTATGTAAGTTTATATAGAGAAGGTTAATTAAGAAGTTAAAAGTCTTAGACTCGCATAGCTTATAGGATGAACTAGTCCCCCAAGTTATTGGCTGAACTAGTGCCTCAACAACTGGCATTGATATTGAAATTAGTGCTGTTTTGGAACTTTAAATTATGAACTTGTACTTACATGAGAGAAGTGGGTTGTTCATTGATCCTGCTAACATTTCCTCTTGGCTTTATGGAGCTCAAAGGCTTCTTTCTGTTTTGCATTCCCTGCTTGTAACTCACAACCTTTTTGGCTAGTAAAATACTCTGGGGTAACGAACAAACGTCCTCTCCGATTACTTAATTTTTGAGACTTTTCCAACCCTCCCGCTCTTATTCCATTTCCCCCCACACACAATATATTAATTCTCCAAAATTCTCATGAAGAGGTGAATTTATAATTTGCCCCAAATGTGAACCAAAAACGAAAATCCATTACATTTACAATGGACAATGCTCACTTTAGTTGGAATTGTCAGGCCATTGGTATACACGCATTTTTATAAGGAACACTATAAGAAACCTACATGTAGACGGCCTAAATATATAAGGAACTTATACTACTAAAGGAAAGAAAGCTAAGGAACTTTTCAATTTTAAAACTCTTTGTAACTGCAAATAATCAAGAATTAGGAAGCCGGTTCTATTCATGTACATCCAAAACTCGCATAAAACTTCTAAAAACATTTATAAAACTTCTTTCCTCCTAATTTGTGCTTTTATTCTTACCTTCTAGCCAAAATGAAAGGTAAAATTCCGAATTTTGATGCTCCCTTGTGTCTATACCACTTTTGTGGCACTATGTGTGCAGTGAAAATTAAGAAACTATTAAGGAACTTCTAGTACTAGAAGTTGATAAAAAGAGGTTCAAAATTAAGGAACTTTTATAACTAGGCCATGAGCTAAGTTCCTTATAAGAAAATGCGTGTAAATATAAGAATTATTCCAAATATTCCAACTCCGAAGTTATTAAATTTTCAAATATTTCCAACCTCCTAATTATTCCAAACCTCCCAATTATTCCAACCCCCCATTTATTAAAATTTCGAGACTTCCAACCCTCCCATTTATTCCAACTCCTTCCTCCAATTATTCCGTACTCTCGAGTAGCTAGCCTGCAATGAGTAGTAACTGGTTTCCTAGATACGAAAGATTATATCTTGCGTATCCTATAATTTGGCTCCACGGATCAGAATTGTTTTCTCGTTGTTTTCTATATCTCCAAAGTCCGGTGCTTTTTCTGAACAGATATAATGGTTTCTACCCGAAAGAAATGACCTTTTTGTGCTTCTTGTCGCATCGGTGACGCAGTAAAAGAGGACAATATGCAATTATCAATGAGCGGAAGTCTGTTGTGAACATGCATAGCAAGATCTCACAGAGTTGATTGACGCTTTTCGTTTACTTCCGACGATTTGAAGCGGCTCAAAATCGAATTACTTGACACGCAACCATTTAGGTTAAATATATGTGTTCAGTGGCCGTGAAGCAGGCATAGCGAACGCAGGACTTATTGTGAGGAGATATTGTATAACTTGAGTAGGATTGAATTACAAGGACGATAAATATAGCCGAATGTGTATTATTGTAGAGCCTTGTCACCACGTCTCTGCAGTACTCACGTTAACTGGGCCATCGTATACACCAGGCTCTATTGATAATTCATTAGTGAAACCGACAGTATGGTAGGGACGATATTTTCACTATCGTTTGTGTACCTTCTCTTAGACATTGTATGTAGCTATTTTGCAAATGGAGAGTTCGCCAATCAATGGGCTGTATACATGCATGGTGGTATAGAGCAGGCAACGCAGGTCGCATTGGAACATGGATTTCGAAATATGGGCCCGGTGAGTAGTTTTCACGTATATATTAGTAGTATTCGTGTCTTAAGCAAGTAATTTCTGTAATCCTTTACCATGATGTTAGACCTCCACTCGGTTGATGCTCCAAGCCACCGGAGACCTATTTGTTGTTTTTGCATTTTCCAGCTGTTTACTACATACCCACGTGAACTGATACCACAGAGACTAGTTATGGGAATTTTGAAGCTGTACCTTTTTCTTGCGAAAATCCTTCGAGGGTTAGAGGCATGTTGCGGAAGATGAAAGTAACGAGTATTCATAGTGCTTTAGGTAGCCCTTCCAGAAGCTGTGGGTAGTTCCTGTGAGGAAATTATGGTTAGTTGCAAGCCGAGCCGCATCTGTCAGATATTGCGGTTATCTTAAAGCTGTTGGAGATACATGCTAGGAACTACTAGAAAAACCTGTAACTGTTTATTGAACGCACGCTATACACAACGCAGAGTACGCACAATGGAGCCAGGCTTACTCATAACACAGTAAATGTGAACTGGAAGTAAAGATTTCCAAAGATTTGATCCTCATCTTAAGTTCCTCAGCAGTTTCTTGATATAAGCATTATGTAATACTCGTGTCAAATGAAACATTCCATTCCAAAGCGTCTTCTATGATGCATGAGAGTGTATATAGATAGCTTTTATTTTAGGGACGCCCTAACGTTAGGCAAGTGGAGCCAGCAGGAGCAAAAGGGCACCGACCATTATAGGTGAGCAACTCTATCCGAGACTGTCAGATAGATTTGCTCGCTAAGGGCTCCCTAGGCACTTCTTTGGGAATATCAGGAGATGTATTTCTAATTCTCACAATCATATATAGCTGATCTCAGTTGCATCATTTTAACGTTTGGAAAGCATGCTGTAGCATTTCATAAAGGCAAGAGAGGAGCTTGTTCCTATCTATCCCCCCTCTTTGGCATCCCTGTTTAATTTCATTTCATTTAAAATCACCATTACCAGGAACGAGTGCACTAAAATGTAGGGCATGAGATTTCAAATTAAAGATTAGAAGCTTAGCAACATCTAATTCTTATGTAAATATTTATAATTTATAAATATTCTTGGCATTTGTCTATTGCCGATCTTAGCAAGACTTGGGTTATTGATAATTTAGATAACATCATTACAAGTTATGTAAGGAAGT
>OLMO02000294.1:10154489-10195646 GCA_900291935.2 Cassiopea xamachana | reverse complement strand
TTTTTTTTTTTTTTTTTTTTTTTTTGTTATGCTCTATACAAGTAAGCCAATTTTACACTGCCATGTACTTGAGAGGTGTATTATTGTATTTAGTTAATGATATATTCAAATGAGAAGTTTAAAAAAAAAAAAAAATTAATCAATGGATAATGGAAACAATAAAAATCCAAACATTTGCATGTTTTGATGGCTCTCCATAGCCGAATAGGAGTAGGGAGTCAAGCTCCTCAGTTGAGCGTCACATTCAATATACTCTCAATATTTCTCTCAAACAGATATTCTCATTCAATTAATTCTTGTTTTAATCTTGCAATAAGTTTTTTTATTGCCCGGTACTTGAGCTTTCTTAATTTATTCACGTTTCCAGTATCAAAACTTTCTTGACAATATCTTCGCCAAAATTTTTTTGAGCTCCAATGGTTTGTGCATTAGAGGAAAGTGAAAATTTACACCTGAAAATATAGTAAATCTTAGTACCTAGCAGTAGTTGAACTGTTTGAGGAAAGGCAATATAACATGTAGCATTTTGTACTCTAATCAATCGCATTTAAACACTTATACGCTGATGAACTGTCTTAGGTCTCAAATATCCAATGGTGAATTTTCTTAATGTTAGAGCAGTCGATTACTACTTTCTTATAGGCCACCTTCTTATAAACAGAATACGTTTATTCTCTACCACACATTCCTTTCCACTCAGTGTACCTATTTCTAGGTTAGATAGACTTGATTGCCGATCTACAGTCGCTCTTGCTAGCTTTACCCTTGTGATAGCCTTGCATGGAGATATTCCACCTAATGAATGTGTATGCAATCAAGCTCGTAATTATTGTACCAATTAGATGTGGGCGGGCTCATTGCCAAGCATTTAGAAGGTATTAGGTTTTATGGGAACTCCTTAAGTTATGTATCGTAGATCTTTCCCAATAGCCCTACCTTTCCAAAGCCCAGGGGCAAACTGGTATTTTCGTACCGTATGTCATTATATGGAAGGCCAGATTGGGTATTGGAGGACCAGATCGTTACTATTCATTGTTTTGAAATCCGATAAGTGACGCCGGTATTACATGACATCTAGTTTAACCAACAATCCAGAGTCGATTCCTTGTAGAACTCACGCCGTATGTACGCTAGTAGCTCCTCAGTTGTACGCCAGCATTGAACGTTGGCGTACTCCTGTGGTGCAAAGATCAAAAGAACCATGCGCCGTGATTTGCATTTTGTTACGCCAGAGTATAGGTGTACTTTTTGTAACGTCAGAACCAATCATTCGGTACTAATGTACGTGTGCATATTTCCGTGTAAGGTATGGAAGAGATTAGGAATATGTTGGGAAGAATTAGCGTTTCTTTCCTACATCCACCATTATGAGCTTGTCCAAATATGGTCAAATATGCAAGATATTTGGTCAGTACATTTACTCCAACCTTAGCCATACGAGTGAAAAAGGTAGCATCAAGAGCTATCGAATTTTGTTGTTGTTGTTTTGTTTATTTTGAGTAGGCTGTTATACCTAGCTTATTCAGCTAATTTAGGTGTACTATGCATGCCGCATCCAGGCATGGCACCCCTAGTTCCGAAGGACGGCGGATTGAGCTGTTTTGGTCGTTCATCTGGAGGATGCCCATCCAGTTTCTGACCGTACACAGCCATGCTTAACTTCAGTTAAGCTAATGAACCTGACTGGCCCGCCTGTCCACTCACCCCGCGATGTGTATAATGGTGTATAATTTATGGGCATGACGCCTTTCTCTACGTTATACTCTTTTTTATAAGAATAGAGTTTATAAGCTATTCTAAATGCCCACTATACGCGGACATAATCTGCAAATTGGCCTTGGAAGATCATGAAATTTCCCCACAAGCCTGCGTGGATTGATAACATCACGTGTTGCTGCGAAGGGCCACGTGACACCCTCAGGGGTGTTGTTGAATTGCAAAGAATGATGGTCGATTAGGGGGTACATGTTCTCTTGTTCCCTATTAATTTTCCATATGCTCCTTTCTCCCTTGATAGGTTTTGCATGTTCCCCTGTTCCCTGGAACCCCTGAATTGGCATCAAGTTTAAAGGCGCCGTGAAGTCAAAGTTATAAAAATTGAAAAACACATTTTTTATGATGTCTAAGGTCAGATAAAATGTATAGGCCAACTTTGGCATTCAAATTTGGAGCAAGTTTTGCTCAACAACCATTCAAAGAATGAGCTTGACCAAAATATTGTGTGTAGGACTCGTGACATAAGACGAGGAGTAGTTCATCATTCACGTCCGTGTTTGGAAGGAGCAGGGCTCATTAGGGTTTTCGAAAATTTTGGGAAGCTATGGAAATTAATGTCGTCCTTTTCCAGGACCTGGAAAGTTACGAAAAAGCATTTCAAAATGGCTATGGAAATCACCATTTGAAGGGCTGTTATTTCTTCATTAAGCTAATAGTGCAGTTCCCGCTTTTCATAAGAATATCTATTACCTTTCTAGAACCACCATTTGAGGGGCTGTTAATTGTTCATTAAAACCATTGTACAGTTCCCCTTTTCGTATGAGGTCCTCCTTTTCGTATGAATATCTAATTTTTACTACGCCTTGATATCCTCCAATTTTTTACTTTGAACCTACGAACAAGATAGAAATTATGGAACTTTTTCCAAAAGCGTATTTCCACTCATTCTTTCCTAGGTTTTTCCTGAACAGCCTGGATAGGTTCTTAATTAATGGCTTGGTAGTCTTAATTCCAGTCTGTACGTTTCTCAACAAGGTTCTTACATACAGCACTTGCTTTGCATGCGTCTACACTGTTGTCATCGCAAGAATTCTTGATGATTTTTGAGAACACTTTAAAGTCAGAATTCTTGTCTTATAATCTTGTCATATGTTGTGCAACTTGAAAAGCACAGACAGCCTATGAAAATATCTACTCATGAACTTTTAAATCAACAGCATGAAACCACTTATATAAGAAACATCCCCATTTCAGCCTCTTTGGGGTTCTTATTTGACTGGTTTAAGTAATGAAATTTCAGCCTCAAGTTTCTTATAACAACAGGTTCCTTAACGTGGTTTTCTACTGTATATGTATCTCGGCCTGCAAGTCTTTCTGGCGTGCACTGAGCTCTTCTTGGGGCGTCCATCATTTCAACAAGGCGCAATTAAACGAAACATCAAAATCTTGATGAAGCTTGAGTCTAGGTTTACGATATTTTTGGCTTCAGTATTATTAAAAGTTTTATTCTGTTTCTTTTTTACGAACAATATAACACATTGGTATCTGCAAATTTTCAACTTTGTATGTTGTCAATGAAATCGCGTTTTGGATGTAGCAAAATTGTTCATAAATAAATGTTGTAGCATTTTAATGTATGCATACACGTGCTAGAATAAATTAGTAGGCATTTAGACTAGATTGAGAGTTAAAAAGAAAGGTAGCCCTGACTCCATCATCTATTTGCTAATATGTGCTAGCGCATGTGTGCATGTATTCCAGTATAGCAGCTGACTGGTACACTCTTTTTTTTTTATAAGAATAATGTCTATAAGAATATTGAGGCTCAAAATTGCGAAATTTAAGAATAATTTAAGAATATTGCCAGGCTCAACCTTCATCAAAACTAAAATATGTTGTTAATCAAATCAAAGCTTTACACTCTTTTTTTTTATAGGAATACCTAATTTTTTTCTGAGCCTCAATATTCTTAAAAATTTTCGGTTTTGAGCCTCAGATTATTCTTAAATTATTCTTAAATTTTTCTTGCTCAACACAAGGTGTAAATTCGCCTTAAGATCAAAGAATCATATTAAAATCATTTTTGATGTGTTGATTCATCATAAATTTCAACGAGAACAAACAGAACAAGTCAAAATACGGTTTTAGTCCAAAAGCATTATTTCAACTCCATCAATATCATCAATGCCAATGTAGTCCTCGCTATCATCTGACGACGTAACTCTATATTTGACAAGAGTTTTATTGAAGTACTCGATTTGTCCCAAGAACCATCCATTCTCGTATACACTCTTTTTTTTATAAGAATAATGTCTATAAGAATATTGAGGCTCAAAATTGCTAAAATTTAAGAATAATTTAAGAATATTGCCAGGCTCAACCTTCATCAAAACTAAAATATTTTGTTAATCGAATCAAAGCTTTATACGAGAATGGATGGTTCATGGGACAAATCGAGTACTTCAATAAAACTCTTGCCAAATATAGAGTTACGTCTTCAGATGATAGCGAGGACTACATTGGCATTGATGATATTGATGGAGTTGAAATAATGCTTTTGGACTAAAACCGTATTTTGACTTGTTCTGTTTGTTCTCGTTGAAATTTATGATGAATCAACACATCAAAAATGATTGAATATGTTTCTTTGATCTTAAGGCGAATTTACACCTTGTGTTGAGCAAGAAAAATTTAAGAATAATTTAAGAATAATCTGAGGCTCAAAATCGAAAATTTTTAAGAATATTGAGGCTCAGAAAAAAATTAGGTATTCTTATAAAAAAAAGAGTGTAGCTTATTCTCCATATTTAAATCCCCTCCCATCAGCACATTTCCTACATTACACACTTTTTCATAAAAATAGAGTTTATAAAAATATTCAGGTTTAGAATTGCTGAATTTTATGAATAATCTCAGAATAATGGAAGGTTCAAGTTTCAACAAGACTATGAATTTTGTGCATTCTAGTTATATTACTGTTTAGAGATAAATATTTTGATTATCAATACAATATTTATTATTATTTTCATCCTCCGATTTGCTTTTTGGTGAAGTATCACACAAAGCAAGTTGAATACATTCTTTTCACTTTCAGGCGGAGTTACACCTTTCAAATTTAAGAATAATGTAGTAATAAGCTTGGGCTCAAAACCTGGAAAATTAGAGAATATTGAGGCTCAAAAGAAAATTAGCTATTCTTACACAAACAATGTGTACTCTCTACCCATAGAGCAGTTACATCTTGACCCATGAAATTTCCTTTCTTGCTCCATTCATTTCCCATAGCCAGCGTGACATTTTCAAGAGCTGTGAGTTTTACAGCATTTGATTACATCTATCATTAGCGTGTCATCAAATATGACACCTGGTGAGATTTTGTGTGATTACTTGCCGAGAATCTACTGACATGTGAAAGTTGATGATCAAGAGGTATTTTCACATCACGAGGGCTTACAAAGCCGCCGCCGCCATAAATACAGTAAGATAGGGAAATAAAAACTAGAGAGAACCCAAAAGTAGGTAACCGTGCAGGCCTCCCTATGCTCCACATCGCAGAAATGTAAAGGCCCATCTACACGATGAGACATCATCATACAACCAGCGTCAAACATCATTGAACATTAGTTTGATAATGTTCAAATATAAATGTTCGATCGTATAGACTACTCCATCATAATCTTGAACCATTTTCAAACATGTTAGGTAATGTTCGAGTATTTTGCAACATGCAGCAAAAATATTTGACGATTCTCTATTCATTAACCACTCAAGTTTGCTGAATTAGCGCTTGCGCATGATGCTGTTAGGTGCTCACAATAGAAATTTTTGCGGGTGTTCGACGGCGTTTGATTCTCATCCGTGCCTAATTAGCCACTTGAGAGTAGTGTTTTGTGCACCTCGAACATGGTTAAACACAATATCAGACTCATGTTCGATGATGTTTGACGCTGTTTTGTATGACGATGTTTTATCGTGTAGACGGGCCTTTAAGAATAACTTGAGACTAATCTCTAGTGCAGAAAACAAATTCTTTGTTGCTAAAACTTTTATTTTTACCTTCAATTTTCAGGTGAATTCACAACTGTTTTCTCCCAACAATTCGAAAATAATTTGAGGCTCAAAGTAAATTTTGAGATTACAGGTTTCTATGAGACAGCTTTTTGAGCCACGATACTTACACAGAGTCTAGAAAAAGTCACGGTTCCACGGCTGCGAGCCCAAGTAAGGGTTCTTAAATTTATGCCAGTTTTGAGGAAGGCCCAGCAATTTTATAAAATATGTAGCTTGAGAATCCTGCTGTATGCAAATGAAGTGATTTGACATGAGGAGATGGAAGACAATATGGTAAAATTCATACCGTTGCTGTATATTGAGTAAGGTTGAAGGCACATTAAATCTAAGTGTGAAAAGCTGAACTTACACGCAAAATAACGATAAATCTTAGTTATTACCCACACATGAACTCCTGAAGAGCAACTAGAATAATATACATTGTAAAATGTACGACATTTTATGCACAGATAATTCAAACTTTTCGACTGTCCTAGGTCTCAATAATCCAATGTTGATTTTTTAAAACTTTTTAGCGGTCGAGTACGACTGATAAACCACTTTGGAAAAGACCACTCAGCATACAAATTTTTCGACATGTGGGAAGGTGGCTCGTGCCCCCTGTCTCCAAACTACAACTTTTATGCTTGGAATATGTAATGGATAAAGACCGACTTTGTTAGGTTTCAAGAATCAAGAATATATTTTCTGAGCGGTTAGCTTGCTACCTCTGTAAACCACGCTTTTATTTTAGAAAAATGTACCCACTCAATTACAATGCTTTTTTATAAGGAACCATTTTGTAAAGTACCTACATGTAGACGGCTGAAATATTTTCAGAACTTTATGCAACTAACGTGAAAAAGCCTAAGGAGCTTTTCAATTTGAAAATTTTTGTAACTACAAAGAATCAAGAATTTGGAAGCCAGTTCCGTTCATTTTCAGCCAGAACTCGCATAGATACATCTATAAAACTTTTTCCTAACCTTATTTGTGCTGTTTCTCTAGTTCTAGCCAAAATTAAAAGATAACATTAAGAACTTAGATGTTTCCCCACTTTTATGGCACTGTATGTGCAGTGAAATCAAGAAGCTATCAGGGAACTTCGAGTACTAGAATTTGATAAAAGTTTTAGTACAAGGCCTTGAGCTAAGTTCCTAAGGAATGAGTAATTCGGGCTAATATAGCTCGTATTTACAGTTCATAATATAGCTTGTATATTGAGCTAATTTTCAATTGCAAAACAGTTTCACACCACCTCACTGTCGCACTATTCTATATCCAATTAAAAGTGTTCACGAGGCGCCTGTGTCCAATAGGTTCGTGTTGCGCTGAAGTGTAAAGTGGTGTGAGTTTTGACAATCGTTAAAAAGGAGCCGCATCACATTACATGTGAGGATTCTTGAGGGTACCAAGTTGTTGAAACGTCTTGTTAGGCCTATAAGTTTGGCCTGATCTATTGCCATGCGCAGGCCATGCACAACCCACAGTCCGGCAAAATGTAAACACATCTTTATATGTATGCTCATTCTTTCGCTTTTGAAGAATGACTGGTACCTCCCGAACTTCGAAAGAATCTTTGCAACCAATACATTGTCTGCTGCATAGGTTGCTGTCGGGAAAACATAATTGTTTCTCGGTTCAAGTTAAAGTTCATCAAAACTTATATTTTTTGCTAATATTATTGCCTTCTAGATTAAATTTTGTAATGTAGATTCCGCATTTATTGTCCTAGTTTTTGCATGTTTTGTTTCAATGATGAGCTAGCTCGTGAACATAGAAATGAATCTTTCCCTATACTTTTCTGGCGAATTTTTACCTTCTGTTGCTCAAGAATATAAAGAATAAATTGAAGCTCGATTGCAAAGAAATTATTTTGTAAAATTATCCTTTACTTCTCATACAGAATAGTTGCTTTTTTCGAGTGATGACAAACACAACACCAGAGTTAAATCTGGGACATTGGGCATTTTCCCATCCACAGAAAACTTCAAATTATAGGACGCTACCCCCAGGATGATTTTATAGGGACAATCCCTTTATATATTTTCAAGTAAGCAACATTTTAAATTTTGGTGTTAGAGGTGTACCCTTTCTAGATGGAAAGTGGCATATAGAATCACGCCTCGCTGTCGTACCCAAACTTTCTGGAGGTACTTGAACTGTTGGTGATTTTATCAAAAGTTAAATTTCTGTTTCGATGAAATACCGCAATCCTCATATCATACACTAGTAGAAGCCTCCAGCTTCTGTGTGCCTGTGAAAGCAGGAAAACGAACATTTCATGGAGTGGCAGAATATTTGTGTCATTGCCAGGAGTCATGAGGTCAAAGCAGTCACGTAGCTGAGGGGGGCGAAGAGGCGGGCGTTTCCTCCTCAAATCCTCTACATTTGCCAATTCCTCCCCTCCAAGTTTCCTCGAGCTAGTTGCTTTTCGTACTGTTTTAGGCTTTCTGCCCACAGAGCCAGCTACGTCACCGAGTCAAAGTTATGATGTTTTGTGTGGAAGAACGATCTTACCATCTGAAATGTATCGTGACAACTGGCCACCCAGCTTCCTCTTTGATAAATGAATGGCAAGTGCACGAGTGGCTCTTATTGAGCCAAAACCGCTTAAATCACTGCCAATACCATTAATCTTTCTTAATCCACTTATTGCTGATTGATAAGGCTGCGTCGGGAAATCACAGAAAGCTGCTTTCGGAGTAGCGGGTAGTGCAGTTCTAATTAAGAAACTGTTACTAAGGTCAAACGAAGAATCGCCTTTTTAGGGATGAGTCAGTACTTGTAGGAAGTTACCGTGGCCCATAAGGGCAAGAGAAAACTTTCTTTTGACTGGACAGAACTTACTTCTCATTGCACCATATTTATATAACATGTTGTATGGACCCTTTTTTCTGAGCTTTGCACCCTATTGTTTTAGCTGTAGCGTTTATTTCAAGTAGCACGAAATAGAGCGGAAGTAAAGAAATGCATTACAGGATTAGGGGCGGATCCAGAGTTGGACTTTGGGGGGGGGGGCTTAATTTTATTTTTCATGTGAAAAGTTTTCTAACACTATTGTTTGCTACAGGAAATATTGCCGTTTGTGGGGTCATGGCCCCGCCTGCCTGGACCCGCCCCTGTACAAGATTTACAGTCTTGAATAGTCTTTGTACCTCAGAGTGATAACAGACATTTTTAGATACCCACACATCTCCTACTAGGGTATTTTTAAAGGATTTGTAACCGGTTTGGCATTTGAGAAAAGGGGTACTGTATATAGGTGCATCTACAGATTAGCAGGCTTTGCAAAGTACTCTTAAAATATTTCATCCACAAATATTTCAAATAAGGCAAAAAAATAAAAAGTTCACTGATTCATAATGGCACTTGCGTGATAGGGTTAATATGTTCCACTGGCGGGGCGATGAGAGGGGATGGAAAGGGAATTTCTTCGCCATTTTATGTGTTTAAAAATGCTCTGTCTCCTACTTCGCCACGTCATTGCAGGACAAGTCCTTTCATAAGGTTTGTCAATGCTCTTTGGCAATCCTAGACAGGGACGAAACTTAAGGGGGCAGGGCAAAGAGCTGTAGTACAATTTCCTTCTGCAGGGCAACTTAGTTGACCCAGAGTCACTGGTGAACCACTGGTACTTAAAAAGGTCACAGGCAAAAAATCCTCGCAGGGTTACGTCCCTGCTCCTAGACCTAGATAACTGCGCTTCGTCGTTTCAATCGTAATGAACTGAGATCCATTTTCAACGTACTTCGATATAAACAATAAATAGAATTGAAGTATTTCCTCTTTCATGCGATTCTCGCCGATTTGAGTGTAATTGTGCCCCCAATACTCAACTGAATTTCTTCCAGTGAAGAGATGGTTTTGTCCAGTGAAAAGTAAGGTTTATCCAGTGAAAAGTAAGTTTTATCCAGTGAAAAGTAGGTTTATCCAGTGCAAAGTAAGTTTTATCCAGTGAAAAGTAAGGTTTATCCCGTGAAAAGTAAGTTTTATCCAGTGAAAAGTAAGGTTTATCCAGTGAAAAGTAAGGTTTATCCAGTGAAAAGTAAGTTTTATCCAGTGAAAAGTAAGTTTTATCCAGTGAAAAGTAAGGTTTATCCAGTGAAAAGTAAGGTTTATCCAGTGAAAAGTAAGGTTTATCCAGTGAACAGTAAGGTTTATCCAGTGAAAAGTAAGGTTTATCCAGTGAAAAGTAAGGTTTATCCAGTGAAAAGTAAGGTTTATCCAGTGAAAAGTAAGTTTTATCCAGTGAAAAGTAAGTTTTATCCAGTGAAAAGTAGGCCTATATTACTGGATTGACCTTCGTAGTGTTTCTTGTTACGACTTTCCTACTGAAATGCAACGGATTCTTGTGTAAAGTCCTTTTAGGTTAGTTAGATGTGTTGCCGACTCTACAGTAATGCCACTGCAAGCCCAACAGGGGTTAGCTGGTAGGGAACGCATGGCAGGCTTTAGAACTTCTTTTCAATGTGAAATTTTGATCAACTCGCTTTTTTACAGAGTTCCAGAGGCGTCGTGGCCTGGGACAGAGGGACCATGGCCCCCAAGTTTTTCGAAGTTGTTGGATTTTCGGACTTTCTGATATTTTGTTGGAAAATTTACGGGCTTTTGCCGTTGGTTTTGAATTTTAGTGGAAAATCTTTGAACTGGTCCCCCTTACTCTACAGGTGCCAGGACGCCTCTTCAGGGTTCGTGCAGGTTTTATAAAGTTTTGGAAAGATATGGACATTGATAATGGAATTTTCCAGGACCTGGAAAGTTTTGGAAATAGATATTTTCAAATTGCTATGGAAAAGTTTTGGATTTTTGTTTAGGAAATACTAAAAATATCCTCAAATAGAAAAAATATCTTAGACACAATGTATTAAACACTGTATATGTTATGGTTGTTCATTTTTGCTGTTTATAATATAAAAAATAATCCATTACAAGATCATAAAATATAGCATTGAAAATAGTGTTTTTCCATTTTTATCGGGCTTCGAAATGGAAACGAAAATGTGTTCTATGGTGTTGCAAATTTGGTAATTTAGCTTTGGAAAAGTTTTGGAAATACTGTTGAAGTAGTTTGTACAAACCCTGGAAACAGCAGTAGCTTTCCAGCTAATTTTTCTTTAAATTTCCTTTGAATTCTATTCTGGGGCTTGTCTCACGATAGATAACTGATCTATTAGCTTTTGATTTTTCTGTTTTTGACGTCTATCTCTACTATTGGCTGGTGTAAACCTCACTCTCCCTTAGGGGAGAGATTTCAGCATCTATCCTATGGCACTCCCTAGAACATCAGCTAAGTTATGCTTTGTATAGTGTAATAGAATTTCGTAAGAATTACCCATAGTAAGTGACCATGATTCTTTTTTGGCTATGGGTGGCATATATTCTTGTATATTTTATTGTGTTGTTTATTGTTGATGATATATATATTAAACTTTTCATTGATCAAAAATTCATAAATACAATTTTAGACCTCGCTAGTATTAATTAGCTTACATAAGGTATGCCTGATCAAAAAAAGATAAAATATCAACAACTTGAAAAGGAAAGTAATAACAAATTCAACAGTTTTGGGTTTGTCCATTCCTTATTCATACAACAAAATATGTAATATGTTGTGCAAATTGAAATATTAATGAACTGCCCATTGTGCCAAGTGCACTTTTCGAAAGATTAACAAAATGGACCTTGTCATATCTATTATGTAGTTCCGAAACCAACTCTTTATATAGTATTATATAATGTTATAATGTTATATATATATATATATATATATATATATATATATGTTTATGTATATATATATATATATATATATATATATATATATATATATATATATATATATATATATATTTATGTATATAATTTCGTAAGACTTCCTTAGCAAAAATTTTTGAGTTCCAATGTTTTGTACATGCACATTAATGGAAAGTTGAAAAGCTCCATGTACACTTGAAATGATGATAAGTCTTAGCAGGTAGCAGAAGTTAAACTATTAGAACTTAGCCAACTTCATATACATGATATTTTGTACACAGATAAATCGAATCTTAAATGCATTAGCACTGAGAAACTTTCTTAAGACTCAAAAATCCAATACAGAGCTTCTTATCTTTTTGAGCGGCTGAGTTTTACTTTCTTATAAACCACTTGCTTATAAAAAGCATGTAACCCAGTTCAGTTTGCTCCTGTCTCCTAGTCAACGTCAGTAGCCCTCTCATTTTTAGTACAGCTACGTCATGAAGTGTCTTAATTTATGGGAAAACATGAACTTCTAGATTCTCGGAGGGTGGCAGTGATTTGCGGTCGATTTTGTGACGTAAAAGCTGCAGATGCAATCAAAACGCAAGAACCAAGCGAGATGTTTGTATTCATGAAGACCTTATATCATCCCGACGAATTGTTATTGATATGAAAGCAACTATGCGCAATATGTCATTGAATGTTTCTCTGCTAGCTTTGATTATAAACTGTTTATGTAGCAATGGCCACCAACATTGTTTGGAAGAGAGCTCGTCTCCTTCAAGCTGTGGTCCTAGATGAATGAATCAGTAGCCGTTTACACGATATCGGATTGAAATGAGTCCGATATGTTTTCGTAGCATATTGCCCTTTCGGCTAAACTATGACGCTGATGAATCCGATACAAAATCAATACGCACATGAATAGGATACAGAAAGAATACGGTATCTTGTAGACGCGTGAATCCGATATGATTTTGTACCTAATTGACAATGGGTCATTCTTGTTTTTTGACAGCTATTTGTTAAATGTAGCCTCATTGTATCAACATAAAAATCTAGTTGAGTCAATGTAGTGGGTGGCAAAATTCGGAGAATTTTTGGTGCATAGGTACCCTGTAGTCTTTCGTACTCACTCATAATTTTGTTTGTTTTTCCCGCATTTTCAGGTATTATATACTCTTATATATAGCCCTTACTTGTTCTTCCTGCTTTATTTCAAGAACCAGTCCAGACTTTATATACAGTGAAGCAAAGGACTTGTTTTTCTCGTTTATTGACCACGCATGTCTATTACTCATGGCAGAGCAGCCAATACTGTAGCTTGCTATCAACTTACTGGTTAAAGGATAACTGAATCAAGTCCATATTTTCTCTTTCAGATTGGAATGCTGAAAGATATCTACTTGTTTACACACCGTGCCGTTCCACGAAGGCAACGGCGAAGTGCCTTGTTCAGAAATATGTTTCTGCAAAGTGATAGAAGGGTACGGTTTATTTTTGGATTTTTACGTTTTTTGCAAGAGCGTTTTTCAGCCCAGTGCATATTCACGATTCCAGTGTCAAAACTTTCTTAAGACTTTCTTAGCAAAAATTGTTGTTGAGTTCCAATATACGCGCAGGCACATTAGTTGAATGTGAAAAAATACCATGCTGAAGAAAACCATGTTCATCTGAAATGATGATTTATAGTAGTAGATAGCAGAAGCTAAACTGTTAAGTGTTGGAACGAAGCGAACAAAATATATATAACATCTTTTACGATGGTAAAGCAAATTTTATTCATATGAACATTATTAACTTTCTTAGGTCTCAAAAATCCAATATTGAGCTTAATTAAATTTTTGAGCAGCTAAGAACGTTTTCTGTTATCGTGCAGTTCCACACAAAATGTGCAGTTCTAAAAAAAATTGGGTAGTTCTAACGAACAACATGTGCAATTCGCAAGTTTATTATTTAGTGGCTCAAGGGTGTAAGAAAGTAAGAAGCAGTAAAAATGGTAGATTTTGGTATGAAATGATAGGCAAAGCACAACCAGAAATGGAATTATTGGAGCTAGTAACATTTATCTACCCCTTTTTGCTAAAAGCAGGGAGTTCAATTCCATCTACAACCAGAATTTAATTCTTCAACTCAATAATGTGCAATTCTAATTTTTTCTTGAAAAATGCCCTGCAGCTGAGTACTACTGTCTTATAAAAAGAAATGTCTACTTCAAATACTATGAAAGAAGTTGACAAAGAAAAGCTAGATCAGAGTTTATATATATATATATATATATATATATATATATATATATATATATATAACACCTGTTTTTACAAGAAAGTTGGTGATTGTACTAGAAGCGAAATAAAAGCCACATCCATAGCATGCTTCATGATACCTAAACATTCCAGTTCTTGTACTACAGTTATCTAATCTATATTGTCGCTGTTGTTGGAAGTTTCAAAGATTTAAGACATATGTGAGAAACATTAGAGGCTGGATTCGACAAACTATTTTGAAGCATGTATAAAATTTGTTTCTTTTAGAAAACTTGTAATACGACTCTAATACCATCGAGGCCAAATGTTCAGTCTTTTGAATGCGACTCCTCATGTCCTTGCATATCTTTTGTTTTTGAGTTGTTATACCTCATCACCGACAGAATAGAATTTTATTTTGCTTTAGGGTACGGCTTGCTTGCTTGATTTTCGATTATTGTAGTAGGCCGTAGTATAAGAAACTTGAAGCTGGAAGTCCAGAGCAGAAACATCTAATACTAGGATGAGAATGTCGATATGCAAGTTGAATGTGAGAACATTCCATGTTTTCTTTAGAACAGACATCATTTTAGCATAGAGTGAGTAGAGTGATTAATATTATCAATAGAAGCACACACATGCATACACACAATCATACTCATGGCTTTCATACTGGTTACATGCTTTTTATTTATAAGGAACCACTTTATAAGGAATATATGTGGACGGCTAAAATATTTAAGGAACTTATACTACTAATGGAGAAGAACCCAAGGATCTTATCAATTCCAAAAATTTTTATAACTGCCAATAATCAAGAATTAGGAAGTCTTTTCCGTTCATTTACAGTCGCAACTTACATAGATACATTTATGAAACTTCTTTTCTACCTTATTTCTTCTCTTACTTTTGAGTTCTAGCCAAAATAAAAAGTAGAATTCAGAATATTGATTTTTCCTTATGTTTGTACTGGTTTTATGGCACTATATGTGCAGTGCAAATTAAGGAACTATTAAGGAACTTTAAGTATTAGAATTTGATAAAAAGAGATGCAAAAATAAGGAATTTTTAGAACGAATCCATGAGCTAGGTTCCTTATAGAATGAAAAGCGTGTACAGCCAGTGTCCTAGTACACAAATCACAAATCTAGTAATTTTTATAATACAGAGTTTTAATGAAGTTATAGTCTAGAAGAACATTGAGGTTCAGTTTTGCTGAAATTGAAAAATAGTTTATAAATAATGGATTGCTAAAAGTTTGTGAACAGTGTTCCACACATTCATATAATCCTTAAAAGTCCTTAGACACCCTTGATTAATATTAAATTTATCAAAATCTTCTTAAATCTGCTTAGGAAATATATTTTCTAATAGCAACTGTGATACTTTTTGTAATGGGGAGGTTATCATGCAGAATTTCAAGCCAGTGGATCGCAGAAAGCCATGATAGTCTGACTTGTGTTGCTTTGCAATTTCACGTTAAGAAATATTTTGTTAGGATCGATCTTGTTTATTTTGTTGTTAAGGAATGGACTCATAGCACAAAGACTTCCTTAAGTCTCCTTACGTATTTTGGATTTTTGTCACAATCGAGCTAAATTCGCCTCAGAAAGTAATAGAAAATTTCCTTTTTTCCTCTTAAAATCCTTATTGTTTTAAGAAGAAAAGTTTGGAAATCCTGATGAAGATTTAAACTTAATTGTTTATTTAAGCTCTTATTCTATACTTGTTTTATTTTCATGATGAACGACAAGTTTATGTATAAGAAGCAGCCTTTCTGCCTCAGCCTTGATGTTTCTAAATATCTTGTCAAATCCTAAATCCGTTAGATTTCTTATACCAACCACAACCCACATCCCCTATACTAACAACAAGACAAATTTTTGCTATGCCAACAACAACCCAGATTAGACAACTGTGAAAGGGGAAGTAGATTTTCAGGTTTTGTGAAACATGTGATAGAGATTGGTTTTGTTTTACTTATCATTTAAAGCTCAGCCTGCCTGTGTTTCTTAAATGTTTCTCAAGTTTTGCCAGATTTCAGCATTATGTTTCTTTTATACATGTTTCTTATAAAAAATGTAGCGCATTATGAGGGATTCGAACTTTTTTTACTTGCAGGGCGAATTCACACCATATGCTCCCCATGAGTGTGTGAATAATTGAATATTTAGACTCACTGAAAGGCAAGATATTCCTTTTAAGAAAGGGTGTGTCGAAACCCTGTTCAAGGCACTTTGCACGAAGTCACGAAACTCTTAGTAGGCTAAGAACCGAAAGAAAAGTGCATTTGCCAAAAGTAAGATATTTTGACAAAAAATAATTGCTATTTGGTTTCTTTGCAGGTTGATTTAGTGGTTCAGCAGGTCATAAGAAAGAGAGTCAAAAGAGAGATATCGTTAGAGTTTAATGACAAAAGATGGCCGGAGCAATGGCTGTTGGTGAGTGAACCACGCTTTTCTATCTCTGCAAAATGTGTCTGTATTTAGAAGGTTTAGATGGTGTCAATAGCCTTAGTTTTATTATTTGCATATAAGGGAGACTTCATGTTATGCAGTTCTGGGTACATTAAAACCAAAAACTTTCGGACTGAAAACTTTCGGACAAAAAACTTTCGGACTATTTTTTCCCAATTTTTGACAAAACAAATAGGAATTTTGGACAAAGGTAAAACTTGCTATAACGACAAAAAATGCGAACGAGAAAGATAACTGGTTTGTTACTAGTTTCTGTAATTTCATGAAGTAGTACAACCCAATCAGCTAATATGCATGTAGCGATCTAATGGAAAGCTTTCGTTAACCTTCTATAAAATAAACACCTGAAATATCTTTTGGTACAGTATGTGAAAGATGTATACAGGACCACACGGAGAGGGGACAGGAGTAGTATGCATCGGACCTTAGGGTGGTCCCCAAAGGTTATGCAGGACTTCATAATTGTGTGGTAATCATTCTCGCTTTGATCGTGCTTCATGTGTTTTGGCCACACAGCATATTGAGAAAGAAGTACGAGGTTCTTTTAGGGGCCCAAGTTTTATGGCCTGTCAGTGTGAATATTTATGGTGACGTCACCAGAGGGGCACCTCTTCATTTAAATATGAAGAATCATACGAAATTGTTGATGGTGAATGCGAAGAACAGTGCGGAATATATGTTCAAATGATTAATACTGATTAATAGACGTCAAATTGCCCATATGCGAGTATTTATTTAAAAAACAAACTTTCGGATGATAAAGCTTTCGGACTATAAGGTATTTCTGACAATTACACTTTTGGACAAGATTTTGTTCGAAAATTTGATCGTCTGAAAGTTTTTGGTTTTAATGTACTCCAATCGCCTGGGATTGATACACATTTTTTATAAGGGGACATCCATAGAGGATGCCTGCACATCGAAGGCGGGAGGGAGAGGGGTTAGCAACGATGGTGGACAGTGGGGGGGGGAGGGGGCTTAGCTGTAAATAGACATTCGTTTCAGCGTTGTCTCCGGAAGAGAGAAGAAGGCATTTGAAGGTCATTTTGTCATCATCTTCTTGTAAAGCTGCAAACGGGAATTTAGTTCATTATGCATGTTTTCATTTTCGATAGTTTTTGTAGCGTCCGCGCGGACAGGAGGAAGGGGGCTGCTACACGAAAATCGGACAGGCGTGGACAGGGGGAGGGGGCTGGAAACTGGCAAAAATGTGCGGACATCTTTTATGAATGATCCCTAAGCATGAGATGGACTGTTGGAGAAATGCGAGTATAAAATGCGTATCATTTTATGCACAGGTAATTGGAGCTTTACGTGTAGATAAAACTATCGAATTTCTTACATCTCAAATATCCAGTATTTCACCTCCTTAACTTTTTAGCAGTCACCAGCCACTCGTAGGGGAATCAGGCCCGTAGCCATGGGGTGGCATGGGGTGGCAAATGCCACACCTGGGCAACAGGATGCCAGCTTTTTACCACCCGTGGGATTTTTTTGCAAATTTCTACTGTTGATTTATCTTTTTAGTTAAGGAGAGATCTCCTGAAAGTTTGGTTGAGCTCAACTTTGGTCTTTTTGACATTCTAGACAGCTCAATGCTTTCCTCCAAACACACTACTATTTCATTGTGATAACATAGAACAGGAAATAAGCTCTCAGATTTTGTACCACGTCATTCCTCCAGGACAATTTTGCCACCCCTGCAACACAGGCCTGGCTACAGGCTTGAGGAGAATTCTGTGCCTTCTCAGTATCATCCCGCTTTGTTGCTGGTCTTGCTTCATTTCATCTTGTCCCAAGTTTGTCGGACTAGGAAGATTCAAGTAATTTATTTTACTAGTGAAGAAAGTCAGGAGTAATGTAGTACGACTCAGATAAAGTACAAAGTCAAACAACCATTCGAAAGGGAGCCTATGAGCATATCCAGAAGGCATATTTTCTTACGCATGGCAATTGATTCCCTCAACTAATGATTAGCTTTAACCTAACCGTATGTGATTTGGTACAATCTTTTGTAAAAACAAAGTTTACAAGAATATTAAGGTTCAAAATCGTTGAAATTTAAGAATAGTTTAAGAATGATGCAAGACTCAATCATCGTACACACATTTTATACAATTAAAGTTTATAAGAATATTCAGGCATAGAATCGCTAAAGTTTAAGAATAATACAAAGCTGAAGTATCATCAAGACTTAGAATTTTTGTGTATTTGAGTTAAAGTACTGCTTGTAGATTAAGAATAATCTAAGCCTCAAAATCGAAAAATTTTTTAAGAATATCGAGGCTCAGTAAAAAATTAGGTATTCTTTTAAAAAAAGATATGTGTAACAAGTTAGATTATTTTAGGGTATTACAGGGTCTGTACGGGTTTGGAAAGTTTTGGAAAGTTATTGAAATTGAAAATGTCATTTTCCAGGACCTGGAAAGTTTTGGAAAAGAGAGGGTTTTCAAAATATTTATGGAAAAGTTTTGGATTTTATTTGGATAAATTCTAAAAAATCTTAAAATGGATGCAGCTTAGTGTCGTATTAAGTACCGTTTATGTTATGCTTCTGCATTTTACTGTTTGCAATACAAAAAAAATCAACCAAAAATTATAAAAGTATATCGTCAAAATAAGTATATAGCATTTTTCTATCATTTTGGGACTTTAAAGTTCAAATGAAAATAAGTTTTATGGTTTTGGAAATTTGGTTATTTGGCTTTGGAAAAGTTTTGGAAATATTTTTATTAAAGGAGTTTGTACGAATCCTGGTATTGGAGTTTTGATAACGCTGCTTTTAGTTTAATTTAATGTTAGTTCATTGTTATTGTCCTATTGTTCTACTTTACTCTTGAGTTTTACGATGAGGTATGGTATCAAGACAGGTGTGAATTTCTAACTTGTTATGATAAGTTTGGTGATGTCAGATGTCAGCCAAGTGTGCAAACGTGTCTGACATTTCACCTAATATATCACCATAGTTGCATTTATGACCATTAACTTGATCAGTGCAAGTTTATCCGTGTTTATAAAACCTGGGCTTACTTTACTTGTTGACAACAAAGCAATGTTGGCGAAGAATTTGGCGCGAATAAAGAAGTTTGTGCGCGCGCCAACGATGTTAGACTTGTGTGCAAACGATCTAACAATTCAACCAACAGATGGAGAATAAGGAAATGTTAGGTGTGAGATGCTTGATCTTGATCAAACATCGCCCAACATTACAGGGCACGATGCTAGGTGTTCTGACAAGGTGTGCAAATGATCTAACATTTCGCCTGACATGATGTCAGACCAAATGTTAGATCGTTTGCACATGCCTATAGACAAAGTTACACCTTCAACACTTATAAATACTTTACGAGTAATCTTAGACTGACAATCATCAAAATTTGATCGCATCGAAGCTTGCATAAAATTTGGTATTCTTGAAGAGCGTATATCATAGACCAAAGTAGTGTGTATATCATAGACAAAATGTAGTATATTGACACACATTATTTAATTCTATCATACTATTTTATTTTCATCAAGGGTGCGCCAGGAATTTTCCGAAGGGGGGCTGATTTTTCTGACAAGGAGGCTAAAATACGCCTTCAGGGTACTATAAATGCCAAAAATCTCCGAAAAAAAACAGTTTTTCACCTTTCGATGGGGGGCTAGCATGTTCTGACGGGAGGTTGTAGCCCCCTAGCCCTCCCTTGGGGCGATTACTGATTTCCACAACTGCTTGGTTTATCCAATCAGAACTATGGATGTATTACAGTACCAATGTCAAAGTGCATCTTCATTGAAGTTGACTTGACTCTTGCTGATAATATTGTTTTAATCCACCGTAATCTTGAGTAATCCTAAGGTCCCAGCCGTTGACTTTCAGTGGCCGTAATGTGATCTATTGCGATTAGGAAGCCTTTTCATGTACATAATATCATTCACCGCATGTAAGCATAACGGACTGGGGATTTTTCCTAATTTTGTCGTCAGATTACAGATCATATCATTCAGTTTTCGTCAGGAAATGGATTTGAAATCAATCTTTTCGGGGTCAGCCATTCTTCTTTTTAGAGTGTCGGCTTTAATCACAACCTTCATATGCTTATACGTACGGAAATATTTAATGCTTTTTAGGCCTTCAAAGCTTTGTGTACTTTATTCTGGTGGCGGATATAGCACGACTAGTCGTGAGTTTTCACTGCACACTTAGTGCCATATAAGTGGTGCAGACTGAAGGAAACATCAAAATTCTGAATTTTACATTTAATTTTAGCTACATATCAAGACTAAAAGCACAGAAAAGATAGAAAAGAAGTTTTATAATTATCTTCGTGAGCTTTGGCTTTGAATGAATGTAACCGGCCTCCTGTCTATGGATTATTTGCAATTATAAAAATTTCTTAAGTTGTAAAGTTCCTTAAGTTTTTTCCGTTAGTAGTATAAGTTCCTCAAATATTTCGGCAGTCTACATATAGGTTCCGTATAAAGTGGTTCCTTACAGGGGTGTCGAAGCCGAGGGACGGGGAAGTAGCACCCCACTTTTTCATAAAATAGCATATTTCACTGCCTTTACCCGAGCTTATCCCCAACTTTAGTTACCAGGCCCCCTCACTTTGATAGTCGTTGCGACGTTCCTGCCTTATAATACGAATACAGTTTGTAAGGATTTTAAGGTTCAAAGTCACTGAAATTTAAAAATAGTTGAAGGATATAGTAGGGTAAGAGCTGGATTTTTTGTGTGTATATGAGTAATATGATGCTGCTTTCAAATCACATTTTGATGCATCAGTTTTTGTTCGTTGACGCTTAGCAAAAATTTAATATTTTCCTTTGATTTTCATGCAAAGTCAAGCCTTTAGAACTTGAGAATAATTTTAAAATAGCCTTTTGCCCAGATTTAAGAAAATTCCTGTGTAAAGGACCTTGACTGTAGCAAACTATTAGTATTATAAGAAGCACACAATAGTATCGCTAGTTAAAATCCAAAGCAACTTTAATGTTGAGCTAGGTATTAGTTCCAATGTGCAATTTGCTTACTGAAAGTTTCTTAGATTTCAGTATCTATTGCTACAAAGTCTGCCAAAAGTCTTGGAACACTCCCGTTTTTATGATGTAGACGAACTACAAAATCCCCTCCCCTGTACAACAATGTTGTTTGAAGATGGTAGGAATAGTACTAGAGGGAGAAATAGTGTCTTTCAAAGTAGCTAAGGGCTTCGGCTATCGATTCAACATTGTATCAAGGGGGGAGGGGGCTCACAATTGTCATTTCTGCAGCGAAAATAGGACGGGGGTGGAAGATTCCTAACACTGTATGGGTGTTCCAAGGACTTTTGGCTGACAGGTAGGCTTCCTATAGGCTGGTTTCCTATAGGGATTAACTTGTGCTGACATAGAAAGTTCAGTGATGAATTCTTGAAATCTGTGTGTACCAGGAATGGAAATGATAAATTGAACTGCATGTGGATGCAGAGTTTATCGTATCAACTGCACTCGGAGCCAGTTTAGATCCGGCCTATGTCGCTCTTTTGCCGTGGTTTGCACGCAGCATGATACTAAAGCCCATCAACAAGCCGCCTGAAGAAGGTGTTTACTATCGCAACAGGATACGACACGATCATATAATTGGTACACGCAACAGAAAAGCGACAATAGCACGATACGTCATTTTATAGCTTGAAAATTCCACTTGATCAGTACAACAGCGTTATTTGTTAAGGCCTACGCAAGTTTCTGAATTCTCTCATGGATCTGTATGCAAACATCTATCCAGTACGCGCGAATCCTGCCGTGGACGTAAACTGTTATTGAAGGCATATTTTTCATTCTTCTCGAATAACATTCGATGCCCGGAGACACGTGCAATCGTACTTGTACGTGTTCACACATATGCAAAAGCTACAGCCAGAGCGAAACACCACCTCATGCTAGTGGCGAAGCAGAGACTCGTGGTCCTTAGGAACTCAGTAGGATCGGGGCCCAATCTTATTTCTCCCTCTAAGTAATGCAAAACGAAACTGTCTTTCCAAAGCTTTTAGGGGGCCCTTCAGGACCTCCTTCAAAAGCTTAGAGGCAATTAGGAGTTGCCCTAACTCCAACATACGTTGATTATGTCAATGGCCCATGCCAACATCACTGTAGAATGCGATGATCCTGTGTACAGTGCTTCATTTGCCCACTATGAAGCTATTGCTGTCAAAACTCTCATTCTCCTTTTCAGCATGAAGATCAACGATTGAAGCAAGTACATTTTCCTTTGCCAAAGGGGGTTTTCCGACGTTTTTGCTAAAGGAGTTTTTAGTGCTATACCTCAAAATTTCTTTCCAAGGCAAGCCCCATACCTTTAGTTTTCAGTACCATAACTGTGGTATGACCATTTTGGTACAACACTTTTGATCCATTGGCATAGATCTGTCACACTGAAGAGTTTCCAAACTCTGGTTTAAACTTCTACGTCTGTGGATTCTTACGGGTTTTGGAAAGTTTTTGGAAAGTTATGAAATTGATAATGCCATTTTCTAGGACCTGTGAAGTTTTGGAAAATAGAGGTTTTTCAAAATTGCTATAAAAAGTTTTTGATTTTTGTTTGGGAAAGTTCTAAAATATCCTAAAATGGGTTTAACGTAGTGTCGTAGTAACCACTGTATATGTTATGCTTGTTCATTTTACTATTCATGATAGTGTACATAATGCACCAAAAATCATAAAATATAGCATTGAAAATAACTTTTTTTTTCAATTTTTATGGGGTTTTATATTGCAAACTAAAATTTGTTACATAGGTTTGGAAATTTGAGAATTTGGCTTTAGAAAAGTTTTGGAAATATTGGTGAAGTATTTTGTACGAACCCTGTTTATAAGAAACCTAACTCAGGACCTTGTTCAAAAAGTTCCTTGTTATTATACCTTTAGTGATCAAATTGCAGCAGTAAAGGTCTTACAAGTTGCTTAATTTTCGCTGCACATATATAAAATGGTACAAGCACAAGAGAAACATTGAAATTTTGAATTTCGCCTTTAATTTGGGCTAGAGCTCAAGACTATAAAGAAAAGAGGGTAGAAAAGAAGTTTTGTAAATGTATCGATGCAGGTTTTGACAGCAATTGAATGGAACTGGCTTTTTAATTCTTGATTGCATGCAGCTTTCAAAATTTTCAAATTTAAAGGTTCCTTAGGGATTAATCTCTTAGTAAGTATAAGTTCTAATTATTTCAACACTCTACATGTAACTTCCTTACAACGTGGTACTATGTAGAGAGACTTGTGAACAGTATCTTCCAAAAAATACACGTTTTATTACAAGAAAGTTCGTTCTTGAAAGCACGTAGAAGGATTGGGATGATAAAGTATCCCCAGCATACTTTGTGGTATTATAATGCTTTTATCATAGAAGTTGCAAAACTATTTATATTTGGTCATGTTTGGTATTTCGGATCCTGCATCATACAACCAGCTTCAAATGATCAGAGTTACTGCACAAACGTGCACTCGTGCGATTTGATGCTCGTTTAGAAGTTTCTTCAGGGCATGGACTGCAATATAGGTTCTCTTTCTGTTTTGGAATAGTTCGTCTTTTTGTAGAATTCAAATAAGTTTCTTCAAAGTGCATTTTCAGTTTTGTTCAAGAGTATCGAAATCTATTTGGTATATTACAGGTTTTATTCTTTGTAAGAAAAATTTTATAAGAAAATGAGGCTTAAATTGCCAAAATCTTAAGAAAATCACAAGGCTCGTTTTCCAAAATGAAATGGTGTTGTCGACCAAAACTCAATATTACGTCATTGTTACATTCAAAATTTTTAAGATGGCACACATTTCGAGTGTACAAGTTGAAAAAAGAAGTGTAACTCATTTCAAACAGTTGATTTCAGTAAAAGTTAAACAAATTTTAAGAAAACCTCAAGCTCAATTTTGGGAAGTTAGGAAAACTGTGGCTCAGGCAAGATGATGATTTTCTAATAAAAAAAAGTGTAGTTATGCAGCAAAGTTATATATCTAATTCATGATATAATTGTTTTATTTTACTTCCAAATGAGCACGAATGCATACTTACCTTTTTTCCTTTACTACTTTGGCATTTACTGTGTTGTTATAGAAAAATATTATAGAACTATTAATTTGAATCTGAAGAAGTAATAGAAAGTTTGTCATTATGGACGTTTTAAAAAAGCCTGTTGCATTTTTTTCAAAACATTGGTAGCACAATTGCAGGACAATTTTTGGCCTAGTGAAGCTTTCTTAGCTTAAATTATCTGTTGGTAATCCGGAATTTATTACAGCACGAAAAAGCGGCAACATTCTTTTGACATACTGCATGCTTTTTTCGTCCAACACTCGTCAGAGTATGAAACGTCGGATAGTGACCGAAAGGTTAAGGTTTGCATCTGGCTTTATATTTCGATTAACCTTTCGGTCACTATCCGACGTTTCATACTCTGACGAGTGTCGGGCGAAAAATGCTTTCAGTATGTCACAAGAATGTTGCTGCTTTTTCGTGCTATCTTATCTTATTCGATGACTTTCTTAACAAGACTATTGAGTTATGTGTTTGTGCACATGCAGATTAATTGACAGTGGATATACCTGCGTTTCAACCAGAATTGGTGATAAAATTTTATCTGAAATAGAAGTTGAAGTACCGAAGAAATGTTTACAGGATATTGATCACATTTGTGCACACCTAGTTGAAGCTTGTAAATGCTTATACGTCTTGGAGCTTCAAACGTTTATAAACCTACCAACTTTCTTCGGTCTCATGAATTCAGTATTAAGCTTTCTTATTTTTTGAGCAATCAACCACTACTTTCTTATAAAGCACTTTCTTATGAAAACTTATTATGACTAGCTTTTATAATTATGCTGCTTATTGTAGAAATCGGTCTTTAAATGCGTTGCCTACCTGTTTTTCCGTTGAAACATGTCATACTAGTTGGAAACTTCATTAAACATACACCATAACCTTTGACGTCAACTCCATATTGGATTATAACATCGCTAGATAACGATCCCTCCTTCGCCTTGGAAATCGTAATGTGACAAAACCGTAGACATGTCCCTGGTCAATTAGGGCTGCTTATGGGTGATCCATTTGTTATGAAAATCATTCAACTTATCATTTAATCCATCCATCATTTATATTGGAGATATGGTACAGATCTTCATTGTGGTTCTCTTATGGTTTTCTTTATCATATCTTATGTGTACCCAATTGGCTTTAGGCCAGGTAGTTAATCCAGATTCGATTTCAACGCTGGAAGTGCTGGGTCGATTTTTCATGTGAGATTTCGTATTAATTGGCTATATAATAGTCGTGGCGTCAAATGTAATGTTTATACTTTTATGATTTATTAAGATTCCCTTTAGTACAATAATGAACCTATCTAGGGACATGAGCTTCAATTCGTACTTTTAGCAATTTGAGTTTTCAGGGCTAGAATGATTATATATATATATATATATATATATATATATATATATATATATATATATATATATATATATATATATATATATATATATATATATATATATATATATATATATATATATATATATATATATATATATATATATATATATATATATATATATATATATATATATATGTATGTATGTATGTATGTATGTATGTATGTATGTATGTATGTATGTATTTATAACCAGAGCCCGGTTCAAATGCAAGAATGTGATTTTCAACTTGCAGAGAAAGAAATCAATTGATCGTTTGCATCATTCAGTCAAATCACTCGATCAGTCAGCCATTCGCTGATTATTGTTATTCATCATTGTCATTGTCATGTCAATCACGTCTTCATTTTATTGGCTACACGATTATTATGTCAGTGACATGGTCGCTTAGTTGATCACTCATTCGTTTACTCGATCACTGGATCGTTCTGTCAAAACACTTAATCAGTCAGCCATTCGCTGTTTATTGTCATTCATCATTTTCATTTGCATATGAATCTCACATTCATTCAGTTAGTCACTCGATTATTTTGCCAATCACGTAATCGCTCTGTAGATCACTAAATCATGTATCCAATCACTCAATCATTCTGTCAATCAAAAAATCAATCCTTTAATAATTGAATGGAATGTTGTGTAGTGCTAGGGTGGCATCAATTAGCACTTGGTACTTGTGAATATTCGCTTTTCCTGATCTTTCTCTTAGTATGATATTTCATTGACAAACTGTTCCAAGCGGAAGCATTGCGGCAGTTCTTTATCTGCATCGAGTACTCTCATGGATACGATGCATTGAAAGAGGGGGCAGGAGCACATACATTCAAAAAGCATCTTCAGAGAGGCAGCTTTGTGGCCTGCAAATGGCCACTTTACCAAAATAGTTGTGGAAAATAGGGGGAGGTATGTGCAGAACAGAAAAACGTTTTTTATGCCTCCGATCATGAAAATCTGTGGTTAAATGTCCCCATAGTATCACAGGTTTTCATCAATAGAGTGCAATTCAAAAAGAGAAGATTAGAGCTCCATTTTATTGCCAGATTTAAAAGTGTGTCTCCAATTTGTGGTCGTATGTCTTGCACTTTAGCCACCCTCTGTACGTGCCCTCTGTGTTACTGTTTCCTACGTTTTTGGGCACTCAGAGTATGATTACGTAATAATTTTTATTCTTCTGCAGCACAACAGGGACCCAAGGAGAGCTGGGCATGATATGAACATATTGCCGGCTTGGAAGAAGGGCATCACGGGTAAAAATGTCGTCGTTACAATTTTGGATGATGGTATGTCTGCTTATCGTATTTCATGCTAATGCATGTATCTCCAGCAAAAGCCAACATATGTTATCAGTCCTACCACGATATTCCATATTTGAAGAAGTGAACAGAAATGAGAACGATTTCTTGTCTACTATGCACACCAAAGGCTATTTGATAGAGCAAATAGTACATCTGCGCCTTGCTTTTATGTTAACGGCATGTAGCATGTACAAATAAGTTAAGTGTTCTTGGACCTGCTTTCCACTGAGTCGCAAAGTGTCTTGTGGTGTTGCATTATTTCACTTCCATGATTTTCCCATGGTCACAATGTATTGCAAAGCATATTTCTTGCACATATACAACATTCTGCGCAGTGGCAGCGCCACACCGGGGACTGCTAGGTGAATGCCCCTCAGTTCAAATGCGATGAGAAAGTATTAGGGTTGGGGTGAGAGACCTAGTAAGATGTTGAATGGGTGTGGCAACCAAATAAGGTTATCATTTTGAGGCGCACCCCCCAAAACCCCCAGTCTGCGATGGATAGCGCCGCCGCTGGCTCTGCGACACCCTGTGAATAAATTAGCGCTGAGAAAGAGAGTAAACGTCGTCAGAAGCTATGACAACGTAGCTGAAAGTCCTACCAATACTGATAACATTGAGAGGGGGTGATGGAAACTCTTTTAGTATCTTGGCAAGTATGTAATGGGCTGTTTTACTAGGTCGTGTTTACCAGCCTGCTTCCTACGTTTGTTGCAACCTCCAGCTATTTGGCTTTGAGACTTCCAGACCCCCCTCCCAACTATTAAGGCACCCACATATATTCCGGACTGGAGAATAGAGGAGCCGTTTAAGAAAAATCATTTCTCCTTGTGATTGAAAACCATTCCATATAGATTGCTTTAGGCCTCCTACGTTATTATAATTGACGTCAAATCTTTAATTTCAAGCGTTTTAGTTCTATTTGTACTGCTGTGAGTATTTTGCTTCGGTAACGTGCTGTCCTTTTACCACAACGATAGCGGTATTGCTCTTCTTTGTAAGCTATGATAACCTGGATCCATTTACACATGGACCGTCACACTATATTATGTGATCACGCTGTAATTACGCTATCCTTGACCCTTGTAAATACAGTTTTGTGTTACACAGCCACATTTTTATTGTCACAATTAATTTGATCACTGTGTTTGAAATTGAAACTGGATACTTGAACAGTGCTAGCCATAACTTGAGTATAACTTGCAAATCTAACCTAATATTGTTTCCTAAAACCGAAGGGGAATCTCGTGCACTTAGTGGAAATATCAGAAAGGGTCTCAGAATCACCCACAAAGAATTATACTTTCATCAAAAACGGCACAAAAATCACTAAATTCACATAAAAATTCTCAAAACTAATGAAAAGAAAGTTGTAAATTCCTCGTTAACTCATCGGCCAAAGCCAATCAATAGCATTAATTTTGTGAAGATTACGTGAAATATGGCTGGCAGCCAACTATAGATAGGTTGTTGCTAACATTATGGAGTCGATTTCTAGCTTTATTGACTGATAGGCTTACAAGTTGCATAACTTTACAAGCGCAGTTTAGAATCTGCAAATTACTCTTGCATGTTTTCATATGATTGCCTAAAGCGTTCTAATTTCTCATGCATAAGTGTTACAATACTCCCCAAGGGGGCATGGAGATATAGCATTAAAGCTAGTTGATTGCATAGACTAATGAATTATAATATAGTTATTTAATTAATTAATTAGATATTATGCTTTGAAATGTTGTGGCATTATTTATCTTATATTATGCAGTACCGTGTTTCCTCTAAAGAATACCGCTGCGTTCTTTAAAAAACCAGACTTTATGATGCGGCGTTCATTAGGAGGCGGCGTTTTTTATAGGGCGGCGTTCAGTGCAAGCTGAATAATGAAGCTCAAAGCAATGTTTTATTTTCCTAAGAGAGCATAGTAAAAGCTGTGTGAAGAGTTTAAAATGAAAAATATATGTTTAAAGTATGGAAAATATCAATGACTGTCAATATCACAGTCTCCATCACAGTCCTATTTTATGATGCGCACTTTTTAATGCGGCATTTATTAGAGGGCGGCGTTTATTAGTGGAAATACGGTATGCTTTATTGTTATTTCAATACTGTACATTACTTTTGTCATCGTGATATAGTGCTCTCTCATTTTTTATTGAGTTGAATTTTTTCAAAGGTATAGAGTATACGCACAGAGAGCTAAGGAAGAACTACGTAAGTAAGCCTCCTTGTTGCATATACCACCACTTCATCATGTGCGTGTGAAATGGCTTTTTTTCCAACTTGGGCCAGTGTACTGCACCTTTGATTTAGATCTATATGCTCTCACTTCTCTAAAATCTCTTCCACGCCAGTCGGCCTCAGTTTGGATTCCATTCAAATCAATTATCTCATATGGAGTATAGCAAATGAGGAAATCGACCTCTCTTAAAGACATCTTGTCCTGGAGGTTAATGATTCTGTGGACCTATCATCTGAGCCGTATAAGCATATCACCCTTTCACCGGTGACCTCTTTTTTCTCTACCCTCCAGTAGCTTTATTTTCTTCGCTTCTTGACCAAGGGCCACATGCATGGTACTGTAGAAACCGTATAAAAGAGCTAAGGTTTTTCTTGGGCAGCCTGGGTAGGTTCTTAAGTAATGTGTTGGTATTTTCAAATCCAGCCTGCAAGGTTCTTAAGAAGGCTCTTATATATCAGTCTTTCTCAAATAGTAGGTATTGCAAAAAGCAATTGAGTGTCACTGTTCTATACAGTTCATGTCTTGCACACATTAACACTGTTTCCAGCACAAGAATTCTTGGCACTTCTTGAGAATGTCTTTTGGCCAGAATTCTTGTTTAGGAATTTTGTAATCTGCTGTGTCACTGGAACATTCTGAAAAAGTTTTAAGGATTCTTGTAGTATTTGAATAACAACTGTGGCTTTGGTTTTTGTAGAGAATAATCAGAACACAAACAGCCTATGAAAATTTCTACTCTTGAACTTTTGAATTGCACAATAGGAAACCCATTATACAAGAACCAATCCCAGTTTCAGCCTCTTTGCGGTTCTTATTTAGAGGGTTCAAAAGATGAAATTTCAGCCTCAAGGTTGTTATAAATGCAGGTTCTTTTATACGGGTTTCTACTGTAGCTGCAAAAAATTGATACACCTTTCTTCTGTTAAATTTTATGCCACGTTTTTGTTGAATTTTGATTCTCATTGTTTTGAATTGCACTGCTTTCCTTCTCAACTAAAGCGTTAAAAGGCCTAGAATTTGTCTCCCCGATCAAAACATTTTTGTTTTTTTGGTTTTACGATTCATGGGGCAGTGTAAAGAATATTGAAGTAGATATAAATTAATTGAAATAAAAATTGAAAAGATTGCATTAGTTTCTTTGCTGACTACGATGCAGAGTGAATTTTTTTCAATACAGCGCTACCAATTCCTTATTTAACTATCGTGTGAAATCTATTTCGAACCTTATCCTGTCACGCTTGAGGAACTCTAGGCGAGTGGTACTACTCAGTTGAACCAAATGCAAATCTGGTTTTGTGCAGTTATGCCGTGCCGAACCAAAAAAAATCGTTTGATGTGGTACCACACGGCTTTGCGCATAAGACAACCCGAAAATTCGTTTTTGATGCACTGTAGAGCCTGTCAAGAAAAGTGCACTGACCTCTCAAGTGTGGTAAGTCATTTTACAGTAAATGATTGAAGGAATCCCGCAGTTGACCCGCGAGTTTTAGGCCACAGATGTAAAGATCTTTTCTTCGGAAACACGATTTTTATAGGAAACCTGGCTCAAAGCCTAGTTGTAGAAGTTTCTTAATTTTTGGCCACGGTTTAGTCCTGAAAGTTTCTTAAAAGTATCTTAAATTAACGAACTAAACCGCAATGAAAGCTTTAATAAAACGTGAATGTAAACAACTATTATTATAACAAGCAAAAATTAAGTTCGAAAGCAATGTCTTGTTCACGTTTTTTGGTTCTGCTCTTCATTGAACCAGGTAACGATTTCAATGTGCTATTTGTCTAGAGTGTCTTAGCTTTTTCCTTATAGTTCTAAGAATTTCATAAATTTTAGGGAGTCTAGTACTAGGTTGTTTATAGAGTGGTTTCTTATTAAGCAAGTTTGTAAGAGACCCAGAATTTGTACGGTTGCAGTTGTACAATTTTCAATTATAGCAAATGCCCTAAGGATTCTTTGCGTATTTTTGTAGGACAAGAATGCCAGCCATGATTACAATGACAATGACCCTGATCCGATGCCAAGATGGTCGCTGGAACATGGCGGGTAATTGCACCATAATTGATTTTTGATAATGTCCCCAACAGCATATCTTTTGTTGCCATAAAAGCAGTTTTTCACTCACATTTTACCCTTCAGCTACTGCAACAAATGATGCATACTTTTCCCCAGAAGGGAGGCTGTGTTGCACTCTTTGTGCCTGGCCTCGTTTGAATTTGCTGTAAGCCTGCGTGTCTACAATAACCTTGCTTTTGTTGTGTGGGTGTTCCTCTTCTGCCTAAATCCAATTTGCTCGAATTGTTATGGAAAGAATGTTTTGGGTTAGTTTTTGAGTCCATTTTGCATCAACTTTGAGATAAGATATGTTTTAATGTAATTAGGTAAATCTGTAATGTTGAGCTCCGCTTTATTTTGTTAAATATCCCAATATCATGACATTGAAAGTCATAAGAAGGTTCTGTGGTTTGAAAAACAATCCTCACTTCTTCGGAAAAATATTTTCTATCTTAATGATTTTACAGCAGAAATGTTGTTTCCACAATGCACTGTGAGCAGAGGTCCATTAAGGGCTGCGGCATTCTTTGTATCTTTAGCCAGACATTCTACCTATTCTGTTTGAAAAAGTTGAAGTTTTGAAAACTGCGGAGAATTCCGAAATACTAGCGTGAGACCGAAGATTTTAAGCAACAATTTAAAGTTTTGAGAAAACTTCCAGATGCCACCTATCCTCAGTTATGGAATTATAATATTCTAGTAAAGAATTACACGTTTTTTTTATAAGAAAACCATCATTTTGCCTGAGCCTTAATTTTCTTAACTTTTCCTGAAGTTGATCGTGAAATTTTCTTAAATTTTTCTTAACTTTTACTGAAGTAAACTGGCTAAAATGATTTACACATTTAATGCAAGAACAAGAAATATCGATTTTTGGCCAATAAAAACACTAAATTTTGGAACTTGAGCCTTGTGATTTTCTTAACATTATCTTTAGATTTTGACCATTTGAGCCCCATCTTCTTATAGACTTTTTCTTATTAAAAAATACGTGTACGTGGATGTTTCCTGTACTGACTATATCATCAGATAGGTGATGATCGATAGCTAATATTGCAAGTGTGGTTTACAAATGTAGTATCACCTCCTTTATATTAAAGCAAATGGTTCCTTTAGCAAGTAACGAACGTTCGGATGGACTAAATCATACTTGGCTTTGGTATCACCTACTTTATTTAGTTCAATTGTATTTGCTGGTTTTTTTGAGTTTCATGCACTTTTCTATTGGCTTAGATTTAATGAAGATGTTGCAGGCATTCCATTTTCACACTGAACCAAATCCCATCTATACTTTAATGAAGTAAAGATTAAGGAGTAAAAGAAGAGATGATATGTTACCTAGATATTTATTTCTTAACTTATTCCATTATTTTGCACGGCTAGTTGAGTGTGAGTGGAGGAGGAGATAATAAGCTTTATTATTTTTACACTATTTTGTGAAAATCATTGAGCTTTTATGAGGCAGAATTCGATATATTCTGGCTCGGTTGGTGTCACTTTGCCGTGAATAGCAGCATAATTTTTCTAATATTTGTAAACAGATATTCACAAAATCGACATGGAACAAGGTGTGCTGCCCAAGTCGCTGCCGAAGCAAATAACTCCTTTTGCATTGTTGGGGTGGCCTATAATGCGAGAATTGGAGGTTTGACGCAATCTTTTTCTCATGTACTTGTTTTGTATAAGGAGCAAATATTTACGAAACATATGAGTGAAATCATGCAGACAGTACGAAGCATTACGAAGCAGAATCATGTGAAGCAGTTGTAACATAGCATTGTTTGTTTAACTGGGAGCCGGGTGCATTTTCGGAAACATTTAAGGTTGGATTTGACAATATGTAAGAAGCATCCAAGTTGAATGCAGAATAGTGCTTTCTTGTAAAAGGAACCTATAAATTTACCTTCTTTTCAGCGTTTGTTTGATGTGTTGATTTCTTAATGGTAAAGAAATGTCTTTTTCCGTATATGATTTATTGATAGCTATCAACAGAGTCGTTGAAAGAATCAATTCAATTCATAGACTAGGTCATGGTGTATTGCTGTACGCAGTTACTTGCTTACTGTATTTTCTCTAATAAAAACGCCGCGGCGTTTTTAAAAAATCCGGACTTTATGATGCGGCTTTCGTTTGAGGGTGGCGTTCTTTAGAGGGCGTCGTTCTTTGCAAGAGTTTGGCCAGAAGTGCGGCGTTGTTCAGAGGGTGACGTTAATTAGATGAAATACGATATCTATGCTATATTAATTCTTGCTTTCCAGGCATTCGAATGTTGGATGGTGATGTCACAGATGCGGTTGAAGCAAGTTCTTTAACGCATCGGCGAGATTATATTGATATATACAGTTCAAGTTGGGGACCGGATGACGATGGAATAACAGTAGATGGTCCTGGAAATTTAACTATCAAGGCACTCAAAGAAGGAATTATCTACGTAAGCTCCTTTGGTTCTCTTGAAGCGATTTGCTTGATTTGTCAAATATTTACGTTGATGCTATGGACTATTCACATTTGTAGTTCTTCCATATGTCCCCATTTACACGGAATTGGATTTTAAAATATCCGGATAGATGTAGGTTCGGATAGGCCTTGCGGTGGCACTGGGCAAAGTTTATCTGTATTTTAGATCCAAGTTCAAAGTACTTTCGGGTTGACTTTCAAAATTGTCTGCTTATGGGCCCGCCCACTGTTTTGTCTTGTGTAAACCACGGTCGTTTAATAGCAGAACTGAAATGGATCTTGTACCTATGGACTTGAAGTGGATTTTTCGCTCACAAGAAGCTATCTCACAAATATAAATCAAGGAGTAGATATTGACAGTTCACATAGCAAATGAGAGAAAATTAATTTAGAGTGCCACAAGGATCACTCCTAGGATCTATGCTATATATTGTGTTTGTAAATTACATTTTCTCGTCAGCAAATAACGCAATGCTCTCCAGCTATACCGATGATACCAATGTCTTTACATTCCACCAAATCTTGGCATATCTGATAATTACAAGACTGTTCTGTGATAGCAAATGATTTTCTGACTATCTCTTGAAAAAAAATGATAAAAAATTCCACGTAATGAAACTGGGTGATAGAAATACAGGGACAACAATCGTGTTTGGAAACTCGAAAATCAAGGAAAGTGACAGCAAAAATTTGCTGGGAGTGACTTTGGAAGAACTTAGAATTCAAAAGTTGTATGAAAATTTACAAAGAAAAGTGAATCAAACGCTTCATGTACTTGCACACTTATCTAATTTCATTGATCATATCAAGTCAGAAATTTTAATGAATTCTATCATCAGTTCACTAGCTGATTATAGGGCAAGTAATTTAGACATAACTCGCACTTGTGAAATACCACTGCAGCGGCTGGTATGCAAAGATGGTGAATTGGAGCTAGTAATGCTTAAAGAAAAAGTATGTTATAATTTATCAGCGCTGATTGTTGAAAACCAAAAATCATCTAAAAATCAGAAATGTATGAAATGTACATGTACTGAGAAAATACTAAGTACAAGTTGAGAAGAGGAACTAATTTGCATTGGTGATGGATTTTATGATATTACGTACATACCGAAAGTAATTAAGGATTCCAACTCACTATTTTAATTTAAGCAGAGAATAATAGTCATGGAAAGGGCATACTTATATCTGCAGATTATGCAAAGTTTTCATTAAAATTTTTGGAGTTTTGTTGTTTTTTCTTTTGGTAGTAATTTTGCACTAAATTTAAGCTTATTTTATGGACATCCATTGGCTCATTAACTATTTACACACTCCAGTATTTTATTGTTATTGGGAACTTTAGAAAGCTAAATTCAGGGTTTGTTCGGGTTTTGGCTTAATAAACTGATGGCAGAGTATAGTATACCCAACGAAGAGATTAGATTCATAATAAACATCTATGATAATCAGGGAGCACAAACTAGAATTAATACTTCATTATCTAGAAAAATGAAAATGAAAATAAGGCGTCAGACAAGGATGTATTTTATCACCAATCTTATTTACTATGTATAGTAAAGAGGTAATAAATAGCGCTCTGGAAAATGAAAAGGCAGAGTTATCAATGGTAAAAAGTTCACAAACGTACGTTATGCAGATGACAATGTAATACTTCCTAGCAGCAAACGTAGGTTACTGAGAATGTTTTACAATATTATTATTAGAGTATGCAAGAGTTTTGGAATGGAATTAAATGAAAAGAAGACAAAAGTTATGGTAATCGAAAAAGCCAGAGACTAATATCACAATTTTGGTGAACGGAAAACAGCTTGAACGAGTAAAAGATTACAAGTATTTAGGTATAAATATTTCAGATGGTGGAAAGTGCATTAAGGAAGCTAAAATTAGGATAACATTAGCAGAGGTGGTATTTTGGAAGTACAACGAATTATTATAAAGCAGTGTTAGCATGTCTCTAAAGAAGGTGATACTCAGTTATATCTGGTCAGTGGTTGTATATGGCAGTGAAGTTTGGACAATTAATATTGAAAGACAGAACAGCATTAACGAGTTTATATGCTGGATGTATCATATGGTTCTTACGATTAGTTTGACAGACAGAGTTAGTAATAGGAGGCACTAGAAAGGATGGTGAGAAATATGCATTTATTCAGTTCTATTGCAAAGAGAAAAAGCTGCATTCTTTGGACATATTTTTAGAGGATCAAGTGGGAATGATATAATGACAATCTTAGAAGGGAGCTTAGATGGCATAAGACATGCACAGGCAACCTACGGCCCGCGGGTCCGTAATGAACGCAATCGTCACCTTAGATGCATGAGAAAGCTGTGAAAAGTTGTGAAAATTGATAATGCAATTTTCCAGGACCTGGAAAGTTTTGGAAAAAGAATTTTTTCAAAATCGTTATGGAAAAAGTTTTGAATGTTTGTTTGGGAAAATTCTAAAATATCCTAAACTGGATATAACTTAGTGTAGTATTAAACATAGTTTATGTATATTTGCTATTTCCAACATAGAACATGCTCCAAAAAAGTCATAATATGTATTATTGAAAGTAATATTTTTCTGTTTTTATGGGGTTTCAGAATGCAAATGACAATGAGTTTTATGGATTTGGAAATTTGTTTATTTGGCTTAGAAAAAGTTTTGGAAACTTCTAAAGAGTTTGTACTTACCCTGTAAAGTGTAAGTGTAAACACTGTGACACAGACCTGTTTCCGAACTGTTTATAAGGGATAGGATGGAAATCGGGACCAAAACTGTCAGGATAGTTTTGTAACTTGCCCGAGCAAACGAGGTCTAAAAGCAGTACAGAATTATGTAATAGATCTATCTTTTTCTGACAGCTGTTTTTTAGCGGTGTTTGTTATCATGAGAAAGATATCATCTTAAATTCCAGTGAAACCTGCTCCTACTTGACGTCAGTTTTTCTTATCCAACGAACCAAGGTTTCATTCGTCCTTTTAAATTCTCATACAAGCAGATTAATCTTAATGAGATGATCTGTATTTCAACTTTGAACCTGATTACGTTCAATGAATTATTGTCCATACCTATCTCGAATGTAGTGTTACGGCGATCAGATATTAAATCGGGCTAGGGTGAACAATCTCACTGTGCTAAGACTGTTTGCAATGATTTCTTGTTAGCTGGTCTGGGTACTGTTGGAGTGGGTGTAGGTTACTTGGTTTCAGTTGACCTCCAGATCGTTAGTACCAAAATCTGGTTTGTGTGCAGATTGAAATGAAGTATGAAAAGTTTGAATTTATTTTATGCTCTCAGTAGTTACTGTTTGTTGGGAGGGTAGTGTAAAAAAATTGTGTCCGCTCCTCTTTGTTATTACTTTTTATTTAATTTCATTTTAATTTATTTCAAGAGGGTAAAATGCACTCTGTATCTCTATATTAACTGATTTACAATGCGTGAGTTTAAATGTATTATTGACTTGAAATATCGATGCTCAAGAAAAAGACAATTGCGTAAAAAAGGGAATGACAAATCAAACGTTTGTGTTGAAAATTGATTTGTATTATTGACTTCTTTGATCTGCCAGAAACGTTTTAACTTTCAGTTTGAATGTAGCTAGCGAAGGAGCAGTTTTATTTCATTGCTATCACATGTCAAAAAACTGTATATTTAATCTAAGACTGTAGATGGCATTGTTCTATTGTTTGTTGTCTATCCGGGACCCTGTGAAAACTACAATTGAAGGTCGTGCTATGAAATCAGTCTCTCATGAATTGATTCTTTCATTTGTCGTGCACTAAATTAAAGTTGTAGTATGCTCTTGTCATCTACTGTAGCTTGACCTGATTTGGTGTCGTAACTGTGACATAAACTTTGTGATCTAACGTGTCAAATGCTTCCTCACAATTATTTCTATGTACTACCCATTTACCCAAAATTGAAAGACTTCAGTATTTTATTATCTCCTCAGGATGCCAATGTGCCCACAACTTAGTATTAAAGCCATACAATGAACTGTAGAAGCTCTTGTACTCTATTGCATTATCTTTCTAGTGTTTTTACCCATTGATGGATTAATTATGAAAAATCCACACAGCTCTGTGAATGCAAGCACAAATGTCGTTATTGTTAGTAAGATTTTTAAGTAATCGCTACATTTAGCTAGTACGCTATCCAACGTAACTGCAGTCAATGAAACTATACTCATGAGGATATGATTTAAAATCCAGCTTGCGTGGATTTATTTTTACTTTGTTTATTGTTCATTGTCTATTGTACATTGTACATTTTTGTTGTGTACCATTTATTGTTTAAGAATTGCAACCAAATCACCCATTTGTAGGACCAGAAGTCGTTTATAAACTTAATGCATGCCACTAGTTAACCCGGGGCTTTCAATGAGGGCGGGCGATTGCTCTCGCGCGCCAGCACGCTCGCAGGAGTCCATTTGAAAGTCATCAATAACTCGCGCATTGATAAATATTTTCACTATTGACAGTGATAGCCGAAATGTGCCAAATGTTGCGATTCATTGTTTAGTAATAGGCCAAACCACTCAAGAAACTCTTTAGAATAGAAGCAAGAAGTTTTCTAACTATAACAGCGTGCTTATCTAGAGTCATAGTTCTTGTTGAGTATTGCAATGAGAAAGCTTCTGCCACGCTATCAAATCATTTTTTAGTCACTTGCACCACTCTGGGCGTAATGAAGACACTCAGGGCCCTTAGGAATATAGTACGATGGGGCACTTGTGATGGAGCTTTTATGCACAGCATGGCCGAAAAGCACATTATAAAAGGAATTTTTTAAGACTCCTTTGGGACTTCTTTTGGTCTAGGACCCTTTGTTTTTGAACTAAGGTGCCCTGAACTGCGTTATGCCACTGCTGTTAACCCTGCTGAGGCACCTGGGAGAAATGGAAATGGGAAATCACGGTTGTTTGTGTCCCGTACAATAACGGTTTTCATCATCTGAGATTTTGCTTTAGTGTTAGCTTTCTTCTTTTCTTCGCAGCTCTTCTATAACTGCATTGCATTATAGCTATGATTTGGCATCCATACGAAGACATAAATGTGAATCTGAAATCTCGTTCACTAATTCAAATTTTAAGTCTCTGTTTTTTTGCAATAGTTATGCTGCGCTTCGTGAACTCCAAAGGGTTTAGTTAGGATATACGAATAAACGAATAAAAATTCATATCAGGTATGGATACGTTGCTAAGGAGATCACTTTGTGTTTTGAATCCTTAGGTTGTAAATAAACTAAGCCTTTTATCGACATTTCTTTTGTGATGTTTTGGTCTATCCTCCAGGGACGAAATGGGAAAGGCAGCATATTTGTATGGGCATCTGGGAACGGTGGAGACAAAGATGATTGCAACTGTGATGGTTATACGAACAGTATATATACGGTATCGGCGGGTGCCGCTACGTCATATGGCGCAAAGCCATGGTACTTAGAGCAGTGCTCATCTACGCTAATATCAACGTATGGTGGGGGAGATCGGATATCTGATGGCCGTGTTGTAAGTAGTGTGTACTCAGTTTTCGTATTTAAGTATAAAATCTTAATTTTTCATCGTTCCTATCTATAATGTTAGAATTTCGCCACCAACTCAAAAGTTATTTTCGTTACCATCAATGCATAATTTCGATGACAAAGTTGGGGATTTTTATGTTTATTAGGTGACTGCAGACCTGAACGGTGGGTGTACATCTAGGCACACTGGAACATCAGTTGCAGCACCATTTATCGCTGGCTTTATTGCTCTTGCCTTGGAAGTGAAGTAGGTTTACATCTACATGTCATTACAGAACCAGATACTCTTTACTACATTGAGTTGTATTGTTTATCCATTCTTCTAGGAGATCACAGTTTTTTGTAGAGAGCAAGTTTATGTATCATAGTCATGTTAATTCAGTTATTGTGCTTTTGGTTATTGTATCTATTTGTGTTGTCAAATGTATAGTGGTTATTGCATTTGATATAATTTCATTTCATTTTAAAATCTTTATACAGGGTAAAGTTTACAGTTTATAGAAAACTGATTTACATAGTGCCCTGTAAAATCTAAAACTAGTTACGAGAAGCCTTGATATAGAAATAAAAGTGTGTACATATTAAAGTTAAAGCTTACACAAAGTAAAGAAAAATGTACAAGAAATGTGTGAAGATAAGAAAATATATGGAAATAAAAAACAAAGCACTGTTTTTTATTTCGCTGACTAATTTTATTAGATTGAATAGGATAATACGCCCATGTTTTACAGTTAGTAGATGTAAGAAAATATCGGAAAAGATGCGTGTCTCCCTTTTAATAGTTTTTTGTGTACTTCCAATGCTACACAACAAATACTTTTCTATTGGATTTTTTAAATGCATCTACCTTTGCAACTTAGATTTACTTACATTTCTCGCTTCATCAGCAAGGCCAACATTCACCAGGATCCTTTGCGGCCGCAAGCCATTTTTACGTCATTAGGGGAAAGGTCCAGTAATCTCTGAGCTTTGTTTCTCTGCTTTTTGCAAAACTACCTTGTATTTTCTCGTATAGTTTTAGAACTTTTCTTTAGCTTCATTGAGATATTTTATTTACAGTCCAAATCTTACATGGAGAGATGTACAACACGTGCTTGTAAACAGTGGAAATGTTAAAAATCTTGATCCAAGTAGTGTGAAAACCAACGGTGCCAATAAAAAGTACAGTCCGATATTTGGGTTTGGTATTGTTGATGGTGGCGCACTTGTGGATTTGGCAGCTAAATGGTCGCTTGTATCAGAGCAACATGTCTGCAAGACGCCATTGGCTAAGTCATCATTGTGAGTATCTGTTTCAAGTTTGTTGTGAGTGAAGTCTTTGCAGAGTATGAATATGAACGGAACAGGGAGTAAAGATCCATCTTCACTTCGTTCGGATTTCGAACGCGAGCCATTGTTTCTCATGTTCAAAACCTTCGAATGAAAATGAGAATCAATGGCTTTTGAATCCAAAATCGGAACGAGGTAGAGATGGGTCTTACATATTAGGATGCGAACCTGTGACTCACTCATAGAGCTATCTTCCGTTTTGTTTTTCATCATTACTATAACTAGAAGCAGTGCACTGTGTTACCAAAGCTGATGGGTAGTCCATTTGCCAGGATTATGCTCCGATGGTTAGACTGCTACTTATAATGACGAAGAGATGTAACAACTCTTTTTAGCCTCATCAGTTCACTCAGTGTGAGTTCTACATCATTTTAAGGCAATAGTCTCCATCAAATCTAATCAAATCAATATTTCTTACAGTTCTTTTATTTCTAGCTAAAAGACTAATTCAACCAACTATTTGCAATACATAACTATTACAATAATTCACAAAAATTGCTAAATGGTTAATTTAAAAATATTAATTATGTGAAATTGTGGCACGTACAATTCTTTCCATCTCACTGTCGTATTTCTTTTTTCAAATTACATATGAAAGTTACTAGT
>OLMO02000294.1:10116989-10149489 GCA_900291935.2 Cassiopea xamachana | reverse complement strand
TCATAGGTGCAAAAAATGGGCGTGGTTAAAGGCGTGGCCTATATAGTTCCTAGAACACAACTCCCTTGTTACAGTTTTAGGACGAAACCACAGACCAATAGCCCCCTTTTATACTGTGTTGCCTCTAAAGAGCCACATACATATGGGCCCACGTGGACATTACCCACGGCCATTCCTCTCACATGAAAGTATATTTTGTGCACGAGCGAAGTCAACATATGTAAGAAATATATTTCAATGTGAATTTAAGAGACACATAAAACTAGGCGAAGAACCGCATGCGGCTCTGAAGGCGCGGGTTGGCCGTCCCTTTTGTAGAAGCACGGTTATAGTGTTCTTGATACCGCAATGTCCTGCAATGGTCAGTGATCGTGGGACAGAGGTTTTCTAAGCCTTTCACTTCTTGGCTTGCCATTGAGTTTCCACTATTTCTTGAAAAACTAAGCGAAATCCGTTGAATTTTGTGCTTCGCCCTCAATAAGTATGGTGGAGAGATTAAATACCATTGTATGAGGATCCTTGAGTCTGCAAGCATTAGGCCACTATTTCTTCAAAGACTAATTTTCCTTTGCACTACTACGTTTTCTCCATTTTAAGCAATCTCACCTGCATGGAGGAATTAAGACTTATTACAAATTCAATATTTAGTTTTTAATTTTGCAGTTGACATAGAAATGAAAAAGTAGTAAAGAATTTTACTGTTAAGTTCTTTCTGCAATATAAACACGATGAACAGTTAGAGAAAGTGCGACGTTTAAGACAAGAACACAAATGCTCCAGTTAAGATCTTCTATTTAATTTGTTTCATGAGGAAGTGCTAGAACCTAAGATATACAGCTCGAAATTGTAGAGGTAAATGGATAATGATGCATTTGAGTAAGTGGAACAGTCCTGTTGCATCACGGAGAGCAGCTTTTACATACAGGGATTGATTTAGCTAATTATTTTCTTTCCTTAACAATCATCTTCTGGGTGCTATATCCAGGCCTCCCAGACAGTATAAGATAAAGCAAAAAACTTCAGACTAGGCATGCATTTTCGTAGTTTAGTATGAAATTTAGTGACAGTATAAATTAGCATAAAATTTCATAAATGTTTGGATCACAGAAATATTGTTCATCTTTATTTTTACATGAGGGATTGTGGCGGAACAGCAACAGCAAAACCATACTGATATGACATTTAACGTTCTCGTATTTACATTCAGATCTCATTTCACATTTCGGTAGCTGCAGATTTGAAGGATGATGATGTTGCTACTGACAATACACGAATTGGTTAGCATAAAATCGCAGGAAATTTATAAAAGTAGCTTAAAATAGCATAAATATAGTATAAATATCATTATATATATATATATATATATAAATATATATTTATATATATAATCATAAAATAGCAAGAAGTATAACATGATACAAAAGCATTCCATAATGCAATGACTTTATAGACAATTTCTACAGTTCAAAGTTTTGATATGTACTTCCATCGACCTGAGTTGTTCATTTTCGCACCATTCTCTGACAAAAAGCTTTAGAATAGTGAGCTATAGACTGCTGATTCAGAATTCTGCAGGCCTTTACTTTAAGGAACTGAACCCATTGATTAGTTCCCAAAGGCGAGCGACGTGAATCCGTTGCTAAATTTCTTGGATCTTTCTTCAACAGCGTGTTCAATGACTTTCACTATAAGCTAGAGAAAAAGACATCCCAGTTGTAATGCAATATATATATATATATATATATATATATATATATATATATATATATATATATATATATATATATATATATATATATATATATATATATATATATATATATATATATATATAGTTTTTAAGTGGGAGGCATTTTTAGTAATGTGCAGCATGTATGGGCCATTCTCACAAAATCCCAACCAGGAATGCATAAGCAACTTTCTAGTTAGGGACATAAAATAGGTGAAATCAGCAGAGTGTTCATGACAGTACAATGTTATGGAAGTTTACACCACAATTGGCAAATGGTCTTTTAAATTTACAATTTTGTGTTTGATGGAGATTTTTTTCAAATTACATCCGCTATGCATTTTGTCACATACATCACGAGAAATTTTGCCATATTTTTCAGAAAATTAAGAAATTAGCTTAATTAGTCTAGTTGATTTGAAACTTTATCCATTAGCATGCCCAAACCCTAAACCATTGATGATTAGCTCTTAGCAATACAGAGATGTCTTATGAACCAAATTATTGCTGTGTTGTTGTAATTTGTGCGATGTCGCTTACGTCACACGACTTTCAAACCTTTGCTGAAAATAGGATTTGCTTGATGCAAAGTTGTTTGTAAAGTCTTAAGCTATGTGCATTTAGTTTCATGACAAACAACAGGTTTGAGCTCCTCATCGGGCGCTTTGATTAGCATTTTAGCCTTTTTGTCTCAAGTTGTTCACTTTGGATGTCACGTACGTCACACCAGAATGACCCATATGTTGAATAGCTTCTTGCGTGACTTCTAGTATATTGACTATGAGATGAAATGCAGCTGAATATAAACGAAAAGACTGTCTTTCATTATTTGTATTAGTTTCCCTATGCATGTACTCAGCTTCTCTTATCAAACTCGTCATCATATCCAAATTATTACAAAACCCTCGTTGTCTTCAAGTGGTTATTGGCTCCCTAAATTTTTATTTAAAAATCTCTCCGTTGTTTCAGCTAAATGGATTCCAACCATCATCTATTTTCAATCCTATTTGATAAAAGTTCTCAAGGTCTGGTAGCTATATCCTCGACCAAGAGTTACATTTGCTCACAAGCCACTGATCTCAAAAGATGGCGTCAAGCAAATTCCGCGGGCTTCAAACAATCTCAGCCGAGACAATAGGAATGCTCGATCTAGTCTTTTGAAATCAGTGTTACAAGCACACAGTAGACATCAGCGCCTGCACAAGAAACGAGCAGAGGTTATCCAAAGGGCACCAAGGATGCGATTTCGATATCACGCTATTTATTAATTTTTTACATTATAATGAATTATTCAAGGGCACATAAGGTAGCTCTAAGCAGAAGGGGACAGGTTCCCAAAGTTGGCACCTTCTTTCCCTAATGAGTCTTCACAAACACCATTGTTTCAGACTAGTAGATTGCTTCTGTTGTCAATAATCACTTTTCTTTCTGAAGTTTTCATCGGCTTTCCCTGATTATTCGTAAGTAGTGTGAGGACTGGTGGACATATGACAACACTTTTATAAAATGAAGAGGGTTTATGTAAGTATGTTAACAACAAATTCCAATGCTTTAGCCAATTTCTCATACCCAGTGTTTAACGAAAGGACCCACCATAGTTGGGCGCAGAGGAAGATTTTCAATATTGGATTTCCCAGATGGCCGGAAGAGGCAATTTCGGAGTATTCGTTGCACATAGAGTAAAAAAAGGTAAAGGTAGTCCCGTATACTTTCGTACGTAGGGGGGTGCCTGTTAGAGTGGACATTTATCCTATCGGCATATGATGTAGGGTGGCCAGTTCCTTTCCTTGCTGCCTTTATCTCCCCAGTGTTCCCACTAGGTACCCATTTGCTGCTGGGTGAACAGTGAGCGAGCGTTCAGTCAAGGCCTCGAGCTGGATTCGAACCGTAGACCTTCCGCACGGGATACATTCGCTCTAACTGGTATGCCACCTCGCCCACACATAGAGTACATAAAGAATATCCAAATGTTTCTCTCAAAAGGGCGAATCTTGTCCCTCACTGCCCCGTGCCGCAGGAATTCCTGATAGTAGGGACTATTGACGATACATGATTTTGTTATAAGCAACTTAGAATTTTGGCCAGATTTTGGGTCAAGATTTGGACCTTATGTTGGGTTTACACTGTGGATTTTCGTCTTTTGATTCGGGAAAGTCATTGACAAAACGAAAAATGTCGGCAAGTGCAAAAAAAGATGCCGCGTGCGAAGAAAGTCGATGGTTAAAAAGCCAAAAATAGAAATGATAGGAGGAAAGTAATTCAGTCCATTACTTATGTTTAAGTGGGATCTCGCCTTTAATACTTTACTCCAGAGCGCCCTTTAGAAGAAGTCTACCCCGGCGCCCCGCAACGTGTCCGGCCTCGCTGGAAGTAGCTCAGGTTTAGTATTAGTGCAAAGTAGAAAGCTGCTTTCCTTTAGTGCTTGCAATGCTGCTTGTGAGCAGTTGGTGTTATTTAGTGACCTCTTGCTAGAGAGGATATCATACACGTTAAAATATAATGCGGGTTTATTTTCTGTCACTACCCACAGGCTACTCTACCGACTTTACACATTACCCCCTGGTCACTATACTTGGTACAATTTAGCACGGTCCAGCCACACACGACCCTCATAACTACGGACAAAGTACCCATTTATGCCCTTCGGTGGAGGGAGGCACAATTTGCCTGAGAGCGTTACCTCAAAATGTGGCTTCAGATGGATTCGAATCCACAATCACTAGATCAGCAATTTACCGCCTCAAACCACTATGCCACTGAGGCCACGTTGTAAGGCAATCACCAAACAATCACAAAAATCAGCCACAAAATAGCAAGAGAAAATGTGTTAAAAAATCGCAAAAGTCGCGAAAATCAAAGATTGACAGAAAAAATACAAGAAACTCCCAATAATCCGGATTAGGGTTAGGCAGGCATAGGGTATCTGTAATAAGTATGGCTAACAAAAGATAACTAGGAAATGAGTCTTTCCATCCAATAGAGAGAATAGGGAAAGTACTGCCTATTTGTAAATCCGGAGAAAGGAGTTCCTGAGACGATTATCGATTGGTATCTTTATTAAATATTTTGCCTCAGAATGTTGCTTCCAAGCACACCACAGAATACCTGAAGTCATACAACCTCATTTCCAAACGCCAATATGGATTCAGAAAGAGCACCCAAGATGGAGTCCTATATTTCCATAAATATGTAAGACGAAGCATGGCAAACAGAAGATAACTGAGCTGAATCGTTCTTACTTGAGCAAGCTCCTTACTATGGTACCTGTACAATAGAGTGGCAATGACTAGCTGACTATCTACTTAACATACAACAGTTTTTAGCTTTGGAGATACGCAGTCTGACCTACAGCATACACAATCAGGAATACCACGGGGATCTGTTTTGGGGCCTCTACGCGCGCTGATCCTGTTATTATGTCTTTAAAAGCGCGCCAAGTTGATGTATATACAGTGCTTATATTTTCCAGTCATAAACCAAAAGAAATTGAAGAGGCACTTACGAGAGAAAGCAAATTATTGTTAACCTTGTATAAAGACAACAGCCTCGTATCTAATTTCAAACCAGGAAAACTGAAGTTCTCTACGGCACTGCTATAGAGCTGAACTCACAAGTGCCTTGCAGTGTTTCTATTATCGACTCCCCCATAAGTAATGAAAGCAAATATGAGTACACATCTCTAGACCACCACATAGCACAAGGTTCGTATAGGACCTGGAAAGCATAGAAGCAGGCCAGGGAAAATCTGGAATCGCCAGGGATTTTTGTTCGCTGATTAGAGAGCCAGAGAATATCAGAAAAGCCTGTATATGGCTGCTACAGAACCTGGAGTACTTTGCTTTTTCATTTTCTGTGGCAACCATGCTGCAGTCTTAACAGAACAATCTGCATCGATCATAAAAAAATTTTCTCTGATAGCGGTAATATGTGCTTTTTGATAAAGTTATCCTGTGAAAGTATTTAAGGTTTTGGCAGTGGAATAAATTTGCTGTTTGAGGAGCTCCATCCTATCTTTTTACTTAATATGTACCTCCATGAAGGTTAGCTTATAAGAGACGTTGCATTAGTTTTTGAACTAACAAGCTCAATCAATAGCAACATATGCCACATCATTTGTACCAACAGGCCAGACATCTTTGTCAATATTCCAAAAGATAATCACGATTGAACACGCACCTGGCTAACAGCAATGGGTTTTGCTATTCTTTTTTTTTAAGATGATGCTTTGTGGCATTTGCTAGACCTCTACATGTATCTATTCTTCTTTAAAAATCGTGTGATAGTGGTTTGTCAAAATTTCTTCCGAAAAGCTATGTAGTGGGCGCTAACCCCTTGCGCTACTCTCTCTTTTTTATCGTTTTCAAGTATGGAAAGAATTGGAGAACATTCTGTAACCTGCACATTGTAGTTCCTCTTTACTTTGGCATCATTTAGTACAAATATTGTCTGCATCGACTTTCCACTAGACAAAGTGCGTAGTCTAAGCTAAAAGCAGTAACTTTGTACGTCATATAAAGACAGAAATTATTTTGATCTGGATATTCTGCTTCCCTACTTTAATCATAAACAACATGCACTGCATTTCTCTCAAAAAATGCTTGAAATGCTTATTTGTGTTTGCTATAACAAGATCTAATGATAGTATTTTGTGATTTCCGATCTGGTTCCAAAGGTCAATAATATGATTTTGCTTTCAGGATGATCTTCAAAGCCTCTACTTATTGCCACATTATGCCTGGTTGGCAAGAACGTTTTCCTATGAAAATTTTATGTGTAGGTTTTCTGTAATACCTGCAGAACCTCTATCTAGTGACACCCTGTACCTGTTTCAGCGTTGCCGCGAAGTCAGAGAAATTCGGGGACTTTTTTGTTCAGTCAGGGAAAATTAGGGGGAAAGAGATTTATAAAAGAATATACAGAGCACATTAAAGTTTCACATTGATTTTTCCCAGAGCAATGGCTTTCTCCATAATCACAAATCCAGTTCAGTATGACAATCGCCAAATTTTATCCTTTGTATAACTTTCTGTTCTGTGCAATTATTTTAAATGGCCAAAAATAGGCTCAAAGCTCTCCCAACCCCTTTATCTATCCAAGGAAATATAACATCCTAATTGATGGTCATAAGAAATCGGAGAAAATCATAAGTAAATAAGTAGGATTTCACTGAAAATGTCAGGGGAAATCAGGAAATTTTTCCTGTAATGCTAGTGGCAAACCTACACTTTACACGAGTGTATATCTGTGAATTTTTGCTTTGAGAATTTTGTTTTTTAAATTGACTTCGCTTGCAGTAAGAGAAGGCCGTAGACCAGACTTTCTATCGCAATAGTGCATGCGCGTCGCAGGGTTACATGTTCACCTACTGGCTTACGACTTTCAGCGAACACATTTGTCACCTAGAACATGTTCATTTGCCCGTATAACTTGGTAAAGGAAAATTACACTTTCAATCCCAGGACGTTTCGTTTCATCGATTTCCATTCCTTGTTCAGATTTTGGTCGCTGTGCCAGTCGACGGAGTGTTCGAGGAGAGGCACCTAGAACGAAGTAACGCGGCCTTTGGCGTCTCTTGATAAATACTCTTTCACGTTCTAGCTCCATCGTAAGAGGTGGAAATTACCTCCGATCTCCTCCGAAAGCTACAATTTTCCTCTGAAAGCTTTTGCTCGCTAGGCAATTTAAACCCTTCTAGGAATCTTTAGTCTTAAATTTTTCATGTTCCTTATCTGTTCCACAAACATGAAAAGCATGGTGTTCCTGGAAAAATTCAAATTGTACTAGACTTCGACAATTTTCGACGTGAAAGCCAACGGAGCAGACAACAATCCAACAGATCTTATATTAAAAGTATTTCCAGTTCACATGAGTAATTTTATATTTTCATAGAAGTAATTCCATTGAACGCTTTTTTGCACATTTACACCAACAAGCATTCATGTCAGAGAATGCCAGAGAAGTATTAGATAAAAAGTTATGATGTTTTCCCCACTGTTTATCAGACTGATAGCTCGATGTTTGAAAAGAGAATGAAGCTTTTGCAACTTGCGTTGTAGGCTTGATTTTCATCTCAATATGTAAAAGACTAGATTTTGAAATATAGTGCATTTCAATTGTCGATCAGCCCGTTATTCAGAAGTTTTACAGGTCAACACTCCATAATAGTCTATGCCTCTACTTTTTGAGAACTCTGGTGCTGCCTTTAGGCTAAAGACTTAGTCAAAAAATCCAACATTAATCCAACATGTGTTGGAAGGCCAACGTTGGATCGTTTGGTCACCTTGCTGGATGGTCCAACAAATATTGGATGAAATATGAAGATGTTAAAAATGTAGCATTCGAGTACTATTGTTCTTAGGTATTGTTGGATGCTGTTGGATCGTCTGTTCAGGAAAAGCTAAGTCATTTGGCTTGGAAATACGTGCAAAGTATCATGCTAGTGTGAAATTGCTTTACCAATAAAGCCAAAGGTTGTCAAAACGTTTGTGCAATATTCGAAGCATTTCTCAGTAGGCTGGTTAATGTTCTCCTGTGCTAATTTCTGCGATCCTAATCTTCAGTAATGTCCAAAATTGCTACAATCGCGTAACCATTGCCTCTTTTCACAGATGTAGGCCTGTTGCTTTACTTTTTCATGCAACAAATGTTGGATCCTTTGGCGACCCCCATGCAGACTGCTATCCAGCAATTGGTGGAAGAATTTTAGATGAAATGTTGGGTCGCTTGGCCTAGGGCCTATTTTAAGGAATTTTTTCAAGACCACACTATGCTATGACAGAGATTGACCACACCCGACTTAAGCTTTTTTGGAGACCACGCCCTTCAAACAATCCAGAAATTAATGTGAAACCTTCTTTTGTTTGGCACGACATGGAAACAAATGTTGTACTGTTCTCAAAATTTACATTAAACATACGAAAACCAACACGAAAAAAGACTTATATGAAATAAGAATCATGTGAAAGTAAGAAGGTTGACCACACTTTTACATTTCCAAGACCACACTCAAGATTACCAAGACCACTAACTGAGACCAAGACTACTCTAACTTTGGCCCTGGGTTGGCCAGTTCTTAAAAATATATTCTCACTCAGATGATTAGTGAGTTGTCTGCCCACACAACAAGCTTTGCTGGCCTTATTAAGGTCGAATTCCAGTGACTGGTGGATCCATATGATACTTATTAATATTTTCTTAGTGTGAATGATGCTGGTGTGATCTGAAAGGCATTTGATCAGAAATAAGCATTGCTCCATTTTGGCATTGGAGTAATCTGTCCATAGTTACCACAAATCTTCCGCCCATCTGAACTGTGACTTAGATTTAATTTACATTTTGTATTGCTGTGGGTCTTCTTGATGCGGTCTGTATATTGTATATGCTGTGTATCATTGCACTCATGGCATGCACTACAGTAAAAACTCGCACGAAATAATCTAGTTTTTCCTGAACAACGTAGATAGGTTCTGTTTTTAGTGAATTAATGGATCCTCAGTTCCAACCTGTAAGGTTCTTAACAAGATTCTTGTATACAGCGCATGCATTTACATTATTTTGAGCACAAGAATTCTTGATGATTTTTGAAAATTCTTGTTTAATAATCTTGTCATATGTTATGAAATTTCAAGAGCACAGCCAGCCTATAAAAATGTCTACTGAATTTTTAGATATAAAAAAATGGAATCAATGGTATTAGAACCATTTCCAATTTCAGCCTCTTTTGGGTTCTTATTTAAGCGGTTCAAGCAATGAAATGTGAGTCTAAATGTTCTTATGAAAACAGTTTCTTTTATGGACGCTTCTACTGTGACGTACTAAGCTTGCTTCTTCGACGAATTTCTTTGGTGCATGAGAACTGTTTCAAAGTTGTGACTTTCACGCTAAATCGCATTTTCTAGTTTTGAGTTTTCCTAGCATTTGGTTAGCCTAATTGAAAATTGCTTCAGCTGCTGGGAGTAGGGCATGTCAATTATCATTCACAATCCAATATCACATTTCGATATTTTATTTAAGTAGTTCCCAAATCCTTTTACTCCTGCACACCTAAAATGTTTTGCTTTTGCTGACCTCGCACCTTATAGACGATGTAAATTGTTAGAGCAACATGAGATAAATAAATAGATCGTTGAGTGGACTTTTGTCGCGCCATTTGGAATGATGTCTCGCAACTCTGACTGGGAAACTTTGACATTCTTATTGACATCATAAATAACAATTTCCGTTTTTGTTTTCAGACTTGTGTGCCATTATGTCCAGAAAGATACTTTACAGATGAAATATCATTATCGTGCATACCTTGTCATAATGTATGCTGGTCCTGTATTGGTCCATCGCAGAATCAATGCACCTCTTGCAAAGCTGGCGAGCACCTGCACGAAAACAAATGCACTGATAAATGTCCACCAGGTATCATTTTGTGCAGTATTTTCTTTGATATGTACAGATTGTGATATAGCATTTAGTATAATATCTATTGGGGATACGAATCGTTCAAGGTCGCGCGCTAGTGGTCATTCCCCACTATGTTCGTTTTGTTTGATTATGGGCAGTGCAGTAGGATAGTGCATTGCTTGCGCATGACAATAGATTCCCTCGCCCAAATAGTTTTAATCGTCAAAGACTTGACATTAGTTTTAGGAAAATGTACAGTTTTCAGTATCCTCAACCTACGTTTGTATTTTTGTACGTATGTATCCACATATGTATCCATTTATATGGCCATGTGTGTATCTATTTGTGTATCGCAGTACGTTTATACGTGTGTGTATCCACATGTGCATTTACTTATGTATCTACGTATGCACGTTTGCCGCTGAACTTGAAAAACCTGGGCAAATGTCGGTTTTTTTGAAAAAGCCAGGGGGCAATATTGAAAAAGCATCCAAGTCAGGGAAAATTCAGGGAATAATTTTATGTTGGTGTTAGTCCTAATTTTTGGAACCCGATGTATAAAGGGGGTTGAGAAATAAATGATGTGAATTTAGGCCTATGCTCAACACATGATTTTAACTGGTCATGTTGTTGACTACTCATTAACACTATCAGATCCAATTGATGCACATATTCACCTCTTCACAAGTATACACATGCTTACCTTCTGTGTACTTCTTGTCATCACATCTTCAGACTTCTCTCCATTCAAATCATTTGGCTGTGAGAAGCCATCCTCTGAAGGCTACTTTTACGGGATCAAGTGAAATTTCCATATTTGGCCTTCCTGCACATTGCATAGTAATATTCCGAGTCTTTGTTTCCCTTGTGACACCACAATTTGCTTTGGGCCTGAAAACATACAAGAGATGCGGACAGATGGCAAAGAAATCTGCATATAAATCAGTCACAGAGTGTTTTCGTACAAGTTGCTTAAAACTTAGTTGTTTATTTATTGCTGTTACTGTGGATTCTTGAAATATAATATGTATCGGTGTACGAGTAAACTAGCCTGTAGCTGACTTTGGAATTTAAAGAGCTACAATATATTTTGTAGCAACTACGTGTATGTATAAGTGTTTACTATCCGTATATACCGTATTTCTCCGCCTAAACGCCCAGGGCTTACTTGTGTTTGTAAGGCTTTTTTGTTGGGCCTATTTGCAGGGGGCATATCCGTGATGGGCTTACGCCAGGTGTAAAAAGATTGTTCAGTAAGAAAAAGATCCAAAATTCTCAGTTTGCTTGCTTAAGCGGCGAGAGTAATATTTTCTTTGACAACGATGTAAATAATAACTACTTGTCATCAGTTTTTGTAGAAGAGTGCTCATGCATCGTCCTCGTCACTAGTTTCACTGTCAGTTTCACTCTCACTGTCACTCTTTGCAGTCTCAAAGTCTAGGTGGTGACTTTGAGATACCTTGTACCTATAGACTCTATGTTACAAAGCTGCACAAATAGAACGTTACAGATGTGGTAAGAAACGTACAATGCTATTTGTGAATTTACTCTTTGCTTCAACCTAAGAAGCACTCCTATAGGGCTTATCTGGGAGGGAGGGTTGTACGCAGAGTAGGGCATGCGCTAGGGAAAGTATGGGCTTATCAATGGGAGGGCTTATAGGCGAAGAAATGCGGTATTTTATAGGTTGATCATTTTTTTTTGGTTAACAGATCATTACAGTTCACCTCACGAGGTTGGTTTCAAGTGCTATAAATGCCATGCTAGCTGTCTCACCTGTTCTAGTAAAGCTGACAACTGTACCACTTGTAGGCGTGAAGACGTTCTTATAGACGGACACTGCATCCCAAGATGTGGACATGGCTACTTCTTTGATGGCGTTAGTTGTATACTTTGTCATGGCTCTTGTCATACGTGTAACGGATTAGGAAATAAAAATTGCACATCATGCCGTTACAGAGGTCTCCATGGCAACCTCGACTTGGAAACCATGTATTTCTACAAAGGAAGCTGTCTCTTCACTTGCCCCCTGAATTACTATGGTGATCATATGAAAGGAGTTTGTGAACCATGTGGGAAGGATTGCTTGCGATGTACATCAGAGGGTGAACAGTGCACTGCTTGTAAATGGGGATATTTTCTGCCTCCTGTGAACAGAAAAGATTGTGTTAAAGAATGTCCTAAAGGTGAATATATTTTAATTGATTTTTCGTTTGAAATATACTGTGAGTTCTCTAATTGGCTCCCAGGGGCTTTATTTGATTCAAGCACTTTTTAAGGGGACGTATTGAAGAGGGAACTGAAAGAGAGGGTGCTAAATAAATTTTTGAATTATGAGAAAATTCTCAGAAGCAAACGAAATTGTTGGATATCAGGTTTCAGCTTAGATCATTTCCCTATTGTCATCATCATCAGTTACTGACAGTAGTGCATGAGAAGTTTGAAAAAGGTGACAAATCTCGTACCCATGAAGACCACAAAAAGTCAACAAAAATTGAAAAATTTCGTTAAACTTGAACTATTTAGCTATATGTTGAAAACTACTATCTATTGAGCGAGATAACACTTGCTTGCTTGTTTTTTTGAGGCAGACCTTTGATACCATTCAATCTTTTTCTTGAGGAGGGCTTCATAAATATTTTTCCCCTTTAAAGGGGTTTTAGGAGACAGGACTTCTTGAGAGGGGGCTTAAAAGAGAATTTACAGTATGGAAGATTGTCACTGCAACAACTTTTCAAATCACTGTTTCTCAAAATTTTTATCCTTGTTAGAAAAGAAAGATTTAATTGGACATCTAGATTAGCGAGTGGCGTGTTTTTTAATATTAGGCCTTGTAACGAGTTTTGCGTATTTTTGGCTGTTTGTCTATATGCTTTTTTCAAATTTTTACTGAGCAGCATTGGCGTCAAATCTTGACTGGCTAACAAAGGAACCACTGTCGAATGATTCCGGTCAATACTGTTGCGAGAATTCATTCGAGAAGCGGGTTTTGTGGTAAATAGTGTACTTTCTTTGCGAAAAAGCTGATAATACATAGTTTCCAATAATTGAAAAATATTTTGCAACCATGTTCGAAAGGCTCCAAATTCATATTTCCAGAAGGACCAATTTTTATACCTTGTGCAAATCAAAAGTTATCGACATTACAAGCAAAGATGGATGGCTTTTAATGCCGATAACTTTTGATCTGCGCAAGATGTAAAAATTGCTCCTTCTAACAGTATGACTTGAAGCCTTCTGAACATTCTTGCAAAATATTTTCAATTAATCGAAACTATGTGTGATCAGTTTTTTCACAAAGAAAGTACACTATTTACCACCAAAACCCGCTTCTCGTACGAAGTCTCACAACATTATTGGCAGCAATAATTCGATAGTGATTCCTTTGTTTGCCAATGAAGATTTGACGCCTATGCTCTACTGAGCAATTCACCAACTTTGATTTCAGGGCAGTATCCAGACCTGCTTAGTGGCCTATGTAGATTATGTTCTAAAGATTGTGACACATGCATTCCTGGCAGACCATACGACTGTAAAACTTGCAGAAAAAAACAGTTTGCTCCACCGTTGTACCTTAAAAGGAGCTCCTGTGATTCAGGTGTCAATTGTGGCGTTGGGTATTTTGCAAATGCAACTTCTGGAATGTGTCAGCTATGTCCATATCCATGCAGTGCTTGCAAAGGAGATAAAAATTGTGAGAACTGTTACATCCTTATGAGTGCGGACAGATGTATGGAGAAATGCCCAAGCGGAACGTTCCGTAGTTATGAAAAAAGGTGAGTTATGGCCTGGAAATAGTTTATGTCAGGAGTGAGGAACCAGTTGTAAATTTATATTGAACGTTCTCGCCTTTTATCTGTGTTTTTCTGATCATGAATCTTTCGTATTTGAAGTCATACAGAACCTTTCACCATGGAGTCAGAAGCAGCGCCAACCATAAAAGAATGGGGGTACTTTTGAATCACATCCTTTACTGACCGTGCCCTTTGACTGCCACGCCGATCTCGCTGCAAAGAGGTGACTGTCTTCCTATTTCAGTACAAGGGCAAGCTACATCATGCTAGAGGTCCCTCACTCCAATTCTGGCGTTTTCTCATCAAATTTGGACAAGTTACAAAGTCGGTCTTGGCCAGAACTGTGACATGCTCCCCCAGTCTTCCCCACTGCCTAGAGTTCAACTGTATGTGATTCATAGAATCCTTCTCGTTCATAGCTCAAGATGGAGACGTTGAACTATCGAGCAGAACGAGACGATGTTTGTCACAACTAATAAGCTTTTTTGCCATTTATCTTGAATTGCAAAGAGCATTGCATTGTAATGATTATCATCACCTTCATCATCAACTTCTACTTTTCACCTTTTTCACCCCAAAGGAACACTTTTGCATCTTGAGCAGTTTCTAGCAGTGAAGTCACTACTATGACTCTTCTTCAGACAGGGCCGGCAAAACGTTTTTGAAAGTGGGGGGGCCAAAGTCGTGAAAATTGTTTTACCCCTTCAAGGGTCTAGCAGCGAGCCCTGGCAGGGGTCCAGGGGGTGGAGCCCCCGGAAGCTCTTGGGATTATACCATCTACGAGGCCTTAAAATGGCTTAAAATGGCTAAAATGGCGTAAAATGGCTTAAAATGGCTTCATGAAAAAAATTATGCTCCAAAAAAGTGGGGGGGCCATGGCCCCCCCGGTATTGCCGGCAATGTCAGGTGAGTTTCGGCAGCAACTTTTGCGGAGGCTTCTACTGCCAAAATTCTTTATTTTTATCTTCACTACCACGTACATGTGTAGATGCCAAACATGTTGAGTTACCAGCCACTGTGAGCAGGCTCACCCACTTAGTCCAGACATCATCATGTATTGATGAATATCCTTCTTGTCCAAAACGTTTTTCTTAGTTTTCTGAAAAGCGTTATTTATTCCTGTTTCCCATCAGGGATGTGCCAACTAGGTGGACATATCAGCTATCAGGAGCATGGCAGACTAGGGGGGTTACGCCACGCCCTAAAATTTTGATGCAATTTGGTTACCACACCCATTTCAAAATCTTGCTAGGGTTCCCTCACCCCTACCCAAACATTTTCTCATTGAATATGGACGAATTAGAAAATTGATCTTGGCTAGAAGTGGGGGGGGGACAGGTCCCTTAGTCTCTCTCTCCCTCCCGTGGCACCGTCACTGCGAGCGATCATATACTATTTCTCCCCTAAAGCTTTGGATGAGACGAGGTGATTCAGTTGCTACTTAATGTTCTCAAAATAGATATTGAGTGCATCATATGTAATATTATATGATGTAATATAATATAGTCAATATGATATTAATATAATATAGTCAGTATGATATAGTCAATATGATATAATATAATATAACATAATATAATATAATATAATGTAATATAATATACTATAATATAATGTAGTATAGTGTGCTCTAATATATTATAAATGATGATATTTAACCAGTTACATCATATCAGTTTATCTAACTCAGGGGTCTCTAAACTTTTCCGCCCGACGGCCGCAGTAACTATTAAACAGCTGGTAGGGGGGCTGAGAACACAATCGACATCCAAATAACAAAAATGTAGCAGGGATATTGCTTTTAATAATTTATTCAATATTATTTTATTCAGTTACTATTTAACATAACACCCATGTAAGAGATTCAGGTAGGATACGAGTAAATTCCCCTCATTTTTCCGTAGGTATCCGTAGGCCGGATGAGGTCTCGCGGGCTGCAGTTTGGAGAATTATCTACCTGTTTAGAAGTATACAGAGTCTAAGAGTATTGTCAAAATAGCGATCAGTGTAATTTAAGTGGGAATAAATAGGAACGATGCTGTAATGTCATCGATTATTTATACACGAAAAAATAGCCCTTCAGCAACTAAAATAGTACATATGCATATGTACACTTTAAATAATATATTAAGAAAAAACATTAAAAGGCATAATGGCGAGTAATACTAATATTGCTGCTCTTCCAAAGGGTCGTGTTTTCAGTTATTTTTTTTGATCAGCCAATAGATGTGTTGTTTTAATTTCTTTTTGAGGCATTTGAGAGTTGAGGCCTCTTGTACATCAACAGGTATATCATTCCATAATTTTAGAGCCGAGTATTTAAAGCCATTTTTTGCACGTTCCATATTTAGTCTTAGGATTTGAAGATCATGGCAATTCCTTGTTTCATATTTTGAGTGGACTGATCTTAACTCAAATTTATCCCAAAGACTTTTAGGGCTTAACTTGTTTATAATCTTATACGTCATAACTACTCGATCAAAATTAGATTAGATTACTGACGTTCAGCCAATCACAGGACCAGTTATCTTTTACTCTAGCAGTTTCAATTATCAGCTGGGCTCTATTCTGCAATCTTTGGAGAGTTTCGATTTTTCTCGCAAGAAGACTTCCCCAAATTACATTTGCGTAGCGAAGATGACTTTCCACAATGGCATAATAAACAATAGATAGCTTTGACTGAGGGAGAATGTTTTTCAGCTTCTTTACTGAAGCAAGTCCTTTACAGATCGTACTCTTAACACTTTTAAATTGCTCATCCCAATTCAGATATTTATCTAACATTACTCCTAGTGATTTAGTATTAGAAACTCGCTTAATTTCCTTGTTACCTAACTCTAATCCAGTCGGGGCCTTTGTACCCTTTGCTTTCATCGGATGACCTATGTTCATATATTCAGTTTTTGAGGGGTTAGGACTAAACTTGTTCAATCTCATCCATTCAGTAATGTTATGCAGCTCAGCTTGTGCATCAGCTACTAGTTTCTCTTTGTCATTCAATGCTAATGTTATATTAGTATCAACAGCATAGATGTTCGCTTTCGAGTATTTTAAGCATCTTTCGAAATCATTTAAATATAATATGAATAGGAGGGGGCCTAGGCAGGAACCTTGTGGTATACCACATGTAACTTCCCTCTTTAGATTTCTTGTCATTTAGGGAATAGTACAGTTGTCTGTTATGTAGGTGAGATATAAACCAGTTCCCAGGGATCCTTGTTATGCCATACGCCATCAGTTTTTCGACCATGATTCTGTGATCTACGATATGGAATGCTTTTTTACATCTAAAAAAATTGTTAAACTCAGTTTTTTGTGGTCTATATTTTCATACCAGGAGTCTGTGCTATAGATCAGAGATGTTACCGTAGAGTATAGTTTTTGGAATACAGTATGCTAATAGCAATACTATCTGTGTCCCGTGAGCTGTACATAAGATTAGGTTGTCAAAGAAGCTCAATCTCGATTTACTGTTAAAGAAGCCTATTAACCTTTGGCCATAGCAGCAGGTTATAGAAATAGTTTGCTAGTATTATTGCCTATGGTATAAGTGAACGGTTTTCCTCCCCTTACTTACTTCTTTTTATATAGGATGCAAGGCTTATTTTAGCATTTGTCCTGGTGGGGAATTTGCCCCCATCAGGCTCTTCCTGCCTCGCCACCGAGGAAAAGTTACCCGCTATTCATTGGGCCCTGTGGAGAATTTTGAATTTCATGACCATTGTGCAAGACGAAATGCACTTGACGCAAGAAGCAAAGGCGGATGCTTCATAATACATCTTTGAAAAGAACGCAGAATATTGCTCTCAAACGTTGAAATTTCCCAAGATCAAGGCAATATGGAAATGTTTTAAGGAAATTGCTTCTTATATCTAAATATTTGGAAAGAAAGATGATTTGAATCTTCGATTTGTTTCAAAATAGCAGAATTGAGAAGTCAGAAGCAAACTACTTGACATAAATTGTGTAAGACAGGCTTCTTTGATCTTTTATCGAATAAATGAAGTTATGTTTTCCTTTTTTTCAAATGCACCAAGATAATTTTTTGCTAACAAAAATATGATTGAACCCACAGAAGATAGAATAACCAATAGAACGTTAAATTATTGGGAGTACCAAACCGCCATAACCAGGTTCCTGGCCATAAGGGGTGTTTGGTATCAAATCCACAAAAAGTGTGCCTGGAGCTGATTACTTTCATCTTGCATTGATTGAGTTTGGGCATCTCTCTTTTTCTTTTGTGAAAACTTCGTCAAACACTGCGAAAGATTCCACTCGAGACAGGTAACATTGAAGTGTAGAAAGGGTGTATCCCACGTTTCCCGAGGGTCTAGAAAGTGTGATAGGGAAGTATTTATGCAGAGCTTTACCTCCTGTGCCTTTCATCTCTGCACTGGAACTGTTTGCCATAATTTTCTTCTGCAAAGTCTTCTTTATTTGGCTGCCCCTAGTCAACCATCGTTAGTAAAATATACTTCTTTGCTTCTTTACAGGTCAGTAGTTCTTAGCCTTGGTTCGATCTCACCCCAGGGGCTCGGCCAGTTAGTTACAAGGGCTCGGCAGTAAACATACGTTGCTTCTGCTTTTGTGTGAAATTCATGTTTTTTTAGATTTTTCTATGAACACAGTGATTTTGTGTGCAAATAATGCATGGTACAGTTTTTGCACTAATTCAGTGTACAGTGTATATATATATATATATATATATATATATATATATATATATATATATATATATATATATATATATATATATATATATATATATATATATATATATATATATATATATATATATATATATATATATATATATATATATATATATATATATATATATATACAGTCTCATAAGTGAGCTACGACAATTTTACGCCTCTTTGCCCAAAGAATTACTTTTAAAGCTAAGTTGCCAAATCAACTTTATGTTTCACCTAAGAGAGTCTTATAAATCTTACTTCTGAATCCCATTGCAAGTTAGCCTACTTTAATATTTCTAAGAAAAGAATGGGTCTTTGTCAGCTTTTGTCCCAACACTGAAAATTCCTTATCATATGCCCTGAAAACTCGCATGAGTTCGTTCATTCATTCGTTTCATGTTCATATATTCATTTTCATCTATTCATCTTTTCAGTTGGAGATCTATTCATTTTTATGAATACCTTTCGAATTACACCCTATTTCCGCTGCGTAGAAAGATAATTTGTTTGGTATGAAGCGGTCTCAGGCGCTAATATACTTTCGGATCTCTCAATAGAGGGCATCTCCCATAGATTATACATCATTAAATAGTTCTTTATATGTACATTCACATGTTCCCCAATAGGGATGATTGATCCTCTTTTTACAGAGGTGTCTGAAAGTACATTAATGTAGCGGTCCCAATGGAGAATGTAGCTGTATAGCCATATTTGGGCCCTTCCAGAATTTAAATGAATGATTTTTGTATATGGTGTGTTCTGCCTAAGGCATGTTTTTACTCGAAAAGAGTTTTACTCCTGATTGAGATATGGGCATTAGACTAACGTTCACGCAAACGGATGTACGTTTCTTATAAGGTAGCTATATTTACCTGTAAATACTATGCATGATATAAATATATATAAGAGAAAACTTACAAGCCAGCCTTCTTTTGCCTTCAGGTGCATATATAGTGATAGCTCTTCATTTGATGCCTCAGGACTAGTTTCCGCGCACTAGTCACGGTTTTGCACTCTATAAATGGGAACAAATGATTGTGGTTGCACCCTCCTCGAACTGGAACTGTGCCAGTAGAAAGGATTTCCGGATTAGTTTTCAAGACACAAAGCCTTTGATAAGATAAGCTCTGTAAAGGCTTCTTTCGAGACATCGTCATGAGCTCGAAGCTAGGGAACACCCTTGAAGTGAAATCATGGAGCAAGACAATCAATGAATGTTGATATCAATAGAAAGTCAAACCTTCTTGAATAATTCATCTTATTTCTTCTCTGTGATCATTTTTAAGTTATTTTCTCGTTTAGAAGTTGAGGGTGGTTTTTGCTTCGAGTTTATGTTTTTGTCCGGAGAGGACACTTATCCTGAGCCATCAGCGTGTGCGGTAGGGTGGCCAGTTCCTTTCTTCACCGCCTTTATCTCCCTAGTGTTGCCACCAGGTACCCATTTGCTGCTGGGTGAACTAATCATTTATCGATACTGACGACTGATCCAGGGTAAATGCTCAGTATCGATAAATGAATATGTGGACTCGTTTTGTCGTCGTTCTGCTTCTTCGATTGATTAAAAGGCTGCGATTTCCACCTTTAACATTAATGCCTCAATTGGCAACTAAGGCAATCAATATTTCAATTAACGTTTTTCTCTCACTCTTGCTTGCTCCCATACAAAACCAGTTAACCACTCCTTCAATTTTCCACAAACCCTTTCTTACCATTTTAGGAGGACACCACTGTATTAGTAGAGTTTCTTAAAATCAATACATTTATCACCATTAATTCATGAAAAGTCAGAAGTCAAACTAGATTTGTAGGAAAATTGCAATATTGATCAAATGAAATGAGATGGCTTGGGACCACAGTATGTACTCTAATAAATGACCAGTCTCTGTTAAACGTCCGTCTCAAATTAACATCAACCTTCAATAAGCACTGCCTCAGATGAGCGCCTTTTTCTAATAAGCGCACCTAGCGAGCAGAGCAAGTCCCGATTGGTGTGTCACGATACTACTGTTTTTGCTTTTTCTCATCCATTTTCACCTTCCAAACATCATAGCACGTTTACACTGTTCACTGCTGAATCATATTTCCTCATTTGCTGGGTTCATTCTCGCTTCCATGTTCATTTGCATAATCGCCTCTCTTTCGTTCCTTTTTCATCTACTTTTAGGCCTTGACTATGTTCTGACTAATTGTTTTCCCTATAATTTTTCACATACACCTTTCCTGTTTTTTTATTTCTCATTGGTTAATTTTCCCACGTAATTCAGTGCAGCTTCTTATTTAGACAGTAGAATGGTAGACAACTTTTCAAATGCGTTAAGTTCCATGTCTCACTGGAGTCATGTTATGTTTTGAATTATCATAAAGCGCTTAGAAAATGAGTTTATCATAAAACGCTTAGAAAAGGAGGTTGTCATAAAACGCTTAGAAAAGGAGTCTTTGTCGTTTTGTTGCGTTGACCGTGCGAGTCAATTTGGTGGGGCTCAGCCCCCCTAGAATTCTTGCATTGGCTTAGTTTTTCAGAGTTTATTGGCCTTGCTTCCAAAAGTGTTATGATCAATTGTGCACTACTTTATGATTATTGACGCATCTCTTATTGTTGATTATACTATATCAGTATTGAACTAAATTATCATGTTTTATCTTTGAAAATATGGGCGTGGTTGTAGCAGGGCCACACCCAAATTATGGGCGTGGTTGTGCCTAGAGCCCCCTTGTTAAAAGTTCTAGAAATCGCCACTGCTAAGGAGCTTTTGAAGTGGATACACTTTCTTACCGGCAAGTTCACCGAACATGATGGCCAAATGGAGTTGCTTTAGGCCATAGAGCACTATAATATTGAAGGGGCATTATTTAATTTCACTTCATTCCATTTATAAACTTAGCAGTATTAAGAGATAAACCTTCAGTCGTAGCTGATTTTCAAGGGACCTCTCATTTACAAGTAATCAAATTGAAAGTAAATTATTGCAAAAGTATGCTTACCTTTGTTAGACATCACTTAGAAAATATGCCAATTAGAAAATGACAACTCAAATAGCAAGCTAATTAAAGATTGCATAGGATTTTAAACTTGTGAATTATTATGAAATATAAGTTATACTTTTGCAGTGTCTTAGATAAAGCCTTTTTCTTCTGTATGTCTTAAAAATCCAAATTGGTCTAGATTATATGAACCGATTCTGTACTAATTGCCCTCTTTTTACAGGTGTAAAAGATGCCATCCTACTTGTAAAGAATGTTATGGCGAACTCCCTCATCAATGTCTAGAGTGTCAGCGTGGAATGGTCTTTCGACCTAATAGACTTTGCTCCTGGACTTGTCCCCCAGGTGCTTTTTACAAGGACATCAATAATCAAATTTGTAGACCTTGCCATCCGGCTTGTACTCAGTGCTATGGACCGAGCTCTAGTGAATGCTATAGATGCGTTGGTATGTCCTTTTTAACATTCCTGTACATTGCAGTATATTGCAGTAAACTCTCAGTCTATATTTACGATATTTGATAGTATTTAGAGAGGTTATTTTTACGTCTTAACTTTCACTTGGAGTCAAGCAGGTTGACTCTTATATTGAGATATCGAACACTTGTAGAATATGTTGAGTTGGAGCTGGCAAGGTTGGGTGTTTTTCTGAGTTCTACCAGCTGATTTGAAGTTGTATGCTTGAGTTTCTTTATCCGTTTTTACCAGAGCAATCTACCGTTATTTCGAGACTTTCAATGTGCTTCTCAGAACAATTTATCTCGGCTTTCAGTTCATTGCATTTTCGGTTCCAAACTTACGTGATGGTCATGTATGTAAAAGGTCTGATAGAAGGCTTATTTGTACTAGTTGAAAGTGAACGGCGAAAAAAAGCAATGAGAAAATTTTTGAAATTAGGCATGAATCCAGTCCCTGCATAGTTACTACTTATTCATTGTTTATATTGCACTTAAATTTGGGAATCTCCGGGACTCTGAGTTTTTGCCAAAGTGGCACTAAGGCCCTGGTCAAACAAGCCCAACATTTCACCAAACTGCACAACATTTTACTCGCCTTTGCTTTGGTTTGCTCGGCACTGCTTAGTGCAGGGTGTCAAACGAATACAGCATTCCGTCCAACATTTCTAGTGTTTCGTGAGCTCCTGCGCTGTGCTTCATAGAATTCAAATATAATATAAACACAGGCCTGCTATTTCTAGGCGTACGTTTCCTGGATTGAATGTCAACATTCAACTTAGAAAATTCGAAACAATCATTGTGAAGCTGAGCATGCGCCAGTCGAGCTCAATAGAGTGGTCAAATGAATCCAACTTTTCACCGAGCAACGCACAGCAACACCTAAAGCAAAAGAAATGTTTGATGGCTCTTCCAGAATTTTTGATCGCCATCAAACAACACTGAGAAGCATCGAGCAACACCGAGCACTGCACAAGTTGTCGAACGAATACAACATTTCACCGAACATGAGTGTTGTACCCTGCTCGGTGAGATGTTGGGTTCCTTTGACAAAGCCTAAGCTATATACTGTTTTAGGTTTATTACTGAACTTCTTCCCAGGGGGGCTTTTTTGAATAGCAATGGGTTGGTACCAAATTTCTGTGACCTAGCACATGGAACCCATAGTTTCATGAATTTGAACCGTTAGGCTACCACTCAGAAATTGCTGTCATAAATGATATCATGCTTGTTTCACCTCAAACCTTTTTTGCTGTTTGCTTTTTAGGTAATCTACAACTTCGACATACCACCTGTGTACAACCGTGTATTGATAATTTAACTGAAAACTCTTGCAACACATGCCACCCTGATTGCAGCAGTTGTTTTGGTTCAACAAATACTGAATGTCTTTCTTGCAATCATAACAAATCCTTGCATGAATACTATTGCAGAGACGACTGCCCGCCAGGTTACTACAAGCAGCCTGGTAGACTGTGTATGCCGTGTCATAGAAGCTGTAGAACTTGTTCCGGTAAGCTGCATTCACATTGCACATCTTGTCCAATAGGCTTTAGCCTTCACAATGGCAGGTGCGTGCTTCATTGCCCCAAGGGCTACTTCAAACAAGACGAATGGTGTCTGAAATGTTCTAAAGGGTGTGAAGAATGTAAAATTTCTGAGTTCTTGTGTATGCATTGCAATGAGAAGAGTGTATGGCGAGAATTGACCTGTTATGATAGATGTGGTGATGGTTATTTTGTTGTTGAGGGGACAAGAAAATGCGACAAGTGTCATCGAAGCTGCAAAACCTGTTTTGGTTTCAATGCAAACCAATGCCTCACCTGCCCTCCAGGCAAGATTCTGTATGACTCAACATGCTATGATGATTGTCCAGCGAGATACATTTCAGAAGCACCAACGTCTCTCTGCAATCGATGTCCCGAAAATTGTATAACATGCTTCAGTAAGTATTTTAATATTCTTCTGTTCATTTTGCTTGGTATGACATTTTCAGAACATGACTTCAGATGGTAGGGCAATGGTTAAGAACTGTGCCTGCATCTGCTTCCTTTCTACAACGCTGTTTTCTATGGAACTATCTGATAACATGTTGCTAGTGCTCTGCCTACTTGACCCAACATTTGAAATTTAGGTCCTATTCAGTTTGTCCAATTTTGATGACGATGCTTGATATTGGCTTGCTTTTTCATGGCTGGTATTTTACAATTTTTATGTGCAGGTCAATTTAGGGTGAGCATTACCAAGCAAGATGGCAGATATTGTAACAGATCACTTGCTGTTTCGTAATTTTGACTGATCTTGGCATTGATTGTAGAGGATTTTGATGTTGATTATGAGTTGCTTAGATGTTGACTATAAATGAATGTGGTGTTGATCGTATTTGACAATGGTACTTATTACAAGAGACCATGTTTTGTTGATTTTGATGGTTAGAAATTATCATGGAACTGATTATAGATGATTGTGATATTGATTCAAAATATCGATGTTACTAATTGTTTTTTCAATTATGTCTTAGCTGAGCGAAACCTATCAGTGTGTGAACATTGCCGCTACCCATTTGTAATGCACAATGGCAGATGTGTTAAATCATGTCCAGATGTCGGATATTACAGTGACTTCTACTCAAAGCGTTGCAAGGAGTGCCACCCAACTTGCAAGTTGTGCTATGGCCCAGGCAAAGATGAATGTATGCTATGTAGAGAAGGCTTTTCTCAGATCGGTAGCTTGTGCATGGAGGAGAATTGCAGGGAAGGGAACTTTGTAGATCCTAGGACATTGCAATGTAAAAAGTGCCACCAGTCTTGTCGATCTTGTAGTGGCCCATCAAGCAGAGATTGCATTGATTGCTATGGCGACTATGTTCTGGTACAAAATACTTGTGTTTTAGGATGCAGTGATGGTACATATCCAGACATAAAGACAGGACAATGTCGATCATGTCATAAGTCATGTAGGACTTGTGAGGGATCAAACAACTTGAATTGCACATCTTGTTATCAAGATCACGTACTAGTCAAAGGACAGTGTCTCTTGCTTTGCAAAGAAGGCAGCTTCATGGATCATGAAATTGGCAAATGCATGCCTTGTAATCCAAGATGTAAAAGTTGCATTGGATCCAAATACAATACCTGCACTGACTGCTACAGTGGTAATATTCTGTTAGGTGGTAATTGCTTAAAAGTATGTGGCCCGGAGCAATATAATAACTTCATATCAGGAGAATGTGAAGCTTGTCACAAAAGATGCATGCGTTGCAATGGCCCTACAGCAAGTAACTGCACTGCTTGTCACAAAGACCTTGTCCTACTAGAGGGCACATGTGTTAATGATTGTGGTCATGGCCAGTACTTTGATGATTATGCAAATACCTGTGAGTTCTGTCATCTGCTCTGCAACGAGTGCTATGGGCCTACTTCAGGCAATTGTTTGTCTTGCAAGAATGGGCTACTTCTTGAGGAGGGAAAATGCAAGCTTCAGTGTGCAGCAGGTAACTACTTAGACAAGAAATCATTTCAATGCAAGCCATGCCACAGCAGCTGCAAAACATGTAATGGTGGTACTGATATCCAATGCAGTTCATGCCGTGGTGACTTCTTCTTGAAAAGTGGGAGATGTTTTGCAAGCTGTCCAGAAGGAAAGTATTTGAACAAGTATAGCAAGAACTGCCGTATTTGCGATGCACTTTGCAAAACATGTAGTGGTCCCAGGTTTAATGATTGTACCTCATGTAAGAATAACTACAGTCTAAGTGAGGGCAAGTGTTTGTTGTCTTGTAATGATGGATTTTACCCAGAAAGTGCAATTGGTGCCTGCCTGCCTTGTGCATCTGCTTGTATGGTATGCTTAGGCCCTGAAAAAGACGATTGCCTTCTTTGCAATCCTGGCTACAGTCTGAGGAATAATGAATGTGTGCGTGATTGCACATCTCATCACTTTTACAATGAAGTATCCAATAGCTGTGAGAAATGCATTGAACCTTGTATGAATTGTTTTGGGCCAAAAGTCAATGAGTGTACTTCCTGTAAACCCAACTACAATTTGATCTTAAATACATGTTTTCCAGTGTGCTCAGAATCTGAATACCTAGACAAGAAAACGTGGACTTGCAAGCCATGTGATTCTTCATGTGAGAGCTGCTTCGGTCCTTTCAGAGAGAATTGCACGCTCTGTAGAACAGGATACATCTTGATTGATAGCACATGCTTTATGATTTGTGAAGATGGGAAATATCGAGATTATGCATCAGGGCAGTGCCTGAGCTGTAGTGCAGGATGTCTTGCTTGTCATGGTCCAGCACCCTTAGACTGTGTAGCATGCAGGCAAGGACATGAATTCGTTGACTTACATGGCTGTGTCGAGGCAAAATGCAGTAAAGGATCTTTCTTTGACAAAGCATCATGGCTGTGCAAGCCCTGTCATCCCAGCTGTGCCACCTGTGATGGTAAGTCATTCAAAGATTGTCTTTCCTGTGGTGAAGAATATGTACTTGTAAATAAATCTTGCCCTCTGAAATGTCAGCAAGGAAGTTACTTTAATAGAAGTACTGGTGATTGTCAGAGATGCAGTGATCATTGCTTCACTTGTAATGGCCCAACTGAAAATCACTGCACATCGTGTGTCAACAAGTTTAGTTTGATTGGGACAACTTGCAAAGAAACATGCGTAATTGGAAGCTATCTAAACGAGGATTCAAAGCTTTGTGAAATATGTAGTAGCAGATGCCTTACTTGTGATGGGCCATACAGTAGTAATTGCACATCCTGCATGCCTGGCTATGCTGTTAGAAATGGGACTTGCATCACTGATTGCACCAATGAAAGTTATTATGATGATGAGCAGTAGAAGTGCATGCCTTGTGCAAACACGTGTCTTACATGTAATGGTGGAACTAAAGATAACTGCACCTCTTGTTTGAACTCTTTTGCTCTTAGAGGTGGAAAGTGTGTGCAGCTCTGTGCCATAAAATCTTACATGAATCCTCAGTTGAAACAGTGCCTTCCATGTGATGCTTCATGCAAAAGTTGCACTGGATCCTATTCAAATGACTGCACCTCATGTTCTTTTGATAAGTTACTAGTGGATGGCACCTGTCTGCCGAGATGTGCAGATGGGTTGTATTTTGACCGTGGCACTTCTCATTGTATCAAATGCCACCCATCTTGCAGTCAGTGCTCAGGATATAAGGACAATGAGTGCACACAATGCAAAGAGCATTTCTTGATGATCGATGGAAAATGTCGTTTGCTGTGTCTTGAGGGAACCTATCCAGATGAATCAAAGTTTGAATGTGTCAACTGTCATGCAACATGTAAGGACTGTGTTGGGCCCACAAGAAATAACTGCACTGCTTGCTTTGCCAACGGAGATCTTGTGAGAGGGGCATGCAAACTTCGCTGTCCAGATGGATTTTTTGCGAATGAGGTAAGAGACGCCTGTGAGAAGTGCAAACTGCCATGCAGGAATTGTTTTGGAGGGGAGACAACTTCTTGTTCATCTTGTAGTGAAGGCTATCAGCTTTCAAGTGACACGTGCTTGCCAATGTGTGTGGATGGATATTTCGATAGTGATGGAAACTGCAATGCCTGTGATGCTGCTTGCAAAGGGTGTTCTCATTTAGGCGCACGTAACTGTACTCTTTGCAAACAAGATGGTATTTTGGCAGAACTAAGACCGTGTAGCTGTGCACGTGGGTACTATTTAGCAGTAAACGGTACTGAATGTCGAAAGTGTCATCAATTTTGTAGTGAATGCAAAGGACCTGGTGCACAGGACTGCATCATGTGTGCAGATGGGTTGTACTTTGATCACGTCATAAACAAGTGCTCGTTCATTTGCAGTGCAGGATCATATGTTAGTGGTAGTGAGTGCTTTAAATGTGATAGTTCTTGTCAATCCTGTGATGGCCAAAAAGCAAGTGACTGTCTTTTGTGCAAAGATAACCTTGTGCTGTTCAACTCCTCTTGCATCAAAACCTGTCCGAGTGGATATTACGAACTTACCATTCACAATAAGAGTATATGTGTTGCCTGCAGTAAGGAATGTAAGACTTGTGATGTTGGTGATGCAGATAAGTGCACATCATGCCCTGATGGACTAGTTCTTGTTGGTAGCAAATGCATCGTAGATTGTGCATCACCATATGTTTTGGATAGCGCTGGTATTCAATGTATACTTCCAGAAGAAAAGCATCCAGCAAGAAAGCTACTTGCGCTTAGGAATGATTCTTTTGAGAGCATTTTCCAGCGTTTACCTTATAGCCTCCTTTTTGTCTTGACCACTTTCTTTGCAATATTTTTATTGGTTGTTACATATCGCAAGTCACAAAACTATTAAAGAAAGCACAGGAAACGGAGAAAACAGGCGTGCCAAGATGCAGATAGAGCGAATTTTAGTTCGTGGAAAGTCAAGATAAATGCAATGGCCATATGTTCTGTACCACGCTTTTATGGATATGAAGATATCATGCGAAGATCTCAATTTGAGGAGTACGATGGTCCATTTTTGTGCCGTATCTTCCCCGATTTCGTGCGACTCCACCGCTTTGTGTATACAAATGCCTCTACAAAGCAATATTTTGGAAGCATAATATTTTGTTGTATTGATGTTATTTAAAAATAGAGGGAAAATATTGTTATTTATCGACGTTAGGCAAGAGGTGAAGTATTCGTAAAGAATCCCTGCAGCTCTTGGAATAATCACAGTTAGCTTTTTTCCCACTCACCTAAGAACATAACATTATTCCAAATATCTGTTCTGCATAGTTATTCTGGCTTTGATAAATAATTATGTTATTTATTACTGCGATTCTATTACTCTTAGGAGCTGGTAGCTCTTAGCTGTCCTGCGAATCACTTATTATTGAAACCCTTTCCAGTACCGTTCGAAGTAATCCATAAAAGGAACGCCAACTTTTGAGACATTTTGTTTATTCGATTTTAGCTCCGTTTCCCCCCGATTCCTTGGGGCTTGGAGGGTACCTCTGAGAAGAATTTAGCTCTAGCACTAGCATTTAGGACCGGATGTCCTTCCTGGCGTCTCCAATGACCTGCAGTGGGCTTCGAACCCCGAACCACGCTTGTCTAAGTCGAGTTCCTCACTTGGTCTAAGTCGAGGCTAGGCCACGGCTGTTCTTACCAATCATTTGAGACATGCGGTAGTGGAATCCTCACGTTTGAAATCACCAGAAAAGGTTCTTCTCATAGACTATTTATTCTACTTTTACTAGTCTCCTTTGTTCATCTATCCTTGTAGACATATGGAGAACTCTTCAGAGTACCCAAAGTAGTTAAACATCAACACCTTGGTGTTTGCCTGCCCATTTATCAGTAGTTAGACTACCCCTTGCACTGTATGGAATCCCCCCCCCATATAAAACACTGACTTAGCCATAACAGTTATAAACAGTGAAGATAGTATTGCATTGAAAGTGTCTCAAAGTGCTACCAGCTATGCCGTGTTTTTATTGCTGTTGGATGTTTTGTTGGATTTTTTGTCACGGCAAGACTCCATACATTCGTTTTTGAATGTTGTTTTAGCCATCTTGTATATAAAGTTAAATATATGCATACACAGAACTTATTAAGACAATTATCTGGATTTTTATACTAAGATACTTTTATTTTATCACATTTATATTGCCATTATGTAGATCGTATCCTGCCTTTGTTGTCTTTTTTCTACCGGTTCACACTTTTTCATTTCATTATTCAGTTTTTAAACTCAAATTTTTCCCGAATATTCGATCTTTGGGTGAAAATGGGAGTGAATACAATTTGGGTTAGTTGCATGCGTGGTCAGACATACTAAAAATTGGTATGATCAATGCCATAGTCTCTTTGCTTGAGCCCTGAGCCTTTTTAGCAAGTCATTGAAATGGGACAAGTATGCGGCCAAAGGGCTTGACGTATATTTTTAGTAGTTATTTAGAATATTTGTTCTACCTTGCTTTCAAAACATCCTCTTTCCGTACGCAGAAGGAAGTTTATGACCATTAAGATTAAGAGAAGGCTCTTAGAAGAGTTGCATCACGGAATAGAGTTATGTAACTATTCTTTGGCTGTACCTTTATAACAAGAAAGACTATAACATCACGACTAGATAGTAGAATGGCTCAAGGAAATGAAGAGAGAATTCGCATGATCATAACCACTTCGTACATTTTTCCCAATGGTGTTTGAGAACCTGAAATGTTAGGTAATGCTGTATCATATTGTATCCCGTCTGTAATTCAAAACTCCCTTTAAGACGTGCTTGCGAAGAACATCTGCACAGTTCAAGATAAAGGTGGTGAATTGACAACAGCAATAAACGGGAGAAACTCAATTCGTAGCTCTCTTCAATTAAGGTACTTTCGTAATTCCCCTTGCAGGTATGGTATTACGTCACAAATGATAAATGCTTTTACGATTTCAAAGTCCTCGCATCTTGTTTGAAGCATTGTATTTCCTCGCAGCCTAGCCCTATTCAGCATACCTTTGGCAATCTGCTTTTTTTTCTGGAGAGAAAGTTGAAGAAGGGCGAGAGGAAATACGCCAGGCATTCAAAATGTTAGTGAAAGTTGACGGTTTCCATCTTTGAATGTTTTAATCGTGTGTTCTGAGACATCTTGCAGCAGAACTGTTTTAACAGCTTCTTTCCATGATGTGGATTTTAATTGTATTGCCTTTCGAAGATGGACCCTGTTGTCAGCGGCATAGTGACCTCTTCGTCTGGGTAGGGTCTTTCATGTAGTACGTAATCTTAGTTCCCAAATAAACTCCCCCCGCTTATTTTTTTGGAAAAATTTTCCAAATCCCCGCTTATTGTATTTCAAACTTTTCCAGAAGAAACCTGCAAAAAGTTAGTACTTTTGTTGAGTTACCAAATAATGAATGAGCTTTATCTAGCAAGATTCTGAAAAGTATTTGCTTGCAATGATCTTTTTTTGGGGCTTTTTGTATTTGTGCTGGATGTTGCATAATTAGCCCAAACTTCCGACTTCCCCCGCTTATTTCGTCTTGAGGAGTTTTCAAGCTCCTTTGCTTATTAGGACCCCCGCAAATTCTGGACCCAAGGGTACCTACCAAAATGGTGAAACGGCAAACGCCCCTTTTTCCTTCGTGTACGCTTGTTACAAACCCCCTCCTGTTGCGTAAATTGTAGAGTTTATTTATATTATTACCATGATACTCATTCAGTTATATAAAAGAAAACAGAAAATTTATAATAGGTGTGTACATAAATAGAGGTATTTAGATATAAAACAAACACTTGACTTTAAACTGGTCTACTAGGAGGTAATGTTTGGGGATTGCGTGATCCTACATTAAATCGCAGATTGAAGAAGACGAGAATAAGAGATGATTTTACATTGATTTTACTTTTTTAGCACAAGAAGTAATTTTTCATTTTTTTTGTTTCAATAGATGAGTAGACTCATCATTTCCTGAATGGTTCGGAATCTCATTCCAGACCTTTGCACCGACGTATGACAATTTCATTTTTGAGATCTCCAAACGTGCCCTATATATTGGCAGATTGTCCGTTCTACGAGTTTCGTATTTTGAGATCTGAATTCTCTTCGTGAACTTTTCCCTAAGAAACTTGTGTACCATTATAGCGCGGTCAGCATAGGCGATAAATCTTGATTGGCTAAAGAAAGAATCACTCTCAATTTATTCCTTACGATAATGTTGCGAGAATTCGTTCGAGAAGCTTGTTTTGGTGGCAAATAGTGTACTTCCTTGCGAAAACACTGATGACACATACATGTTTTTTTTTATAAGAAATAAGTTTAAGAAAATGAGACTCAAATCGTCAAAATCGTAAGAAAATCAAGAGGCTCAATTTCAAACATTAATTGTTTTTATAGGCCAAAAATCGGTATTTTGTCATTATTGCATTCAAAATGTTAAAGATGGAATTCAAATTCAAGTATACAATATTAACGAAAGTGTAAACCATTTCAGCCAGTTTATTTCAGAAAAATTTAAGAAAATCTCAAGCTCAGTTTCGCGAAAAGTTAAGAAAATTGAGGCCCAGGCAACATAATGGTTTTCTTATAAAAAAAACGTGTAGTTTCGAATGATATGCTCAGAAGGCTTCAATTCACATTTTCAAAGGAAAAATCTTTATATCTTGCACAGATCAATAGTTATCGACATTACAAGTCGCCCATCTTTTCGAATTATTCGAAACTATGTGTTAATCAGTTTTTTCGCAAAGAAACTACTCTGCTTACCACCAAAGCACTCTTCTCGAACGAATTCTCGCAACATTATTGGCAGGAATCATTCGATGGTGATTCCTTTGTTAGCCAATCAAAATTTGACGCCCATGCAGCCCAGCCACTGAAACCATGAATACCACGATTGGTTATCACCAGTGGCGGCTCGTGGAATTTTTCACTGGGGGGGCAAAGCTTTGACGAATTGGGTGTGGTCCGAGATAGCTGTGGCAGCCACAC
>OLMO02000294.1:10100672-10116889 GCA_900291935.2 Cassiopea xamachana | reverse complement strand
TATCAATTACTGTGTAGAAATGTCATTTATACATTTTCCTTGGGGGGGCATTGCCCAACATGCCCCATTGACGAGCCGCCACTGGTTATCACACTGCAATCATCTTTGTAAAAATACAAATCCAAAATGTAAAAGTTGAAGAATTGCTTAACGGACAAAAGCTCCCTCTCAGGAACTCTAACTATCTCCCTCGTTCGCTGTATGCTGTCTCTACCGTGGCGCTCTATTCCGCGTTTACTCCTGTCACCATTTGTATCGTTTTGCGGTACCTGGGTGATGGTTACACTTCTGTGCCTGGAGGCAGTGGCGAAGATAAAAGTCGTGCTTGTGGTGCCAAGTACGACCATGAAATGTTATCATTACTTTTTTCTGTGAATATAATTAAGAAAATGTGCTTGGACCATTTTTTCACTTGGATACCAACTCTAAATGGCATTACTATCCCTATCGTGTCCCAAGCTTTTGACACCCTGTGCCGAGCCTGTGTTGAGTGCAATGCGCATGTGCGAGGTCGTGCTGAACAGGAAATAGCACGGAGTGGAACAATAAACTATTGTAAAAGCTAACCGTACAACAACCAAGACCAATGCCAAATTTGAAAATAAAGACTGGGGACAGATCATTTCAACTGGAATGGTACTCTAAAAAAGATTGGTTTTGTGGAAGTATTGTTAGAAATGGTCTTTTCTGCTAGCCATGTCTGCTCTTCAAACCTGGGGCATCACAGTCGTGGACGGAGAGAGGTTACACGAACCTTAGGAATGTTTTGCCAGATGAGAAAAAGCAGGAGAAATCAAAATCACACTCAGAGGACTACAAGATGTGGAAAACATTGTTTTTAACATCTTGTAGGTCTCTTTTTAAACATTTGACGTCTCTGAGAGGGTTGATGTTATGTTTTCCAGGGCGAGGAGAGAGGAGATAGAACTGTACAATGATGAGGTGCGGCAAAACAGAGGTATGCTTAGAACTCTATCTGAGGCTGTATTTATCCAGGCAAGAATAGCCTTTTAGAGGCCATAATGAATCTAGTAGTAGCCTAAATAGGGGAAACTGTAGGGAAATTTTGGACAGTTTTGCAAAATTTGATATTGTTTTTGAACGTCGTCTGCATGGCAAGGTTGTCGAATCAGAAAGAGATAATGCTAGAGTTTTTACTGGTGTTTCAGGTTACACGCAGAACGATCTGATTAAATGCATTGACTCTGTCATTCAAGATCAGATTGATGAAGAAGTACAACAGTGCACTTTTCTGAGTGTGCAAGTTGATGAGACTACAGATGTTTCAACTAAGGAGCAGCTTAGTTTTTTTTTGAAACTTGCTCATATAATCTTTATAATCTAATCATACAAATACAAATCTCGCTAACAACAGGTAACTTGTATTTGGCTTGCCTGGTAATACAATAATTATATAATGCTACAATGCTACAAAGGATAAGTAAACGGGTATTAGTAGATAGTGGTAGTTAGTAGGTTAGAAGTTCTGGATTAGTCCATGGCTTATTTCGCATACAGAAAATATAATAGGTAGTGCGGATTATGATTGTTATCAATTTCTTGAGGATACATTTAAGATGCTTTTCTTCACAATTAAGATCCTTGTACATTTGGATATAAGCATCACAAGAATTCCCGAAGATAACGAGCAAACTGATAGAGATGTTTATAAATTTAACTTTATGGTAATTAGATGATAGTTCTTGTATAAGGTTACGGTATTTCTCATATTTTCTACTTGCATTATTATCAATATTAGTTTCAAAACCCACAGTAAGTTCGATTATATATAGGATATTATTAGCAGTGGAAAGAAGCATATCAGGACGAAATTGCTCACCAGTAATGATACAGGGGGAGAGAAAGCCTGGAAGGTCGACAAAAAGGGAGGTATCTTTGATATCTTTCAAGGTTGAGGCAAGAAAATGAAGTGCTGAGTTGTGTCTCCATGTGTAGCGACCTTCTTCCAGATATGTTTTACAACCAGCTATAACATGAAGGAGGGTCTCAGATTTTAAGCAGAAAGAGCAATCTGATGAATGAGAGAGATTCCACTTTTGAAGATTGTTACGTGTAGCAAGAGTGTTGTTGAGGTATCTAATGGTGAAGTTAAAAATATTTTTCGGAAGTTTACTCTGTGTAGAGGACCATAAGGAGTTAAGAGCTTTCAAGGAATGATTGAGCAAAAATGATATAATAAAGCCTTGAGATATCAATTGGTTGGAAAGTTTATCAGTATGTTCTTCTTGTACCACCTTTAAAACCTGTTTAGTATTTTGATAAATATCATATTGTATGTTTGTTCCACAACTGGTAGATTTCCATAGTGAATTAATAGTATCACTGGATGAAGATTTAAGAACACTGCGGAGGACATTTTGACACTGCAGGAATTTGGTAGATGGAAGCTGGAAATTTAAGTCAAATTTGCTTTGGGGAAGAATAATTCCGCTAAGAGTAGCGCTAATCGGAAGTTCTAACCATTTGCGAACAAATCTTGTAGTAACAGAGTCTAAGTTTTCAACAACCCAAGTCTTAGAAAGGTTTGTAACAGTAAGCGGCCAGGACAACTTAGAAAGACCCAACGATGATATAGAAGTAGCTTGTTTGATGGTAGGATTGTAAACGAATCTATACGCTGCAACATATTCAAAAGACAAGATTGTATTTGGACCTTATGGTCTTTATCATCCATCTCGTATTATTAGGCTTGATAAAAAGGATGATGTTGCTGAGAGATTTTTGAAATTGTATGTGAGTTCAGATAGAACCGCTCTTGCCATTAGTTCAATTGTCAAAGATGTTCTAACTCATTATGGGAATTCTATTCTCAATAAATTGATTATGCAGACCTATGATGGGGCTTCTGTAATGTCTAGACACATTTCTGGTGTCCAAACCCTTGTTTGGGAAGATTATCCCTTTGCTTACTTCTTTCACTGTGCAGCTCACCACTTCAATTTAGTTCTATGTCAGTCTGCCTCTTTTATCCCCTTGGTTTGAGTCTTCTTAACAAATGTGGCTGCTTTCAGCGCAGTTGCTAGCAACAGCCCTAGAAGGAAGGATTTGTTGCATTCAAATGGAATTGATATACCTAAGCCTGCAGAAACTAGAGGGTACTATTGTTTCATGAACAGCTTTTTGTTTTGTCTTCCAGTTCACATTTTTTAATAGGATTTTGGAACAATCATCACTTTGTTACATGGTTTTTCAAAATTGAAATACAGATTTCAGTTATGGTTGACAGAAAATATCAGCTTTTGGTAACTTTCTGTCTGATTTGCGCACTGACAGTGCATATAATAATTTCTTCCAACCAAAAGCCTCTTTAGGTGGAGAACCATCTTCCATTGCAGATAAAGAGAAAATTACAAAAGTCTATATTTTCAAGTTGTTGATAGCATTATGTATATGCTGTCTGAGAGGTTTGCAGACTGCAAGAACTTTGCTTTCTTGGGTCTGGTGAATCCTTTCGTTTTTAAACAATGGAGAAAAGGAGTGCCACCAGATATGCTCCAGCCCTTGAAGTGTAAATATGGTCTCCTTTTCTATACTCAATCGCTTGAAAATCAGCTTCTTTTTATTAACAATGACACTAATTTTCACAAAGACAGCCCTCTAGAAATATTGCAATATATTTATAAATGTGGTCTGGAGACTAGAGTACCAGAAGCTGTTAAGTTATTTAAGCCAAATTCTGTAATGTCCATCTCTAGTTCATCTGTAGAGAGATCATTTTCCTGTCTAAAGAGAGTGAAAACAGATCTATGCAATAAAATGGGACAAGATGTTGGGAAATAACCCGCACTCAGCTAGTTCGAGGAGGTAAAGTTGAACCGAAGAATGAGTCAACTCAAAACACAACTTTTTGCTTGTAATTTCGTATCATAACACTCTATTTCATGATACATTCGCTCGGCTACCGTCCAAGATGCAACTGATTCGATTTTCAAAATGCATGCTTATATAACTCTATCCTTTACATACAATCAATTAACGAATGAATGAACATAAAAAACAGGAAAGCAATAGTGCTTTCAAACTAAGTCCGATTCCTAGATATTCGCTTTAACCGATTTCGCAAAAGAACTGCAAGCTACTCAGTTCCGTAGCATACAGACACGAATACTTACTTACGTAAATCATATGGTACGAAAACAACACAGAAGAATTCTAATCTGCAAATAAATTCTCGCAATGAATGAATGAATGATTGCTGAATTATACATTAATTAAAGTTCTACATGCGCATAGAAAGTCCAAACACAAAAATGTCTTCAGTGCTTGTGTAGAATATCACTGCACAAAGATGTCACAAAAGAGGTTGAAGATAAAAATATTCTTCATGACAGGATAATTCAGAAATCTGTAGAGAAGCCAAGAAGACTTAACTTTCTTTTCAATTAGATGCATAAAATAGTCTTGGTAGCTTGCATGGATTTTCTTGCAATTGGCATGCATTTACAATAATTCATATTTTTTTTTAAACTTCTCATGTATATATTCTAACTAAATGTTACAAGTACAATTCTCTCTGAATACAGGTAATTTGTATCTGGCTGACAATTTTACATTTAGTCATTACAATGAAAAACAACCCAAACTACAAAGTGAAATAACATGTATCTTTATAGTTCAGTAAGTGCGAAGATCAGGGTTAGTCCAAGCTTGTTTCTCATGCAGAATATTAACAGTAGACTGTAACTGTAGAACTTTTCATTCTTGTGAGCTTTTATAGATTTGTCTTTTGCTTTGGTAGGCATTCAATTACTATAATTCACACACAGTAGACTGTTACTGTAGAATGTTCATTCTTGTGAGCTTTTATGTACTTCTCTTTTGCCTTGGTAGGCAAGTAAGTATAATAATTCATACATTAACAGTAGACTCTCACTGTAGAAATTTTTATTCTTGTGAGCTGTTATGTATTTCTCTTTGCCTTGGTAGGCTTTTAAATAGCTAATATTTTTTGCACTGAGCTTGCTTTTTGATAAATCAAGAAGAATTGTTATTCCTCCCCATTACTTTAGGCTTTTGTATAAGTATCATGTTTTTCATGGTTACTTTGTTGCTGGTATTTTCTATTGGATTTTAGATGGTTAGTTTGACAAAATTGCTTCTGGATAATGGAGATTATTGTATACAACTTTATTGGTTACCCAGCCAGTCTGCTTTGGACTGTTTTTGCATTTCTTGGATTGAGACATCTTATCATAATTTTCATACGCTGACTTCTGATTAGCAATCTGCCTTACCTTGTATACAAGATAAATATAGTACAAACAATTCCTTTAACTATGCGTTTTTTCAACTATTGTACAAGAGTAATGTAACCTTCAACTCTTTAAAAATTACTTGATTTTGACAATGCAATGACCCCATTTTACCTGGCTTTTCTCAAGTCCTAAAATTTGAGGGTCTTTCATCCCCACACCTGGTCGCTACATCCCTGACGAGCACGACCATCAACTTTCGTCTAGCTTTTGGTCTACGCCTAATGTAGACTGACAATATAAACGACTCTCTGCTGGTATATCTTGTATTGCAAACCGAAGAAGACTAACTTAGATCATTAAACACAGAGTACTTAATAATAATCACACAGTACATGACATGTGACATACATTTGACAGATACAACACATTGCCAGGAAAGGGTGTTTACTACACACAACAGCACTCCACATGAACGCAAGATTGGCACAGAAAACATGACAGCTAAAGGAACACGCAATTCGACACTATAGATACTAGTTAATATACACCCACGTCGTTACAGTATCCATGCTAGGAACATCATAAAAGATACAACAAAGGGTGGGCTTGTAGAATGCAAGGTCTTAGGAGATCATCTATATTAAAGCGTTGCTATCTAAGATGGGAAAATACTTATTAATACTACGTAATTCCAACCTTATTGGTATCCAAAGGAGATAGCTGCTTGTGCAAAGCAGTTCATGCAAACTTGAATTCAACTTGTTGGAACAGTAGAACACCGGTGTGATGGCCCAGTGGTTAGAGCGTCTGCCTCAAAATCGGAATGTCGTGGGTTCGAACCCCGGCCGAGTCATACCAAAGACTTTTAAAATGGTACTCGCTGCCTTCTCTTCTGGCGCTCGATAAATGAGAAAGGAGTGGGGAAGTTAAACACGCGGAGCTACCAGTGGACCAGCCCCCCGCTGTACCCCTCACTGCATTCGCAGACGCGTGGCCAAGGGGTATAGAAATGGAGATAGGCGCCGCCCTATGCGCCATTGGGCGCGGGAAGGACCTTGACTTTGACTTGAACAGTAGAACAAAAATTGCAAAGGTACCGACGATCTGCGCCATAAAGTTGCTTTACACCTATAGGCATATCCCAGTAGGTATGAAGAGCGTATCGAAAAATTTGAGTTTAATAAAAGAGTGGAAAGGCTTGGTCATGATTACATGGGAATTTGTGGTGCCAGGAAAAAGATGCAGATCATAAATATTTCAAGGCAAAAAGCAGCTAGATCGTTACAATGAGCATTGAGAAAAGGGGGGAACAAATGCATATCTAAAGTAAGGGATTGTAGGAGAGAAAGGGGTAGCTATATCCAGCCTGAGGAAGCATCGATGAAGAAGCAGAAAACTCTGTTGACGGTAGATGTGATACTTTTTGTGACGTTTTAAATAGTGCTGCAAAGGAACATGCAATGGAAACAAGAATAAAAGCTCGACTTGCAATAGCACGGGTTCATTCTGTAGCATACAAGGGAAAATCCGGCAGCAGATATTAGTGAAAAGTGCAGAGTAGACATCAGATAAACTTTGGAATGAATGCAGAGGCGGAAACTACAAATTATAGCGATATGTTAAGTAGTCAAAATATTTGCCTCCAAAACCAGCAAACATCGGAAAAGAAGGAGATGCTAGCAACTGGCAAGCTCAGAATCCATAAAAGATGATTTAATCTCCTAAAAATTCTTAAAGATATCTGGCCATCTTTGGCAAATTCCCTGTGGGACTTTAAATGCGCATGTGAATGAACTTTAAATGCACATTTGAGTGAATGCTGTTAATATGGAACAGGTAATGGACAAACACATGCATTGAAGCTAGAGAAGAGGGGTGAAAAACACTCTGATTTGGGTCCTGCTTACACTATACCGTTTTCATACAAAGACGGTTTGAAAATGTTTTCGCATAAAAGCCGTATAATGTAAGCGCTATGGTACTTTCCTATGCAATAGTCTTCATTTTATTTTGGATAAGAAAATGGTTCAGCGTAGACGGTAGGCCAAAACGAAACACATCCATGCCGCCTTCGTATGAAAATGGTATGGTTTAAACGGGGCCTTGGTCAAGGATGGTATCAACTCGTATTGTAGATTACAAGAAAATACGACCTGATTTACCACAAAGCTAAGAAAATGTGACGCCATATGGAGCCATTCACCGATACGTAACGCTAATTTGGCCGTTTTCCAGACGCTCTCCCTCCTCTGTAACGCTCCGTAACACAAAACTCGACATCCCTCCTACCGTTACTCTCCATGGACAAACATATGAATGGGTGAAATGCACTTTCAGTGTCTTGTGAGATGAAATAACGGTAGATTAGGTACAAGGAGTCCAAAAGAATGAGACATACGTCTACTTCTCCAGGCGTTATATCCACCACCTCTCACCGACCGCCTTCATATGTGCAAATGGTAAATGAAAGGTGAGACATTTTTGTCAAAGAAACTTGCCCGAGTTTACATAGAGGGACTGATGAATATAATATATTGAGCAAAGTCAAAGCTACAACAGGGTATTCAAACATGCATCTTTGTCATTACGAACCTTTGCCAAATGTTATGGAGAAGATTCGTAATGACAAAGATGAATGTTTGAATACCCTGTTGTAACTTTGATTTTTTAATTGAAAAGATTGGCAGCAACAATACTATAATTTATTTCTTTGAACCACCCAAATGTTTATTTGTGAAAGAAGTTGAATAGAAATATCTTGCTTTCAAATTCTGAAATCTTGGACGTCCGGTTTGCTTAAGCTCCCTCCCCTATGAGCCTGGGCATCATTTGTGAAAGGTCCCTTAATGGTGAGAAGAAGTTCCTATAAAACTTTGGATTACATGATTTCTCAGCACCCTTCAGCAAGCGTTTAGGAATAGTGATCAATAGTTCTACTATAGGAATAGTTATTAAATGAAAAATATGGATCACTGGAATTGAAAAATGGAAGGAAAAGTTCACACTCTTTCACAGGAAATTTTGGAGCCTAGCATCATTATTTTGCAGTAATTCTTTGTAGTTTGACTAAAATTGGATCTATTTTAGAATAGGCTCAAAAACAAAACCCAAATGTACTCTGTCTTTAGAGCAAAGTTTCTCCACGAGCAGCATACGGACGCAATTTCTCATAAGCGTAGTTTTATACTCAAGAGTAAATCTAGCAAACTGAACTAAGCAATACTTACAATGAGAAGCAATTTTGGATGCGAAATTGCAAAGTCCACATGTAAGGCAAATGCTGTCATGGAATAGCATGACATGGATTCTTATTTTTCTTTATTGCTATTTACTGCATTTGAAAGGACTTGAAACAATTACATTTGGGCTGCTATCTTAGAGTAACATCGAGATTCACTTAAATAGCTTTGAACAACTACATTTAGCCGCTGTTGCAACTTAGTTTTATTGCTTATTTGATAGTTTAGAAGTGTTTAAGATAATTCGGTTCGTGGAATTATTCGCAAAACAGAACCTTTGAATTTTCAAACTTGTTGAGTGCCAGGTTCAGTGAATATTTCTTTTATTATTTTTGCAAATATAGAATATAGCAGTATAGCATGAGAGTATAGCTCACCAGAAAGAGCACTTCCAGTTACAATAGAGCTGCAAGGCTAAGATTATAAAGGGAATTTAAAAGCTTTCATTCTCACATAGGTATGAGTACAAGCCTTACAATTATCTGTCTTTGCAACTTTGCAACCAATCTTTGGCCATAATGGAAAGAAAGTTTATGCAAAATTTTTAACCAACAAAGCGCACTTCATATCGAATGAGCGGACACAAAATTCAACAAACATTTTTTTTCTAGGAAGCTTCTTCTTGGCCAGTACCGAAACTTTCTTTATTCTGTCAAAGTTTCAGTATCAAAACTTTCTTAAGATTTATTTACCAAAACAGCGGTGGAAAAGTATTAAGTTTTGCCCTAAATTGCTTGACATGAAATAGGAGCAATCATGGTCGAGTAAGTTAAAACAAACTTTACACAGCAGACAGCATGACAGAGAAATACACAGATTACCAAAGGAAATATATACTGTATATTACTTAAATCAAAGAGATGACGAGCTCGCTTGAAAAATAGAATCCTAAATGAATATAAAGTGGTTGATATTCTCAGTTCACAGAAGTCCAGTATTGCAATTTGTTTACTTTATAGTCGCGTACATCTTTATATAAAGCTCTTCCTATTTTACGCTACGTGCATATCTTAGTTAACTTTTCTTATGATGTTGTATGAACCACTTCTGCGTTTTGCTATATTTAACGATTAATTAATTTTTTTCATTTTGCTAACTTTCAACGTTCAGGATATGACTTTTTGGTCCATGATATTCTTTTGGTTTTTCTGTTATACACGTGCGCTAGTCTCTCGTTTAATATTTCATATTCATTTGATAAATCTAGTGCGATTCTCTAATAGTTTTGGTAAGTTTGTGAATTTGAAATCTGGTCAAACTTTGCCACGACATCGCGTACTACGTTCCTATCATATTGCCTTCTTGCAAAGCTTCCACCATTTTGTAGTTCAAATAATTATCATCACTCTACTTGAATGCGAGCGAGATAATCTTGAATATGGCTTCGTTTGGACATCCAGCCAAAGAATGTGCAGGATGAGATCGAGAGACTCTGTTGTTAAACAAAGTAGATTCTTGTCGCCCTGTTGGCGCACCCTCTTGGTCTAAAGTCTGGGAAGCAATGACATGTGCATTGACGTCGTGCTTTATCAAAAATCGATCAATACGATTGAAAATTGTTCAAGATTTAGCTTCAAAGTCCTTACATTTCATGACAATTCTATTGCTTGTTTTGACATCAACTTGCAAAATTTCGAAGTTTTTTACTTCGGTACACATGCCTAGTGAACTTTGTGCTATTCTGTCATACATTTTTGAAGTAGAATTCTATATTTTCTATTTCTACTTCTTTTTATGAGTAAAGCTCCGTAGATAACGGTTTTTTCGGCTTATTATATTTCAAGCTAAAATTGATGCTACCTTTTCAACACCAAGTGCAGCATTTACCATTAAATTCCACCCTTTTCAACATAGTTTCTTGCGTCATCAGTTGCCTTAATGGGTGTAGTATGGGTCTAGTAGGGAACTTTACTTTGACCCAAAAACACCTTTGTATAGGTAGTCAAAGAAGTTCTACCTTCTAAATGAATCTAGTTGTAAACTAAAATTAAAGCAAGGGGTCATACGGCCTTGTATGAGAAAAATTGACCAGGTCATGCCCAAATTACCACATCATCGCAACCAGGATCCACTGTGTAGTGCCCGTACATTTGGCTACGATAGTTTGCATTCTTTGTAAGAATATAGCTTATTAATGTAGTGAGGCTGAATATTGCTAAAGAATTCTTTGAATAATTTAATAGATCAGAAAACCTAAGCTTCATTAAGAATTTGGTTTTGCTTGTTTGAGTGTTTTGTTTCAGTCTTCATCTACTAGGTATGATGTTAATTGTTCTTCTCTGCTAATAATCTAAAAATAATCTTAGGCTTACGGTCGAAATTTAAGAATGTAAAGATAGCGAAAAGTAGGTATTCGCATAAAATATTGCATGTTTTAAGTAGTTTCAAGATACTGACATGCAATGAGATTCCCTTTGGGAATCTCGAAGGAGTTCCTAACTTCGCTCTTTCACATGTTTAGGGATGTTTTGGGAATTGTTGAGAGTTTGAATAAGGCTTTAGGTGTAGCCTCTATGAGCTGAATCGACTGGTCTGGTTTACTTTAAAGCAGATTGGTGAAGTTGAATTAAAAATCGTTTTTCCTCTTTAAACAAGAACAGGAAAAACTATTGTTAATCGTTTTCCTACTCCTACTGGGAGAGGAAAAACGATTTTAAATTCAACTCAAGTGATCAGCTTTAAAGTAATTCAGACCATTCGAGTCTGTACACAGGCTATTTGGGTAAAGTCATACTCGATCATTCGGTTAAGATCGAATAATAAATACCAATACATAAGAAGCAAGTAACGCGATAGTATGTCACAAGAGTTAAGGGGTAGTGAAAATGCATAAGCAGTTCCTCTTGAATGCATTTTTCCTGTTTTGAAGTGACTCTCATTTCGATTTCTGAAATGAGGATCACTTCAAAATAGGAAAAAGAAGGTGCAATTTGAATAATAATACTTCTTTGTAAAGTCTCCCAAGTAAAACTGCAAGACCTCTTTGAAAATGTATTTACGTAAGTAAGTCTGGCTAGGCCTCTATGGGCAAGACACATCTGTAGCCTGCATTACATTTCTTTCGAAGAAAGCTGTCAACTTGGCAGCAGCAATCAACGGAAGAAACAAGATTTCTTCAGTGGCGAAGCTAGAGGACACGCTTGTCATGCACTGCATGACTAATGCTGTTCTGGAATATCACTTTTATTTGAAAATTCCATCAACAAATTGTTCTGCAAAAAGAAGCTACAATAAGGCTTATATTTGCTAACAAAAAGCTGTTTACTTGTGTCCCTACTGATGACATAATATGGTCGGGTGTGTATATCGCCAATGGCAAAATTTCAACTAGTGCTAATGAAGATTCTTAGCAAACGCTACTCCAAATAGAAACGTCTTCTCACTAGATGTTTTAATTGAGTGGAACTTTCTTCTATTACTAAATTTGTCCTTTCTAACATTTCTATAGCTGATAGCTTTGCACATAACACAATTTTCAGCATTTTCACTTGAATTAATACCATTCCATTTCTTACCTTACATAAACAGGCACATAAGAAGCATTCACAAAGTCTGGGGGCATTCTCACAAACAGAACAGTGAAATTCTGTAAGTTACAAAGGGGCAATTCAATTACAAACATGCCAAAAGTGGGGGCACGTGCCCCTACAACCCCCTCGTTCATACGTCCATGTACATAGCAGGAAGAAAGCATGTTTATGATATCGTGATCCATTCGTGAGTGCCCTAGGCATTCAGTGAGTGTGCCTTAGGCCATTTCATATCTTTCAGATATATCGTCCTTTGTAATGTAAAGGGCTCCCGATTAAAAAGCAACCAAAATTGATTATGGTTTACAAAACGATTGAAATGAGAGAAACAGTCAAAAACTTTAAGCACTGCTTACATAATTCAGTTAAACGTACAGAAAAACAATCCTACCTGCTGAAGTTCACTGAATATCTGCAAATTTTCATCGAAAACTCTCGACTTCTTACCTGTCAAGAATCGGAAAACCCGAACCTAGAGAGCAACAAAAGCAGAAACAATGACTATAAATGAATGAAGGACAAAACATGTACAAGATAAGTCCCGCGATAATTCGCGACATTTGTTTCTCCTCTATATCAAATAAAGGGAAACCTCTATCTTCAGAAAATAATTATAGATATTAGCTAAGACTTATAAATAGCAAATGAATAGCTAAAATTATTAAAGATAATATTTAAAATGAAAAGAGTCAATAAAAGGAATTGAAAAAATGTACAACAATAAGAAGTGAAAATGAAAATTAATTACTGCCAGGCTTACTCAACCATAGAACGTGCAGCATCAGCAACAGAAAATAATCATACGTTTACTAACGTTAAATGGTACTTAACTTAAGACAGCAATTTAACAATGAATTCTAACGATCACACTAGTTCCCTGAGGTGTTCCTCGATATTGTTGTTATTATCAATCATAAGTTGTCTTGGCATTAAAATTGCTATTATTATTATCCATAAGTTGTCTTTGCATATTTGATCAGCCGTCAGAATCCTTCCTCACAACATATACTAAACTAGGCTTTGATAATCAACATCTCAATTTCACTATTTCCAAGCTTTCTACTATTGCTATTCGCACGACCTTTTACATATCTGGCATGAGGAACAAAGCATGTTGCAACCCAGAGCTTCTCAGTTACTGATCACGCTAGTTGGTATTACTACTGCTTCTGTACTGAACTACATTTAGTATGTATTTTTCTTTTATTATAATCTATTTCATATGCACAATTTTTTTTAATTTAGTATATCATTGTAAGCCAGCAAAATACAGATTACCTATTTAGTGAGATTTGCATTTGTAGATTTTAATATGATATACATGATTAATATGAGTTTAATATATATGGTGAAGTTTGAAAAAAATTATTATTAAATTTTTAAGGAGGGTAGCTCAGTCAGCTATGGCTGTTTTTCAAAAGGCCCTCCGTCCATGTACTTGTCTACAATACTTGAATAAAAAAAACAAAATTAAGATTAATTTATAAAGTATAAAACAATTTTCATTAAATGTACAATATATGGAAAAATCATAAAAAGGATATATATACAGATATCAAAAGATCTAATGTCCATCAACGTTGGAGATCAATGTTTATAATGATTTTTTTTAAGGAAATGAGGTCAGTAGCTCGCTTTGATTGATCCGGTAGGCTGTTCCAAAGTCTGGAACCTCTATATGAAAACTTTTCTGGCCATGTGAGGAGCCTTTCTTTGGTATTTTGAGGTCTGTGGCAGTATTTCTCAAATTTTACAGGCAATTGGTAGAGTTTGCCACAAACAAATCAATCAGGAATTGCGGGGCAAGTCCATTAATTGATTTGAAGACCATGATTTATGATTCAATGAGGAGTTGCTCGTTCGATACAATTATGCTCCTGGGTAAGACACTCGTCTAACAACGTCACCAAGGAAGTTTGCTAATTTGGTGCAAAGTTAAGATGTGTTGCTGGGATTTGTAGCTACGTTGGCGCCAACGTCAAATAAAGTGACTACATTATATTAAATCATATAAATGATACGATATTATTTAATATTAATTTATAATGTATTATAGCAAATTATTAAATAGATGTCCCCACCCGGCGTCAAAATGAAATGAAGTTAACTGCGATCAGAAAGCACTGACGACTTATGAGCCATTGTCACGTGACGTACGTAAAGTTTGAGATAAAATGGCTTAAATGCTAATGAATACATCCAAAAATGAACTCAAAAATATGTTTGTCACGAAATTGAATGCACACAGCTTAAAAATTTACAAAAAAACCCTACACCCAGCACAACATGCTTCTAGCACAGGGTTGTCCAACGCGTGGCCCGCCATGTTGTCTGGTGTGGCCCGTGTTGAGATTAAAGCTGTTAAAAAATTACATGGAGGTAAAAATTTCGATGCAATTACAAAATTACATCGCAATTATTTCGGTTCATATTCTATAAAAATTTCCATCTTAATTGTATGCATTATATAAGTGGCCCTCTGTCAATGACCTAAATATGACAATGGCCCTCCGAGAAAAAAGGTTGGACAACCCTGTTCTAGCAGAAGCCTTTAAAGTTGCGTGACGTACGTGACATCGTAAAATTAGATCATCCCAGTAATACTCTGTTTCTTGAGATTTCTCTGAATTTCTAAGAGCTAATCATAAATGGTTGAAAACTTAGCAATGCTAATAGATGAAGTTTCAAAGCAACTTAAATAACTTAGTTAATTTCTTCATTTTCTGAAAGATTTGGTAAAATGTCTCGTGACGTACATGACAAAATGCATGGTGGATGCAATTTTGAAAACAATCTTAATCAAACAAAACATTGTAAATTTCAAAACGCCAATTGTATTGTTCATGTCCAAAATATTGTATTGTCATCAATACTCTTGTGATTTTACCTATTTTATAGGTAAAATCAGAAGAGTTGTTTTATATTCCTGGTTGACATTTTATAGAGAGTTGTTTTTACATTCCTGGTTGACATTTCGTGAGAATGGCCCATATACAAAGTTAGCATTCAATAATATATGGTGCCTTTTCACCCCTATCTAATCAATTACAGTCCACACTCTAGTTGTTTTACTTACAGCATTCCGCCAAAACTCCGGGTATTACACCTTAGACTTTTTCTGCCCCCCCCCCCGTTTATCAACACCACCGCTTTCCATTCCGGACTGGAGAGTAGATGGCAAAATTCCAGCATACTACCCAAACAAGCGGACTGAACTGTACACAAACAGACTCAAGGCAACGATACAAACCTTCCGATCAGAACTTGTCGTTACGAACTGTTTCCCGTCATATGAACAATCTATTGATGTAGCATAGGTTTTACACTAGGACAAACGAGTAGCAGTTAATAGCAAAACACCAGGATAAGCACTGTCAAGGTTCATCAATTGACGCAAGCGTTAATCGGGATATAAATAATGCTATTCACCATATCATATTTTTACTTCAATAAATGAAAAAACTTAGCTAAGAGATGGAAATCCATGCTAACAAAGAACAAGAGTGGCTAAAGGTCATAAAATTTGAGGCATTAGAAATTCACGTTGCTTAACTTGTGATTTAGAGCAAATGAAATCTGGTATATTACAAAAAATAGGAATACCTTCTATCCTTCCTTCCATCCATCCATCCATCCATCCATCCATCCTTCCATCCATCCATCCATCCATCCATCCATCCATCCATCCATCCATCCATCCATCCATCCTTCCATCCATCCATCTATCCATCCATCTATCCATCCATCCATCATCCATCCATTCATTTATTTATTCATTTATTCCTTCATTCATTCATCTATCATTCACTCACCCACTCACTATCATTCACTCACCCACTCACTAAATCAATTAACCAATCAATAAATCAATAAATCAATCAATAAATCAATCAAGTAATAAATCAATCAACTTACCTTAACAAATTCAAACAGATCTGTGTCAGTTTTGTATTCAAATCTTAGCTGTTTAGTGGGGAACTTGAACCCTAATTCTTGTCCACTCCATTACTCAATCAAACCGGCTTTGTCACTGGATACTGCAACATCATAAACAGGATTACACTGTACATGGAAAGAAAACATTGTATTAGGAACATTTTGTAATACAATATAATATACTGTTATATATATATATATAAATATATACATATATTTATATAATATATATATATATATATATGTATACAGTATATTTATTTATATATTTAAATATATATATATGTATGTATATA
>OLMO02000294.1:10083420-10100572 GCA_900291935.2 Cassiopea xamachana | reverse complement strand
ATAGCTGATAAACCACGTAATAATGTGGAATAAATACAACTGCATTTGACCTTTCACATAAGGTCAAGTCCATTTATCAATAGTGAATTTGGGTATCTATATAAAGAAGCAAGCATGTAGACGTGCAGCCATTTATTCAAGCCATTCATCTAAAACAGAGGTCTGCAACCTTTATACACCAAGGGGCCAAAATTGAATTTTAAAATGCATGCGAGGGCCGAAACTCTAAGTACAGTTAAATTTTAATATATACTAATATTAATTAACTACTTATCTAATCAATAAAAATGAATTTATCGGTAAATGTACTGAAACTTTGAAGCAGTACGTAAATTCAAACATAGACTTAAAGTACATGCTCATTTGAGGAGCTGAATTCGTACACACAACACGATTCCCTGGAAGATCACCCCCATTCTTATTCTTTTTCGTATCTAACTTGCAAGCTGTTTAACTGCTGTGTTGACAGTAATATTACGTCTATATTCATTTTCTCTCCCTTCTGCAGCCTACACTCATGTATCGGGCCGCATGAACTGCAGATTCCAAGGGGCCTTCCGGGCCACAAAAATACCCTGTGGGCCGCATGTGGTCTGCGGGCCGCGGGTTGCCGACCCCTGATCTAAAAGCTAAGGCTCCACTTACACTATACCAGTTGCTATCTTCGCGTTGCGTCATGGAATGGTCTCTGTCGGATAGGGCGATCGATTATACTATGCCGGATAGCGTCACAACAATATGGCGTGAATTTTATATCACCCACATAGCGGAGTTACTTTCCCTCTCATATGAGGAGCGTCTCTTACCGGATAGATGCGGCATGATGTAAATGGTACCCCCTATTTAATAGATAGCTATCCGCTACGATAGCAATCCGGTATAGTATAAACGGGGTCTAAAAATTATATTCTAGAAATGCAGGAAAATGACAACAAAAAGTAAAGAAACAGCTTGCAAAAGGTAAAATCAACTCATTTCACCTAGATACGTTCTTGTAAACACCGGTGATTACCAAAATAAATACGCGTGTTGAGCTAATTGTTTTCAGTCAACTACTGGGTGTCTGCCAAATCTGGTAGATGGATTTCCCTGACAATTATCCCTTTTTTCTTTGGAATATTTCAATGAAAGTGTCATCCAATAGAAGATAAATTTTAGGAACCGAGTACCTTCCAAACGACCCAGGATTCAAACCGCTAGCCAAGCAAAGGTGAAACAAAACATCAACAGGTTGGAAACTTTTAAACTCTGGTACTTCCTTGACCATTCAACAATATATATTTCACAGAATAGATTATGGCACAAGGATGAAAAATGATGGTTTACGGGTGCTGTGCCATTCCTGGATGTCAGTGAAAAGGGTCAGATGTCCCTGACATTGCAAAAAGGACCAAATTTCCCTGACATTTCCCAGAGATATTTATGAGGGAATGGACTTCCCTGACATTCCCCTGAGTTCCCTGGCATGGCAGACATCCTGAGCTATGACGATGCCCAAGATTGCTAAATAAGGACGCAAAAGGCAAAAGTTGGGGGAGAAAGGCACAAAGGTCACCAGCTCCTTAATAATGCTGCCAACAGATGCTCATTCATTTATTAAACTTAATGACTATGAAAACAAAGCAAATAAAACAAAAAATGGATCAAAATGAGATGAAGAAATAGTAACAAGGCGAATATAGAAAGCAAGCTGGAGGAGAGGAAAAAGAGAGCACCGATAGACTTAGAGTAAGATAGATGAAGGAATCTGGTACTTAACAAACAGGAGACATTTAAAAGGGATAGGCACTAATTTCCTAATTGCACAGCTTTAAAACACGATGGCTGCGCAAATCACACTTGTCCTCTCACTAAAACAAAGACATAATAACTGCTTTCATGAAGCAAAAACACAATCGATGAACAACGAAATAAAATCTTGTCAATTACAAGGCAATTTCTGTGGTAAATGAAGGATAGAGATGTGATAATCTTTCAATAGAAAAAATCGTTTATACAATCGCTCGCCTAACACTGACAATTCAAGTGTACGCTAACATTAAGGGCCAGCATTCCTATACAATTCACCTGTCACGTATAGTTCAAAACCGAATGGATAATACTAATATCGAGGGATGATATCGCGTTACAACCGATGCAAACTACACACTCATTGCTGCTTTAGCACTAACAAAATTCAAGAATATTCGCTTCAGAGTGTGGGCCTATCCTGACCCATTGCCATGCAGGGTAGGATGATAAGTTTCCTTTCTCGCTACCTCATCTCCCAGTGTTGCCATCAGGTACCCAATCGCTATTGGGTGGACAGAGAACGAGCATTCAACTAACGCGCGACCTATCGACCTTGCACGCAACAGATAAGCGCTCGTACCACTTTACTACCCCGCTCATCCTGAACAAACAGCAGGGCTTAAAAAGTTTCATTAAAGATCATGTACTGACTATAGTCTGCAGAACTAAATCTCCCATAGGCAAAGAAGATAGGAAGTAAAGATCACATCGGGAATGCTTCAGATAAAATTTGCCAAAAATAAAACTCACATAGCCACCGCAGAGATTGCATCGCCTTTCCTGTATACCCATTCACAGCAATATGGTTGGAAGTCGAACTTCATCATATTAATCATGTCTATAAAAGTAAATGATAAGAATACATGTATAGAATACATGCATATACATACATACATACATACATACATACATATATTTGTATATATATATATATATATATATATATATATATATATATATATATATATATATATATATATATATATATATATATATATATATATATATATTATATATATATATATATTTGTATATATATATTATATATATATATATATATATATATATATATTTGTATATATATATATATTATATATATATATATATATTTGCATAAACTTCTCAATAAAATCAAGTTCGAGATAAGTCGAGGACATAAAACTAAACTTTTTATTTTGCAACAAACCATGTTTCGGATAGTACTTTATCCATCATCAGTTGCTTACTTACTTACTTTACCCAAAACTGAATAAAAATATTAAAAGATGGGATAGGTAGGCGGGTTGTGCTCAGGGTCACATTGGAGCTTCTACTCTTAGAGTGTCAAACTTTCCCCATTTTCCATAAAATCCCCAAAGGATAATGATGAGGGTATCATTGAGAAACAAGCAAATGTAGATTTCATCTTCTATACGGGAATTTGATGAATGCTTTTAAGTAACTCAAAATGGTCGCAGTAGAAAATGAATAGCAAAATCCCCCGACTATCCCATGACTGACAGGTGTGGGGGGCTGTGGTAGTTCACTCCCTCTAGAGACCGCAACCAATATGTGACTACGCCTATTATGCTGCAAGGAAGTGACTCTTGCTATCTCAGTACAACGGCATGCAATAAAGGACGAGATTAAAGTGTGATAAAGACTAGTGGTATGAAGCAAAGAAGAATTGCATCTTGCTAGACGTCTCCCTCCTTGAATTTTGACGCATTAGGAAGTCGATCTTCAAAAGAACTGGAGGCGAATATGCCCTCATCCAGTCTCACCCATGGTGCCGCCCATATGGTGCCGCCCATATGGTGCCGCCACTGGTGGCCAATTAAAAAACACTGACATTAAGACTAACACTGACAGAAAAGTATTCCCTGACTTTTCCTTGACTTGGATGCCTTTTGAGCATTTATCCCCGACATATCCAGGTTTTCACTGGCTTTTCCAAACAATGAGCATTTTTTCCCATTTACCATGCTCTAGACGCAAAATTTACAGTCTTAGCAAATACAGATTGTGAAATTCACCCGTGAGGTTAAAATAAAAGGCAGATCCGAAAATATGCCCAAATTCATTCACTGTTTGGCACTGGGAGGGGGGTGTGAGATACCCCTAGTAGATACGTCTCTGGTTGTGCGGTTGCTCATGTTGGATAGCTAATTGATACTAAAAGTTACACCAAGTAACCCATTAATAAGTTGATCCTCTGCCATCATTAACACTTTGCAAATGGTGCTGGCTACTTCATGGAAAATCTTATGTCGTGACCTCAAAGCGTCTAAAATATTTTCATTTTCCTGAGATTATGCATGAGTCACAAGTTTTCTATTCACACATGGGTGTCGTGAACTTTCACTTTCAATCTTGGACTGGGAAACAAGATTGCGTCTTTAAAACACAGCGTAAAATAAATACATTGGGAGCTGATACAGATGCTTAGTAGGGCAAATAAAAATGAAACTACCGAAATACCTCGATTAAGCAACTCGTATAAGTGCTCCCCTCAATTAAGCGCCCACTCAACTTTGAAAAATAATAATAAGCACTTCCGTCGAATAAGCGCCCACCTTCGAAAATGGCCTATTCCTCTGTCGTAGAACAAGCGCTCATTGTAGTTTTAAAAGACTGTTCTGGCATTTAAATGCGGAATAAAGGAAAGTAAATCAACTCCAACGTCTCAACATCAATGATTTTTTCTTCTCTTCAAGCTTTTGCACCAAAACTTTGCAAATTTAATGTCATTTGTCACTGCTGTGTACTGGCTAAAACCACCAGGCCGACTTTTGCTTTCATTTGTCAACAACTTTGGTCTTCGGGCTTTTCTTTATCGCTATCTATTGTCCTTCATTTTATTTGACTTTCACTGTGATCAAAATGAATAAGCTCCCTCCTCTTATAAGACCTCCTACAACTCAAAAATTTTATAAGCGGCCGGGCTCTTATTCGAGGCGTTACGGTATAGTAGGAACATACCAAAGTTCATTACATCGAATACTTTGAGCGCCTTGTCTGCAGCAATTGTGCAATAAAGCAACCCATCAGCACTGGCTGATACATCTTCAATTGCACCTACATGATGGAAAAGGTTACGACAACATCTACTGCTACACAATTCTACAATGCTGAAGATAATATACACGGTATTTTATAAGAAACTCGGATTGGCACGTAATACTAAAAGTTTCTTAATTTGACGTAAAAATTTTGGTGTTCTGGTACTAAAAGTTTCTTAATTAGTTTCTTATTTTCGAGACCGAAACTCACCTTATTGTTTGAAAATTGAACACTTCTGGGTAGATATAACCGCTTATTGTCACGAAAACTGTCCAAGCAGATCGAAATAACAAGTTAGGCTTTTCCAAACAAAAATCTCACAAATTAACGAGTAGAAACAAGTCAATGCACTATTTTTTTAGACATATTGATATTGTATAATGTCTTAATTTTCCTTGAAAAAAGTGCTAGAGATTCTTAATTTTTTCACCGTCCTAGTTTCTTATAAACAAGTTTCTATGGGTCAAGAGATTAAAAGGCAATTGATGACTGAAACTAAAGTTTTAACTAAATGAATACACGTTTTTTATAAGAAAAAAGTTTATAAGAAAATGAGGCTCAAATCGTCAAAATCTTAAGAAAATCGAAAGAAAATTACGAGGCTCAATTTCCAAAATTAAGTGTTTTTATAGGCAAAAAATCGGTATTTCGTCGTTCATGTATTCAAAATGTTAAAGATGCAATTCAAATTCACATATAAAATATTATTAACGAAAGTGTAAACCACTCTAGTCAGTTTATTTCAGTAAAAGTTAAGAAAAACTTAAGAAAATCTCAGGCTCACTTTCGGGAAATGTTAAGAAAATTGAGGCTCAGGCAAAATAATGATTTTCTTATAAAAAAAACGTGTATGATAGATAAAAATGGCTTGAATAAACCTAATAAAGCTTAAATGCATTACTTTTAAGTTCTCTAACAAAAGTTCTCTTGGTTAGAAACTATCGAACAACGCAGCCTAGAGAGGCTCAGAGACACCATGTAAACACCCCTGGCCTATAGTATCTACACTGCTTGTTATAGGGAATCAGTGGTGTCGTTCCAAAACTTTGAGAAGGGGGGTTGTGTTGTAGGAAATGTATGGGCCATGCCTTTCACCATGCCCATTTTGGCATTTATGACAAGATCATGCTTGTTACTGTTGTGTATGTGAAAATATTAACAGGAGAAAGCCAAAATAAGGTTGTAGCGTTCCTCTTCTGTTGATAGGAGGGTACATTTCCCCCCTCCTCCTCCTTTGGCAAATGCACAGCTGAGAACTAATTCAACCTAACATATGTTCAATAAAAGGGGCTGAGCCCCCTAAATGCACTCATAATTTCAAAAAGGGGGGCTCCATGACAGGCCATTGAGATCATATCTACGAAAAAAACCACGGAATATAGCTTTCAACAAATCGAGTTTTTCTCTATGTACACTAATGATTACCTTTCCACTTTATAATCTACAAACAACTCTCATTCGAATAGATCTGATAGATAAACTACCATTTGATTTCAACTCACTTACACATTGTTGCAGACATCAATACATTCATTGTAAGACTATTTACAACTGCTAATCGTTCAAAAAGTGCAAGAATAGTAATCACAAAAGTCCAGGGTTTTATCGATGCTGGCTGTTGCAACAAGTAAGGGGAGTAGTAAGGAAAACTTTCATAATTTTAGCCGGAAAGTGAAAGATGGGAACTTCAAATATAACTTCTTTTTAAATAGCTCAGTTTCCTCCTTTTCATTACAAGCTACTAGCACTATACACCCTACTTTTATTTATTTATTTATTTATTTAGGATTGTGAATAGTAAAACCATTATACCTAAATGTGCTCGAAAGTGCTTCACAAATTCTACATCTTCCCCCGACTTTTTCCAAAACTTCACATGACCATCGCAGCTAGCAGTTATGAAAAAATTTGTTCTGCAAAGAGTAATGCAAATACTTCATACCACACTTCTGTTAAAATTCGAGTAGTATTTGAACTCTAGCAAGGTCTTAGGCGTACGAATGTTGACATGAGCCAAAGTGCCTAATATATCGAATAGTTTTGAAGGCAATGCTCCAGGCTTGCAACAAAAAGTTACTTAAGAAAGGATTATGCCCATGGGGGTTACTCTCTACTTTTCTATACGGGGGTCCGTGTCCATATTTGGGGTCTGAGATTTTACAAGAAAATCATATTTGAGGTCTATGAATTGCAGCTGAAGAAAAATTCAATATTTGGGGTCTGAGGATTACAGCTTATGAAAAATTAGATATTTAGAGTTTGAGAATTGACAAGATTTTGCAAAAGAAAACCAAATTCTAAAGTTTTAATACAGTTAACATATACTTGTGATATTCAACAAAATTTTACGACAGTGGTAGTCTAAAAATATGTGACAACATTCAAGGTCTCAAAATTTTGAGACTCAATATTTGGGGTTTGTCAAAACTGACTCAATATTTGGGGGTCAGCAAAAAACCATGATATGGACACCCCCGAATAGAAAAGTAGGGCTCTAAGCTTTATAATAAAGCTAAATTGTACTACATCAATTTCACCGCAAAATGTACCACAACAATGTCAGAAATGAATGATGAAACTACATCAATTTCAAAGCATTTCAGAAGGAATCAATTAAGTTGTGACATGATATTTGAGAACTAAATGGGCTGAAGATGGTTGAGCTGACTAAGAAGAAGGTTGCAATAGTCGCTCAGTATCATTAGTTTTGAAATAACTGCTTACCTCTATATTATCTTTATCTAAATTAATGTAGTTATCATCAGTACAGAAAAACTTCCAAAAGTTCTCAACGATTGATGATGATAGTGATAATCACATCACGATAATGATGATGATGATGATGATGATGACGATTATGATGATGATGATGATGATGATGATGATGATGATGATGATGGTAATGGTGGTGGTGATGATTATGGTGATGCTGATGGTGGTGATGGTCATGATGATTATGGTGATGATTATGGTGATGATTATGGTGATGATGATGATGATGATGATGTTGATGATTATGATTATGATGATGGTGATGATCATCGTGATGATCATGGTGAAAATCTAGTAGGGGAACTAAGGAAATAGACACAGGGAAAAGTTGGTCACTGCATTTTAGTTGCCCCTAGACAACATAAACAATGTTTTTTCAATTATCATAATTCTGACTTCACAGCGCCTTTAAAGTGGGACGCTCTCAAAGGCAGGCTCAAATGATGCTAAAATCGTCAGAGGAGACAGGGTGACCAATGGTAGATGAACAGTAGCAATAGACTAAAGGAAGCTTTCCCTTAGCACCAAACATTGTTCAATGCTATGTGCAACGGGAAAGAAACTAGGGTGTGTATTACCAAAGTGAGTAAAATCTTCCAAATGAGAGCTTTGAAATTTGTCATAGAGTAAATGATAGCAGAACAAAAATAGAGATGTAAATCTCTATGCATTTCAGAGACTTGTAACAGTAAACTACAGAGAAGGACAAGTATGTAAGAGGGATTTATAAATCTATTTATATACTACTATCATTTGCTCTGTGACGAATTTGGAAGCCATAATTCGGAAGATTTTACTCACTTTCCTAATACACGCCCTATTTACTTTCTTATTCTACCAATTCATTCAATGCGGAAGTTATTTATACGTGATGCTAATACAATACATGTCATAGCATAACTGGGAACAATATGTATTTCTATGGGCTCTTCTTACCAACGAGCTTTTGCACGTAGGGCGTAATACAAAATACAAACCCAAATGGCACTCTCCAGTCTTTCACAAGCACTGAGAGTCCAATCCTAAACTTATCAACAATAATGCTTACGCGAAAATTGATTTAAGTGCTTTCTCAAGCCACCTGAAATCTGGACTAGTCGTCCTATGTTAGTTCCTTACTTTATAGATCATGATGATGATGATGATGATGATGATGATGATGATGATGATGATGATGATGATGATGATGATGATGATGATGATGATGATGATGATGATGATGATGATGATGGTGATGGCTAGCCCATGGTTGGAGACCTCCACGTGGTGGCAAGCGGGCACAGAGAAACAGCTGCCCTTAAGTTGATAGTGGTTTATATCGCAGAGATTCAGAACTAGGGCGGATGTTGACGACCTGTGGCAAACAGTCCAACCAGGCCCCTTCAGTGAAAAGCAGATTCAATGGCTCACGCTACAGTTTTGCCTAGTCTTTTGGGGTTACAGAGTGGGTTGAGTGTAGCCGACTCGATCACCTCTTTTAAACAAATTACAGGCGAGAACTGACCCCAAGGGTCAGTCCTAGGCCCCCTTCGGGGGGTGAAATGGGGAAACAAGATAATGATGATGATGATTGATGATGATGATAATGGTGATAATTATACTGGTGTTGATGTCAATGGTGATGATAATGATGACGACAATGTTGATGATAACAATGATGATGATAATGATGGGGGTAGTGGTGATGATGATTGCATAATATAAAGTAGCATCAAAAGATAATGACTAACAATGAGGTAAGGAAAGATAAAAAGAGACAAGATATTAGCTTGTGGCGGTCACGTGGGTTACATAATCTCGATGCATGAAACTCTTTTCGTAGCCTTCTGCACAAGGCAGGTTACTGAGGTAAACACTTTCAAATTCCAGCACTTGAATGACAAAAGAATTTAATAAGATTTCTTAGTAATAATTAATAGAAACACTGAAGATTTTGAGGCATGACAATGAAGGAGAAAGAGTACAGTACAAAAACAGGCAGAATAACTGACAGAAGCACAGACAGATAGGCAGAAAAACAGACAGACACACTGACAGATTGAATGACAAACAGACACACAGAAAGGTAGACACAGAAAGATAGACTAACAGGGAGATAGATACACAGAAAGGCAGACTGACAGACAGGTAGACAACACATAGAAATACAGACAGACTGGCAGACAGACAAAGGCAGACACAGTCAGCCTGTCTTATGCTACATTTAAGGCAACCAAAAGTAACCTAAAAATGACGATTGGCGACCTGAAAATAATGAAAGAAGTAACAAAAATGACGTTGTGTGAAAAATACAGTTAAGCAGATTTTGTGGCACTTCTATTTGAAAATATCCAACAAACTAATACTAGCAATTTAATATTGTAGATTGTTGCGGTACAAGATGGTGTATTTTCAAATGGTATAAGGCAAGGGTCTCCAACCTCTGGCTACCACTTAACCCAGTCCCAGCGCCTGCAGAAAGAGTACATATTATTCGAAGTAATAGAATGTTTTGACATGGTAATGATGTTTTCTTTCACATTTCGTACTTGTTCTAGTCAGCCTATTTCATTTCTCCCACAGCAGAATCCCAAACTGATCAGTACTTTTGAACATTGGAAACACCTTTTGTTGGGGGGCGTTTTGGCCATTTGACCAACTATTGTTACTAAAAACAAAAAAGGTCACAGAAAATACTACGGCCAACTCTCTTACGGCTGCCATTTGACCAACTTTCTTGCACAATCGAAAATATTGGGGGGCGTGGTGCCCCCATTGGCACATCCCTGGGGCTCTGTATTGCCAGCATCTAGCCCCATCAAAAGTAGTATACCGTATAATGATTTTGGCCCCAAGCTCCAAAAAGGTTAGTGATTTCCTTGGCCTAGGGCAAGAAATTTCTGTCCTTGGCCAAGATCTACTTTAGCATATTGAAGGACTATCCTGTTGCTGCTGTTGGTTGACAGCTTTTCAGCTGTCAATACAAATATGGGTTGTAGCATTAGGGTGGTAAAGAGGACTTTGAAAAGTTGTAACGTTTCTTGAAAAATGTTGCACTTCTTTTAGTGAATATAACATTATGTATCAAAAGACAAAACTGACTGCTTAAGTTGTGCAAATAATCACTTTTATAAACTGCATAATTTCATTGTGACTGTCAACTGTACATTGATTTTAAAGCCAAAAAAATCAAAACAATGGCCAAAAATCAGAAAAGCACTAAAAAGACAAAGTTGCCTAACAGTGAAAAGTAAAGCAAAAGTTACACAATGCCAAAAAGTAACTAAACAGAGATCAAACAGAGATCAGTCACTTTTTGGTTGCCCTAGTTATATTTAATACACTACCCTTTCAGAGTTCTGATTTGATGAACAGACAGACAGATAGACACAGAGATATATAGGTAAATAGATACCTAGATGGACATACAGAAACTAACAGACAGACAGGTGGGTAGATAGGTACATATATGGAAAGCTGAGTGAGAGGTTGAATTTTAAAATTATTCAAAAATTATTCACAAGGAAAAAGCCAAAAACTAAACAGAAAATTCCATCAACAATAAGGGACACTGCAAAGTGGCACTCCAAAGAGGGGTTTTCTTTGACTTGTTGAAAATTTGGGAGCATTTGCAAACACCAGAAAGGATTCAAATAATTACTTCTGTCTAAAAAGATAGAAGACCTATGAATAGTGTATGAGGTATTAAATGCTTTGATGCTTTGTCTATCATTTCATAACGAATGACTTTTCTTACACGGATAAATATATATAAATATAAGTTAATAGTAGCACTCCCACATATGTTTCTAAAAGATAAATATAAGCTCAGAAAAAACAGAACTTTTGTTGCATTTTGCTTATCACTTCAATCAGAAATAACAATTTCTGATGAAGTGATAAGCAAAGCACAGAAAACCCACTGTGCATGTTTATTTCACCTATCACTATAGCACCAGTAACTAAGGCTTCAAAAATAACTGAGAACAAACTGTGTGCAAATATACATAGGGCTATAAATGGGTAGCTAGTCCATAGTTATGAGTGTAATCTGTGGCTGTGCCCTGATAAATGTTAGCGCAAGCATAGTGATCAGTGGTAAGGTATAAAGTTGGTAGGGTAGCATTTTGCAATAAGGCCATAAAGCTATAAAACTGCCTTGCTTATTCCTGTGCAGCATTCTCTAGCATTCCATTAATAATATAAATGCAGATAGTTATTGATGAAGACTTCAAACAATTTAAGCCTAGTGATAACAGTTATGGTTTGGAAAATCTCTAAATATAATGTATTATCTTATTCTCAATGTAGCAGTGAAAATCTGTTTCTTCTTTGAGCTATAATTTTCTGCACTGATGATAGAAGTTGAATCAGAGTGTGCAGCATTGGAAAGAGGAGGCACATTAAATTTGAGAGCACAGTAAATCCTATCCTGTCAACAATAGACAATTTAAATATGATAATCAAAAGCACTCATGCTTTAATTTTAGAAGTAACAGCATCTCTGTAGCACTGCTATATTGTAAAAATATAGCAGTTTTTAAACTTCAATAATCTCAAAGCAATTTTCTTCAATGTACCATATTAAATGATTCCCACTGTCAAGAAGTAATAAATTCACTGAAGAAAAGATGAAATAGACTACTCTTCAGTCTGGAATAGGCATCCTCCTTGACAAATTTTTTTCTAACTATGTATACCATGACATTCTTATTGCAGCCCTCCACCCCGCTAATTAATTTTGAAACAGGCGGGATTTTCCAGCCTGGACCCAGAACTTGCATTGCTAGAAGAGAACTTAAGCAGGAGAGAAATTGGCCTGAGAAGCACTTACAACATAGTTAAAAGTTGTGTCAGTGATGATGACACTAAGACAGGATAGTGGAATTGCTTTGTTTATATTGGAAATAGACTTTTTCCAACCCCCTGACTATTACCACACCCCTCTTCTATTCTGGACTAGTGAGTAATCATACAAATTGCTTATGCAGATTTCAGGTATGATATCAAAAATAATCAATAATGCAAATTCTTCACATGATAAATGGGAACAGGAGTATAGGCTGCTACCATGGCAATCACTGGTCCAAATAGTTCTACTACTTTCTTGATGTCACTCAACTTTCAATGAAATGAAGCTTTGCATGTTCTTTCAATAGACAGGGAACTGTAAGGGTGTTCATTCTCTTCAAGAAGCATGGGAACTTGAAAACTGTCATGATCTATTAGATGTGTGCATTCCCTATAATTCTTATTCAAAATTTGAGTTAAAAACTATGAAAAACAATTCAATCAGGGTTCGCTTTCAAGCTGTCTTCTAAGTCCAAAAGAAAATATGCATAACCTAAAAATTTAGATGACTTTTCAAAGATTTATTATTAAAATCATGGTGCAATTCTATATAAATATGAAAATATTCTACATGTTTTTCTCTAAGTCTTAATGAGACCCAAGTATAAATGCACTAAAACTGGAGTTAATAATCAATTGAGAGGAAGTTAACTTAGCAGGACAACATTGGCTGTCTATGCTTTTCTCCTCTATGCCAGTTAATATAAATCAGCAAAGCAATAAATCTGAGATCTACAAACTGGTTTGTAGGCTTAGCATTTGTCCTTTAAAGTCTTTATCTTTCCTTAACAAAATTTAAGTTGAGAGGTTGAAGAAAATTGCTCTGAGATCAGAAAATTTAAAAACTGCTGTATTTTTAAAATAGATGGATATATTTAGAGGATGTTTTAAAAATTTCATGATAGTTAGCATCTCCTTAAAAAAGAGCAAGTTCTGAGATGATTTGCTAAAAATTAAAGAATGTTATCCCCTTTTGACATGGAGTGACTTCCTTTTCATCATATAAGAGTGCCTACTAGGTATCTAAAGTAAGGGTGAATTTTGATTGGAGAAAAGCAACAACAGGCTCTAACTGGGCACTAAAAAGTGTGGGAACAGGGGAATGTCATATTCATAACATTTTTATAAGACAGCATGAAATTTTCATAGAATATTCATATCAATGACAAACTATTTCCTAAGAGCATACTATAAATGCTCTCTTGGCATTTTTTGTCATCTACAGTGTTTCAATTCTGCTATTCATCTGACAGAATGCAAAAGTACTTTGAATGATGAATGTGGAAAGTTTTCCTTAAAACTGCAATTCCTGGCCAGCAAATCTTTATGATGATACATTGTGGTTCACCTCACCATGCTCAAGCCCATGGAAAGGTGTGTAGCTACATCACAAAAAACTTCTTCCATGGAAGACTTAGCACCATCTACCTTCAATTACATTGAAACGTGGACAATCAACAATGGCAGCCAAATACAAAATAATAACTGAGCAAGTTAGTATGTCAAAATAGCTTATGGGCTATTCAAATGTCCTTCATATACCAAAAGGTCAGTAATTTAGATTAGATAGACAAAAAAGGTGGATCAAGGGAGACACAAAGTGTCAGTAGTGAAAACAACTGTCCATTCACCAAATAGTGTTGCTACAGAATCAGAGACGCATAATGTAAAGAAGTGGATAAAAAAACACCGCAACCAAATTTAGAAAAGAAAACTAATCCTGAGAGAAGGAGCTGCTAATGCACCTAGCTCCAAATAGTCCTTAACACTTGAAACAAATTAATCTTGAGGTCAGAGGTGACTCTGTACATTTGTGAAATGATACAAGACACTGTGCATAGAAGCCAGCATGTGACACGTAATAACATATTGAGGTGGGAAAAGCTGACAATAGTTAGGAGACTATGAACAGAATGTTGTTGTGCAAGGTTAATCCCATGATCAACACACTCATCATCATCTAAGACTATTTGAGATAACACTCCATTCTGTGATATACAAAGCTATTGCAACTCCAAAACTATGAAAGCTCCACATATCACTTGAAAATAGCATCCTTATAATAGAAGGCTTCTCCATCAGAACTGCAAGATATCCCATTACTCCTTTCTATTCTTTTTCCATGTGCTTTTGTTATGATACCCTACATCTTGCACAGCTGTTAGCAGCATCATGGATGTAAATGCTAGGGTGAAGGCAATGGTGTTATATAAAATCTTCAACCACTCTATGCCATTTTATGCACTGAAGCAAAACAAAAGCTTTGAGTCACAGCTTGGATAAATGGATTTTGCAAACTTTCAAATTACCATAGTATTGCAAAACTATCAATCTTGCTGATGTCTTTCATAAACAATTGTAAATCATATATGTAACAGCCATGTGATGGAAATACTGGTATTGATTCCTTCATTACTTATATTAGCATTGTGCAATACGAATTACTGTGATCACTGATGATAACTTAAGCCTAAGCAAAACATGCATGAAATAAAGTTGTATTCAATAAAATTCTAATTCAACCACTGCCAAAACAGGTTTTTATCAATCTTATACTTGCACACCAGGTGAATGCATACAAGGAACTAATCTGTAATGAGTTATAGTGAATTAGATGGCATCTCTAAAGGTAAAGGTAGTCCTGTATATTTTTGTAAGTAGGGGAGTGTCTGTTAGAGAGAACAGTTATCCTGAGCCATCAGCTTGTGAGGTGGAGTGGTCAGTTCCTTTTCTTCCCACTTTTATCTCCCCAGTGTCACCACCAGGTACCAATTTGCTTCTGGGTGAGTAGTGAGCAAGCATTCAGATAAGAAATTGAGTCAGACTTGAACTGTAGACCTTCTACACTGGATGCATGCACCCTATGTGCATGAACAACTATGCCACCTTGCCCTATGACATCTTTACACAAAACAAATACACATGTGGCCCATTCTCCAATGCACATTCCACAAAGCAGAATGCTTCTTATAGAAACCTTAATCAATTGTAAAATGGCATGACAAAATTTCATGTGAAAACTTGAAAACACTCAGCAGTAGTAGTGGCACCAGAGAAGAAATGTTGAGAGGGCTAGTGCGTCCAACGTGCCAGAGAGCATCTATCACATTGGTTAACAAAACTAAAAAAATAGGTCATGGAGGATATGAAAGTGCCAACAGTTCATATAAGCTTAGATGCCATTGAGGGGCTCGGGAAAATCATATGGGTAAGAGGGACTACAGCCCCCAAGCTTCCCGCAAGAGTGTCAACCCTGCCCAACAGTAAGCTTTAAAGATTGGGCACCTCATGATAATACACTCCACAGATTTAATTACTTGCTTAACCTTCCACATGCATACCTATTTGATTAATAAGTACAGAACAGTACAAATGGGTCGAGGAGTTTACGTTACTACATTTATTCGGCGCTAATGCACTTTTGTACCTACACACACACTCCATGTTTAGTAATTGCCAACATGGTAGATGTGAAGTGGGTACAAAAGTGCATTAGCTAGGCACTGGCACAACAGCCAAACTTCCGCACAGAATTGTATGACCGCGTCACGAAGGAGAACTTGCAACCAGCATCTTCTGCATGCCCCCTATCTTTCGGCCCTTTGTTAACAGCCTCAGATTAGGGTATGATTCCCCAGGAGATGATTTTTCAGTGTCAAATGAAGTACTTTTTACTCTATCGGAGAAATATTTTGTTTCCATCTTGTTAGACAGAAATGCGGTAAGTTTAAACTTTGACTTAATTTTCAAACTTTTATAAAACAACCTATATACATCAACTTCAACCATATTTTGCCATCTTCACGAAGTTCAATGCTTTAGCTTTCGATTAAAGTCATTCGTGGTATTATTTGGGCTCTGCCAGGTGATTTAAATGTTCGTACAAAACTTGCACTTTTTGCGCTTCCAAGAATTAGGCCATTAGTGAGCCATAGTATACAGCCTTCATTGAACGCCCATGTTAGATCACATGCAATAGCTACCCCCGGACCACCCCCCGGTTTATTTGGCACTTGAGAGTACTGTTTATGATTTCATTGTTTTGCCAATGTACCTTGCTTGTAAATTTGCTTTAGTTCCAATCATAGCATAATTTTTGCCCATTCCCCCCCTTTTACCCCCACAACGCATATTGTTTTGAAAAGACACTCTCATATTCAAATTCTGCCGGTCAGACTCCCCCTTTTCGCCAAGTTTCAGCACAATTTGAATACTTTCCATTTTTCCACTATTGGGATCTGAAGGTTTAAGGCCGCAACTTTTCACCTAAATCCTTATTGTAAAATTTGAAAACTTTCAGTGGCATAACTTCTCTCATATAGAAGATAATTCAACGGGGTAAGCTTTTTCTTGAACCATTTTCATTTCTTAATTAGAAAACACTAGGTTGATCTTTATCTTTGATAAAAAAAAATTTTGTGCCAGTGCCTACATTAGCGCCTCTGTACAGACCATGCATTCTGCACCTTCTGTCAAACTACTGAATGATTCGAAAGAAATAAAGCAATGATATTTGATCAACAGACCTCTTCTTTTCTTCGTCTTCTGCTGTATTGGAATGGGTCCAACGAATTCATCTTCCTCTTCTTCCTCGGGATCTGGAGTATGCTCTCTTTTTGAGTTTCCACCAGTCGCCATTTTCTTTTCCGTACATTCAAGATTTGAATCTGCCTCGTTCTGGCGTAATTATCGCCTTGCCTCTCCTAGTGCCCCCCCC
>OLMO02000294.1:10053067-10074667 GCA_900291935.2 Cassiopea xamachana | reverse complement strand
GTATGTATGGCCTATATATATATATATATATATATATATATATATATATATATAGGCTATACATACAACTTTATAATTTATCATATGTAAGATCTACATATAACACGCATAAATTGTGATTTTGTCATTAAGATAGGATTTTCTATAGTTAAATTCTATCGCAGTAATCACGTCTCTTCGGTTTTCTTTTAGAAACCAGAGCAGACTGCCAAGATAAAGATGGATGCTATGCATTTAGGTTGAATCATTTCGCTTTGCAAAGGTACAGAATTCATCAAGCTGCAATTCATATTCACAACGAAGCACAAACTTCCACCGAAACTGAATCAAAAATCATTACAATCAATGAAGTCAAAAAGAATCGAAAGCGACGATCAGCTGATCATGGACTCCAAGAAGCGTATGTCGAAAGCCATAAAAAAGTACATCCAGACTCACTGACAAAAGATGGTGTGAAAAAAGGCTTCTTTGACGTAATCAAAAGCGTTTTCAAGAGTGATCTATTTTCTCACTGGCAACCTGCTGGGATGAAGGAGTCTAAAAAAGTTGGAGAGAAAGACGAAAGATCCACCTTTGACAAAACGGATGAAGAAAAAACAACAATTTCAGCAGTTTCTGGTTCGTTCCAGGCGGAGAATATTACAGAAGGACCACGAGAAGAGGATATTGTTAACGATATATCTGTTCGTGACAAAATTTATCAAGGTGATTCAAAACGTAGAAAGCGACGTCAAAGTATGGAGGAACACAATGCAAAAACAGCTTCTAATGATGGCTGGCATATAAAGCGAAAAGCATATGTACCATACTCTGGATGGTTCACTATCAATGCTGATGACATCATTAATAGGTAGGTCACTTAATTATAGGTAGGTCACATACTTTTCATACGTCTGTGGACTTAGATGGGGCTCAGAATTTGGCACAAGGCCCAAGGCGTAACAGAGACACTTAAGGCCTTTATGAATTACTACGTAGTCTTGGTACCCCATCTCGTCTCTCTTAAGTCTCTGTTGGCCCCTGTAAGTCTCAAAAGCTTAGGGGCTCTTGAGCGTTGTTCTAACCCTAATCAATGTCAGTTACGCCACTGGCAAGGCCTGTAGATGGGCCCCCAGGGGGTCTGTGCTCCCATGTTCCCAAAAGAAATTCCCAAAATCTCCCTTATTCCCAAAAATTTTGTGAATGTTCCCTTAAAAGAAAAGCTGAATTGCTCCCTAGAATTCACTTTAATCCCTAGTTTCCTTATCAAGCTTGCTCATGTTCCCATTAATAAAAACGGTAAGTTTTTCATTTATTTAAATCACAATCTATTTCCATAAAAAGTTCCTTGTGGAAGTCAAATTTCCTTAAAATAAAGAAGCACTCATTTCCATACCGTCACGTGAAAAAAGTGGTTACCATTTCAACCGAGGCCAACTTGATTAAGAGGCAGGCTTGATGGCGTGATACTGATGGGCTACGTGCATGGCCCATCAGTGTCACTCGATTTAAAAAGTGAAATCGTTTCTAGTTATAAGCAAAACCGAAATTTAAAACAATTGAAATATAAATTGATTCTTAATTTGACGATGAAAATGACTTCAAATAATAAAACCAACCGTTTTTTTAGGAAAAGTTTGATTTTGCATGCAAAATAATTGTTGATACTCGCGGGCCACTATAGTCGGGGTAGCAGGAAGGCTGCAGCCCCCTCATTTGAACACTACTCCAATTCACTTGGGCAATTCTCCTATAGGAACAATAGGAAGTTTTCTGACTCAGAGTTCATACCCGATACGTGAGTCAAAATTCCCTGACTTTTCCCTGACTGGTAGTCAAAACACCCAATTTTTCCCTGACCAAAATTTCACATATTTACAAGAAGAAGTAAAGACAATGGAGCCCATTAGAAAGGTAATGCACATTATACTTGTTATTTCACAAAGCAAAGCATACAGTTCACATTTACTGACGACATTTAGAGCAACGACTTTCCGAACAACCATGCCAGTAGTTAATGAAAGTGATATGCTGACTAAATATTTTGTTTTCCCTGACTTGGATAAAAATTATAAAAAATTCACTCACTATTCCAGGTTTTCCCTGACTTTCCGTAAAGATGGCCTATTTTCCAGGTTTTCCAGGTTCAGTATGAACCCTGTGACTGTTCTCCAGATATCCTTACTCTTTTAGGCAGAAAGTGTAAAGCCCCAAGACAACCCCACCTAAATTTGAAGTACTCCTACGACCATGCTGTGCATCGGTTCATCCCCACTTCAACATCACAATCTTACTCTGCAATCCGTCTTTCAGGTGGATAACAAAAAAACGAAATGGAATAGTTATCCATAAGCTGGAATTCTCAAGCCATGGCCTTAATATCAGCACAAAACCGCAGTTTCGGCCATTTATACTACTAGATATCACTGAAGACACATTTCAACGTAGTAGGAAAAAGCGATCATATGCAACAATATGCAAACCAGGCTACGATAAATGCTGCCTGCGGAAGTTCTATGTGAACTTCAAAGACATCAATTGGCATGACTGGATAGTACAGCCTCGTGGATACGAAGTAAACTACTGTGAGGGACGATGCACAGGTACGGGAACAATGCCAGCGTACAGTTATGCATTTGTTAAAAAGCAATTGCTGTCTCGCTTCAAGAAAACTAAGTTAAAAATCTGCTGCATCCCACTGAAGTTTGACAGCCTTGCGCTTCTCTACTTCGATGTAGAAGGAACAACACGTATGAAAGTACTAGAAGGAATGTCTGCCCTGGAGTGTGGATGCGTTTAGGACATTCCAGGCAGTGTTCTGTAATTGGCCTATAGATGCTGACTCGTCTTTGCCAATATAGCAAAGCAAGACTAGTTTTTAGAAGACATTAGGAAGCATGGTACACAGCTGCAATTTATTGCACCACGGAGCATTAGCTTTTTAGCTTTTATAACACGAAGGGCGCTAGAGCGGAGCCCTGAGGTAGTCATTAGTTGAACAATCAAGGACATCCCAAAGACAATTTTGATGGGGAGATTTTTGTTGAGTATGAATTACAACTGAACAAACTGGCTCCTAAAATCAGCTAAATCACTTAAATATATGTCGTTGAAACTACATGTGAAAACAGTATTTCCACAACGTTTAATAAGTTCCAGAAGCGTAACCAATCAGAACACCAACTAAATGGAAAACTGCTGAACAGCTTGCGTAAATATAAGATATTGCTGAGAGTACGCGCAAGTAAATTAGAGATCATAGAACTAGCTTAACTTCATGGAAATGAAGACCCTAGAAATGACAGGACTACAACGCTGGGTCGGTCCCGTGACATAGTTATTATCTATATTCACCAATAGTATGACGAACCACTAATGACCTAATTAAATAACATTGGTATTTTATTGTGGTGAATTTGCTTTATTAAGTTTAATTTGCTTATTGATTGCTGTCAAGTCACGAAATCGAATCAGAATATACATATTCTAATGTTGGAGATTGTCTAGCTGTCACTGCTAATACTCTCTAAAACTATCCACTTCAGCTACTAGTATAAGGAGAGAGTAGAGAAAAGAGCTTTCGAGTGATGAATAATATGTTTGGTCACCGAAGATGATACCAATCTCGAAAAAATTGCATCCTGGCTTATGGCCTAGAGCGAGGACATGAAGGGAATACTCTCTTTCTATAAGAATACCTAAACTTTTGCAGAGTTTCAATATCCTTAATTATTTTCGCTTTTAGTTTGAGATTATTCTTAAACTTTTCTTATGTGTCAAATGTGCAGTTTCGCCTGAAAATCAAAAGAATATTCTCAAATTTGTATTGATTCCCCACTTCATCATAATCCAAATCAAAAGAGGAATAGAACAACAAGCATTCTATCAATAGTGCAAATGTTTATCGAATAGCAGAATTATAACTCAAATATACAAAAATTTCAAGTCTAGACGACCCTTGAGCTTGCGCTATTTCAAATGTATCGTTAAATTACAGCGCTTCTGAGCCCCACTATTCTTTATTCTCAGGGACGTGCGGATGGGGGAGCGTGGCCCCAATATTGTCAAATTTGCTAGAAACTTGGTTAAAAGTCAGCCATGCTGCAAGAGAGTTGGCCACAGTATTTTCTGTCACCTTTGTTTAGTAACAATAGTTGGTCAATTGGTCAAAACGCCCCCCCCAGCAGTAGGTGTCTTGACACATCACTGTTTATTCTTATAAAAGGGAGTGTATTGAATAAGATACATCTATTCAGTGAGTCATAAAAGTTAAGGCTGTAGACGTACTTTGGGCTTTCAGATCAAGAAATAAGCGACTTTAACTTAACTATACAATGAATAAAACCTAAACAATTTTCTCCTTTTTCTTCCTTTCATATTTATCATTTCGAAGAGAGAGCATATTGTAGTAAAAAGAAAGGACCCAATTTTCTCCAAGGATATGAAGAGCTTTCGTAAATTCAAGTCATCGCGTGAATAAATGGTGCATTAGTACATTGTTAGTGTCACTTCGATGCCACACGGAACACGCACACACAGGGGAATCTTGGCTGAAAGAATGCACGTAAAAACTATAAGCAATTGTTCTAGAAATGTTTCCTAATAGAATTTTGTTATGAATATTGCCAAAAAGAGTGTCAGCTGAACTCCATGACAAGGTTCAAAAAATCCCTGGCAATATTCCATAACACAATAGGAAAGCATAAAAAGCACCATCGGAAAGTACGGAGCTATACAAGACTGCTTAGGGGTTAACTTCACTTCCAAGGTTTTAAAAGATGAAAGAACCCATTGTTACAGAAGAATAAATGAAATTGGAGAAATGCTGACATAAATCACCATTAAATGCTCCTATCCTGGAATTTTGATGAAAGTCATTGATACTTACAATAGTCATATTAGCTTAGCAATTTCGAAATCCAGAAAAAGCTTAGAAATTATTAGAAAAGATTAAGAAACCTTTCATGAATTTACCGTGAAACAAGAGAGCGAAGGTAAACAGATGACCAGTGAGATCGCATTTGGCTGAAGAGAGACGAAAGAGTGGTATAGTACGAATAAGTGTTGACATACTAGGATTGTTTAGGAGTCTCCCTGTGTATAAACATCGGCGATCTGTCGCCTATGCACCAGTGGTAATTTCTAAAAATTTTAACAAGGGGGACTTTAAGCATACCACGCCCATACTTTGGGTGTGGCCCAGCTAAAACCACGCCCATTTTTTCAAAGATGGAAACATGATAATTTAGTTTAATACTGATATAGTATAGTCAACAATAAGAAATGCCTCAATAGCCATATAACAGTGCACAATTGATCATAGCACTTTGGAAGCAAGGCCAATCTGAAAAGCCAAGCCTATGCAAGAGTTTTTGGGGGCTGAGCCTCCCCAAAATGAGCAGTAATTTTAACAAGGGGGCTCCGCCCCCCTAGAAATCACCCCTGCTATGTACGCTTTTGTTTTACAAGGAACCACTTAATAAGGAGCCCAAATGTAGGCGGCTGAAATGTTTAAGGAACTTAAACTGCTAACAGAAAGAAAACTTAGGAACTTTTCAATTTAAAAACTGTTTATAACTGCAAATAATGAAGAATTGGGAAACCGGTTTCCTTCATTTACAGCCAAAACTCGAATAGATACATTTATAAACTCCTACCCCTCCTTAATTGTGCTTATATCCTTGAGTTCTAGCCAAAATTAAAGGTGAAATTCCGAATTTTGATGTTTCCTTGTGTCAGTACCACTTTAATGGTAATATAAGTGCAGTAAAATTAAGGACCTATTAGGAAACTTTTAGTACTAGTATTTGATAAAGAAGTCCGAAAAAGTAAGGAACGTTTAGAATTAGGCCTTGAACTAGGTTCCTTATAAAAACAGCGTGTAAGTAAAGAACCCAAACTTCACTCTGGACTTACAATGAACATCAGTACCTCAAAGGCTTGGAGATCTCAATGCACCAAGAGCAAAATTACCTGTTCACAAATTCAAGAAAATCATTGTAGGCAAATCTCCAATGCTGGCATTGATAAAAAATATCCATTCCGTATCAATACCAAAGCCAGCACAAAGCAAAAGGCTCTTTTAAGATCACGTCATAAATAACCTTGGGAAATTGTGCGTTGGGCGGCACTTAAAAAGGGAAGGAAATCACTGAGTTAATTGAAGGCAAAGGTTCCCTCAAAATTCAACTGTGAAAAAGATACAAGAAAGATGGGGGGAGGGAGATCGAGTAATCCAAGACAACGAAAGAAACAACAAAAAATAAAAATCTCAAACGAAATTTTGAAAAGCTAAAAACAAATGCTATGCATTAGAACTTAAATGAATGTACAGTAATTCATAAAAATTCATGTTCCACTTGTTACTTTATGCGTTCAATGGATGCTTTGGCAAAAATGGATGTCTCAATGTTTCTCCATGCGCTCTTGATGCTTTGACAAAAATGGAAACCAAACAAAAACAAGAAGGACAGAGGGAAGGAAAGAAAGAAATAAGGATGAAAATAGGAATGGCGCGCAAGAGAAGAGGAGGAAATAAAACGACAGCAATGGGATTGGTGTACAAGGAAAAAAATAGGAAATGCAAAAATGAATTAATGACAATTAGGCTCATCAAAATCTACGTTATCCAAAATTACACAAAAATATAGCAATCGTTTATTCTAGGGTGTTCTAATATACTTTAAACTCATTCAATAAATAGCACATAATCAATTAGAAACTAACAAGAAATTTATCCATCTCTCAGGAGTGACACAAAGCTAGGCCCATTATTCCTTATCTAGTCAAAACTCTTGCTGCTTGAAGAATATGAAACGATAATACGGACAACTGCTCATTGACTGATGACCAATCGGAGATATTCTTTTGAACCACGCGATAAAGAGAATTAGTTACCCCTGGAAAACAGGATCCCGAGTACTCATCATGTTCAGCTGGTGCAAAGACGACATTTCTGAAAAAGAGGAAAAGTACTCGTTAAAAAAACTCCTTTAAAAAATTCCCATAACTTTTCCAAAAGCATATTACCAAATTTCCAAAACCATGAAGCACATTTTCATTTGCATTTGGAAGCACCCATAAAAATAGAAAAACAATATTTTGAATGATACATTTTACGTTTCCTTGGTGGATTATGTTTTACATTACAAAATAGTAAAATAAACAAAAATAGTAAAATAAACAAAAATAGTAAAATAAACAAAAATAGTAAAATAAACAAAAATAGTAAAATAAACAAAAATAGTAAAATAAATAAACATAGAAAATAAACAAACATAGAAAAATAAACAAACATAGAAAAATAAACAAACGTAGAACAATAAACAAACATAAAGAATAAACAAAAATAGCAGATACGGTATTTAATACCACACTAACATATATTCCTTTTAGGATATTTTGGAACTTTCTCAAAACGTTCCAGGTCCTGGAAAATTACATTATAAATTTCCATAACTTTCGAAAACTTTGTAAAATCCGTAGAAACCCTGCAAAGATGAACTGCTGTGCATACAAGGTTGCCACTACCATTTCAAGAAACCCTGATTTTCCCTAATATTTTTGGCGAAATGCTATTCATTTTCCCTGATCTTCCCTGACATTCTTTATTTTCTTCAATGGATTTGGGGTTTGGGAGAGACCTAACACTATTTTTGGTAGTTTAAGTTGTTGGTTCCATAAAACACAAAACTGTGCTTCAAAGCGACTGCACAGAAGATAATGCTACACAAAAAGAGGAAAATTTGGCAATTGTCACACTCAACTGGATTAGTGACTGAACAAATAGAAATTCACCGTTCTAAAGTATATTAATAGCAAATTCAAAACTTCCCTGATTTTCTGTAATAGCAGATTAAAAAAACTCCATGATTTTCTGTGATTTTTCTAAAAATCTTTCTTCTCCTGATTTTCGATGAATGAAGACAAAATTCCCTGATTTTGCCGGAATTTCATTAAATATCCTGATTTGGTGGTAATCCTGTGCATACGCAGACGAAAGCAAAGAAGATGTCCTAGAGATTTCCAGTCAGTATTTCTCGAGGACTAGGAATAGTTTACTCATATTTTAAACAAAGGAACCTCAGCCCAGTCTTTCCTGGAAAGTATTAGTGAGGCCGGACACTTCAACAACAGTCCATAGGTCAATGAGTAAGAAGACAGAGATAAATTTAACGTCAACGAAGGCAATCTTATCTACCTGTCACATTACAAGAAAGATCCAGCAACTGACAGTACAATAGAAGAGGATGTCTGAAGAAAATGAAATAGACTGTGCGGAAAACCAAGAAAGATGAGACTTGTGCCACATCCAAAAACACTGAATGATTATTAATAGGTAATGCCTTATAAAAGAAAGAGACTAAAGCTAGCTTTAGCTTCGATGAATGAATTAGTGAAGTAGACTAACAGTTCTTGAATAAAAATACAAACAAATCCCAAGAAACTCTTTGCATTTATTTATCCAATTACTCACAAAGACTTTTTTCGTGGCAATGCTCTGCTCTGTTTACAAAACACATGAACAAACACCCAACAAATGATTGAGAAGGTAAACAATCAAATTCAAATAAGCGCATGGTGAAGAATCTACTCATCCAGCCTGAAATCGAAGGGCTGGCAACCAGTGGTAACAAACGGGGGGAGTGGAAAAGTCTAAAGCATAATAGCCAGGTGGGCTGCAATAAACGAAGTGTCTCGCAAAATGCTGTAAGCAGACTAACTAGAAGGGGCGAAAAGTACTAGATATTATAGAATGTAAACTTTAAGTATGTCATTGCTTCTGATGGTAATTACCCTTTCTAAAGCCCTCATGAAGTGGGGATGATTCTAAATTTGAATAAAAAATTTCATTTTGGCTCAACAATAATAAGCTGGGGGATGCTATAACAATGTTCCGGTAATGCATTTTTTGAACAATAAATGTTCGGGTGGCGAAGTCTTTTCCGTACTGTTAAGTAGCAGAAGATACCCACTTGGTAAATGGGCTACCAGGTAAGCCTTCTCTGGAAATGAAACTTCGTCCAACCTGCATCAGTTGGTCATTTACCATTCGAACTTGGAGATCACTTGATGAAAGAGAGATTATCATTCGATATGATGTTTACTTCAAAGGACAATCAACTGAATTAGTCCTGCAGTTCCTTGTAGCTGATTAAGAACGCAGAGACAAATCAGGGAATGCTAACTATTTATTTCATTACAGCTGCATCGCTTAAAACGAACCCCTTGCTTTTGCCATTTGACTGGATTTGATTTCTCTACTCAAAGTTGGCTATGTGTAATTAAAAGTTGTAGCAAAAAGATGTTAATATGAGGTAACTACCTATAAAACAGAAGAACGATACAGTAACGAGAATATAGGTAAATTATAAATGACTTAAATTATGGATAAAAACTGCACACAAACTGCAAAACTTTTAGGCCACCTCCTAGGCCTAAAAGCGTGGACTTATTCACTAATGGTGATCTTGAAAGTTCAAACATTGATTTTGTAGATATTAGTTTAAGATGTAAAAAATTTTCTTCAAAATATTGTCAGTATAACAAAATAAATGCCTTACTTTTTAAGGTCCAGTGATGCAAGAAATTTGTTGAAAGAAGAGGTTGCATTTTGAAGGTTGTTGATACTGTCCACCAAATAATCTAATCAAAATATTAAATGATCAAATGAAAAATTGCTAATCATAGGTGAAAAGGTATAGCGCATAGATCAGGTTGCATTCAGTGTAAACTGCCCATTGAAAGTATGCTAGCAAATAGGTGGTATGCCGAAAATTACGACTGTACAGCATCAATCCAAGCCAACAACAAAGAAATCCCATCCAAGTCAGTTTCATACACCAACTACTCAGAATTAATATACATTGAGTCAATGTATATTAATTCTGAGTAGTTGGTTTCTTCCATTAGTTTCCACGCCGTGTACTGAGAAAATAGCTTAGTAGGGCACGCTATAGATTTTTGGGTCTAAGCACATAGAATAAACTTTGGTGCGACATGTCATCTCCATTCGATACTAGATCTATAAGCCAAGGCACTACAAATGTGTACTCCATTTCGTTAGAATGCCAGCCATTTCTAAATATCCCTTTACAAGCCAGGATAGCAAAATTGCAACTGTTGTGCATCAAGCAATACAGGAGAACACTCTAGGTTGATGACTACATAATTTTCACGTAGTAGCCTAGGATGATGACTCCGTAGTTACGTAAATAAAAATTCCCTGACTACTCCCTGACTTTTCCCTGACCCTCAATTAACATAATTACAAAATTAGGTAAAGAAAATGATACCTAACAGATAGGAAATGAAAACATACTTGCTATAGCACTGTGTAAAGTGGTACAGTTTATATTTACTGACTACAAATGGAACAGCTACTTTGCGAATAACCAGGAAAGAGTTTATGAAATGATATATGGACCAAATAATTTGTTTTCTCTGACTTCTCCCTGACTTTCGCCTGACTTGGATAAAAATTACAGAAAATTCCCTGACTATTCCAGGTTTTCCTTGACTTTTCGTAAAAATGGCCTATTTTCCAGGTTTTCCAGGTTCAGTATAAGCCCTGCTTATACAGTTCGGATGTGCGCCCTTGTCCACACGAGTGATTGCTCTTACTTGTTTGGAATTGCTCGTGCGAACCAAGATTTATGTATCCGAAATACAGAGTTTCTTGATGCTGCAGCATACCAAATATCTCATTTTTAGGATAAAGCAGAATAAAGCTGAGTTATGAAAGGAAACGATGACAGTCACTAGTGTTACAGTTGTGAAAATAAAGTTTCTATTTGGTATGTGCGATTGCACGGTTGATAGTGTTAATAATAACAATAATAATCAGTTTTTTTACAGTAGGCTGGAGAGCGTAGCCAATCAAGAGCTAATTAAGACCAATATGACGTTGTTGGTACGGGTGACTTTTCCTTCATGTTGGGGATATTGAACGTATGTAGATACGGGAAGGTATGATCGCACGTGTCTCCGGGCATGGAACGATAATACCTCAATTAGTGGGCAAGTAAAATGCAGACAACTCTTACTAAGGCTTATTCCATGTTGCTCAAATCCCTTGCCATGCTTGGCTAACAAACTCTTCTGGCACTGCGACAACTGCCAAGCAAGTCGAGATAGTTTGAATGGTAATATCTATTGGTCGGCAAGAGCCATAGTCAACTTCGCCCAAATACGGCCAAGTGCTAAGTGATGTGTGAAGTGAGGATCAACAAATGACGTTATCCAATGGTACGAATCATGTATTGAGTGGTATACAGGATACGACATTGCATGGTTGTAATCATCCTACAAGGAGAATGTAATTGATTTTAAATAGCACGAAACAGAACAACCATGATTATAGCATACCGATAAGACTCAAACAGACGCCCAGTCTCCATCAAACGCCCATTGTCAATAAACAACTCCTAAACAGCAGAGCCACGCAGCGATTGGTGGACTACAAGTGAATCCAAAATTTTTAAGATACGAATGGATCACGAGAAACCTTGAGAAATAAACAAACAAATACCAGGGATGTTTATTAGACCATTTTAGTTAATGAAAGTACTTCGTCCGATTCTCTTCAGAGCATGAAACGTCGGATGATCGCAAAAGCTGTGTGAAGCGTACGACTGGATCCGGATCAAAGACCATGTGAAAGGAGTCCTCCTATTCCTGAATAGTGCATCCTAATTTACTATTTGTCATACTACCAACTGGCAGCAACTCACTCTTGTTAGTTGAAGGGTCCAAGGAAGAGAATGATCCCTTCCTGCCTACGTAAGGAAATCCATTTTACGTAAAGGCTTTTAGATCTGGTGCTGCTAGACTCTTAATTTCATAAAACCAAAACGACCAATTGGGGGTTGCATGAGGCTCCAGAACTGTCGCAGAGTCATGGCAATGAAATCTCTTAAAAGCCTGCTGAGAACTAGTGAGCAAAGTTTTCTCTATTTGAAAACTTTGGCAATATAATCAAGAATGTAGTGCAGTCTTTGCTTGGTAATGACAGGACATACAGCGGCGAAAAGACAGGATATAAAGTGGCAAAAAGATACTGAACTGCAAGATGGAAGTGATGGGAATCGGTGAAAAAGCAGTCGCGCCCAAAAAGAGCAGACTTGCTATATACCTACCCAGTTGTAAGTATAGCGAATATCCATAACAGGAACGCCATAACGCACATAGAAATTTCTGTGGTCACTCCCTGCACCTGCTGCTCGAATTCTGGAAAAATGAATTAAATCATTTGTTGACAAAGAGGGTTTTATTTTGTTTAGTACTTGTTTTTCCAAGGGTAGCGCAGCTGTGGCCTAGCGGTAATGCACTCGACCCAGACCAACATGGTCCTGGGTTCGAGGCCCAACGCAGGCCATTGATGGCGCTAGGAAAGGCATCCGGTCCTAAATGCTCGTGCCAGAGCTATAGTCCTCTCAGAGGCACCCTCCAAGCCCCAGGGAATTGAGGGAAAACGGAGGTAAAATCGAGAATCGAGAATTTAGTATTCCAAGTACTTTGGACTCACTTGAAAATGAAAACGGGAATACGCTTTTCCCCTTATCTGGCTATCATTGAAAAAGTGGTATCATTACCAAAGAAGGGATGCCAGAACAGCTACAGCAGAGCATGGGGAGCAATAGGGGAGCTACCTCCTAAATCCACCACTGCTAGTTGACGTGAAGAGTAGATAAATCTGAAACTGAGTTGTACGCAATCAGGGGGAATGTGGCAGCAAATTTACTTCAAAGAGCCATCAACATCTCCACTACGAATACTAATGAAACACTAACGAACTACCAGTGGACATTCCAAAGAACACAGCATGGTACAGGAAGTCTGGACTCGAGCGAAAGAAACACAAAAGCAGATTCTACATCTCTGATTGGCTAATACGGTGTAGAGAATATAAATGCTATCAGATTTTCTAAGCCAATCAAAAATTTGGAGCCTACGCACATCAATTCAACACTCTACACAAAATGATGGGGAAGAGACAAAAAGAAGACATATTGATGAAAGAAGCTTAGCGAGAAACGATGTGTACAAAACAAAACTACCTCGGGCAAAAAGGTTGCTTTTTGTCTGGAAAAGACTTTCTCCAATCCTCATAAATGGACTGTGAACTATCATCTGGATCTTTTACCTAAAAGTGAAAACTTAAATGTACTACATATAAATATAACATAAAATTTTGAAAACCTGAAGATTTAACATTTTACCTATAGAAAAACAGGGAGAATTGATCGAAAACCGGGAGATTATAGAACTTCGTAGAAAGGGAATAATATAACTGATAAAATTTGTACTCGGCAAACAGCAACAGCTTGGTCACGAGAAGTCTCTTCATTATAAGTTTTAGAGCTCTTTTGTTAATCAGTAGGTATTAACAACGCATTTTTGTCATGTAGAATGAGCAGTATATCATTATTAAAAATTGCAAAGGTAGTCACATAAATCAAGCAAAAATCAAACGAGAAATATCAGAAAACTAATAAAATAGCAGCGAGAAATCTATTAATTTCGGGTAGATGATATCTCTAAAACCGGGAGAAAAAATGTAACAACGGGGACAAAGCAGTCAAAACTGTGAGTCTCTCAGGAAAACTGGAACAGGTGGCAGGCCTGCGATGGTACACACCAAACAAAGCCCCCATTAAAAGATAATCCTGTGACGAGGCGAATTCTGCATTTAAAAAAAAAATCAAAGCTGAACTACCTGTTTCGCTGCGTCAAATACTGCATTTGCTAGCTGTGCTGAGCCTTTCACAACAAGTGAATAATTACCTAGAAGAGACAAACCCCTCTTAGACAAATGATTTTGAATATATTGTCATGGTCTACCATAGACTATACCTAATATATGGTCGTTCAAATATTCGGCCGGCCCCGTGTAAACGCTGTCTATGGCTGCATTTATTAATACCATAACTACATGTCAAAATCCATAGGTTTTGAAAATAATACCAAACAAGCAAGATCTGGTAATAGCAATGCTGGATAATAGCAGATTACTGAAGTAGTTGCAACACGAGTTCTAGAAAAAGCCGGGAATACCAGGGCCTTCTTTTGTAGCCATTCTTTTCAGATGGCTCTGATACCAGATAAGGAAGCTATGGTAGCCAAATTTTAGAATCTTGTAAAGCACATTTATTTCATTTCATAAAATGCTCTTCGTACACAAAAGTAGATCGTGACATTGCTTCAAGATATCCTGCTGATCTCACAATATAAATAGAACACTAAAAGAAGAAACATTACTAAGCTACTTGGAAAAAGGATAGCGTAGTTTGGCTTTCAAGTTATAGCTTAAAACCTATAGTATGTAGCCCATAGCCTGTAACCTTTAACTTATAACCAACAGCATACAATTGTTTCTACCAATAGATAATACCATGTTTCATGTACTAATACCATAATACAATGTAATACTAACCTTGGAGAAAGGATAGCGTACTTTGGCCTTCAAGTTATAGCTTAAAACCTATAGTATGTAGCCCATAGCCTGTAACCTTGAACCTATGACCAACAGCATACAATTGTTTCTACCAATAGATAATACCATGCTTCATGTACTAATACCATAATACAATATAATACTAACCAGGCATCGTCCTTGTATTGCTTCAAAAAATATCTAGTTTACTTAGTTTATTTCTGCCTATAGTCATTACCATTTCTAATTCTTTTATACCCTTATACTTTGTACTGTGTTTTAGTGTTTCTAAATAGAGGGCTCCTTGCAAATCAGCTCCGGCTGAAGGACCACCCTCTATAATTGAAAGAAATGAATGAATGTGCTAAACACAAGGCAATGTAAGCGCTCTTACCATTTATAGTCGAATCTGAATTGAGATACGCAACAATATTGTTTTCAATCAAGCTCTTGTAGTCCTGAAAATTGAAAACAACATAAAATTGGTGAAGCAATTGAAATTCAAAAGCACTTAATTTCCTCTGGTATGGGCTACAAGCATATTAATAACTTGAGCAAAAATGCGAAAACCTTTTGCAACTGCTCAATTCTGGCATTGAATTCAAATACAAAATGTCCATGAAAACAATCTCATGAATTCAGTAAACAAAAACAGTGTTGAAATATTCAAACAAAGACAATACATCTTACTTCAAAATTAAAGAGCTATCACATTTCTTCTATTATAAGCTGCGGCTTACATTCTTTATTTGGAACGTTTTGTTGCGGCCTATAATATTTGAAGTACTGTATACTATGCTCTTTGCTTCCGTTTCGTTTTTACATAAATATCTCTCCTTTCAGCTACGAATTTTGTGGGTGTGGCTGTAGTCAAGGGTCGCTGCTAATTTTTCAGAGCATTTTTTAATGCAACTTATAAACAAGAGCGAGTTATAAACAAGGGCGGAATCGAAGAAATACGGTACATATCTTCTACACCGAAATCGAACAGAAGGATTTAGCTATAATCACAGTAAATTTAGCTTGTAATGACTGTTCGATGGATGTCTCATTAAGGCGTTGCTACAGGCTTCATTTTTGCTACAATCTAAGCTCGCTCTTTTTGCCACTTTCCTATAAAAGTTCAGCATTTTCTGCAGTTATTTGCATTGCATACTACCTAATGAGTCATGATTCCCACCTTAGCCTTTAATCGTAGTCAAAATCTTAGTCATTAATAGCAGTCAAAACTCTAGTTTCTCTGCATTGATTACTAGACAAAAAAGCAGAGCACTTACTAGCCACAACTAAAATATTTGGCTGACTTGATGTTTAAAGTTGCTGATACAAGTTTTTTTTGTCGTCGCCCTAGTATTGAAGTTTTTCCTGAGGCTACAATTAAATAGGGTGTACAATTCCCAGCACAGCTTTTTCAATCACACATACGAAAACTGCTACTCCAATACTACTATATTTCAACGTAGAATAGTCTTGACATGCTCCAGAGACTAAATTCTAAATACGATTTCTTACTTCAAGCCACTCTGTTGACCCTATGAGTCCGTATTCTTCCCCATCCCAATTGCAAAACATTATAGTTCTTCTTGGTTTCCATCCTGAATGACAAAACAAAAATCAATTGAAATGATTAACAAACGATAAAAATAAAAACAGTTATATTTCCAGGAAAGTAAAATTTTTCCTTGATATCTATTAATACTTTTACACTTCACAAAGGAAATAAATTAAATTATATATAAGTAAAATATTTAATTAAATCTGTAAACAAATAAAATTTCACTAATTCAACCAGTTAGAAACTTTGATTACAGCTGTAGATTATGCAAAAATTTTGCTACAAGCTCAGGTATCGTGTAATTAGGTTGTGCTTAAGTTAAACTCATATATTTTGCATAGCTGGTTTAATTGAGGGTATTGCTAGATGAAGCACCCAACTCTCTAATTCGAACAACTTAAGATATCTTTTGCCATAGAAACAAGTCCTGGAATAATCCAGAACTCCTTTCCATCCAAGATAAAGTGGGATGGCAAAGCATGCCATTGCTCAATGTTTAAACAAGTATTTCTTTTTCCATTTGTATTATAGCCAAATCTTTGTTCTTTTTCCTGTTTTCACTTTGTTTTCATAGTTGGTCTTAACTAGTTTTTAACAACTGTAGTTGTAGCCAACTATAGATAATGATGATGATGATGATGATGATGATGATGATGATGATGATGATGATGATGACGATGAAGATGATGATGATGATAATGATGATGGTGGTGATGATGATGATGATGGTGATGATGATGATGATGATGATGATGATGATGATAATGATGATGATGATAATGATGATGATGATAATGATGATGATGATAATGATGATAATGATGATGATGATGATAACCTTGCATATTGCATATTAGTTTTACTGTTATTGCTCTTGTTTAAACTCTTGCTTTGTTAGTAGCTTGCTTTATTATTATCAGGCTAGCGAATGGTAACTACCTAGTTAAATGAAGATAATTTTTTTACGTAGCAGAATATGAAATGAAAGTCATCATTATCATTATCTCTGACATTTCTAGATTCTCTGTGTAATTTCACCACTATCGCTGGATCTAATCGAGGTTCTTGGGCTCTAGAGGGAAGCCATTGTCATTTTATTACTATTTTTATTATTTTAAAGTACCAGAAGCTAAGAATGCTTATATATATATATATATATATATATATATATATATATATATATATATATATATATATATATATATATATATATATATATATATATATATATATATATATATATATATATATATATATATATATATATATACATATACATATACATATATCTATATATGTATAGTTATATTTATATTAACATTAACATATCATATGTTTATACACCAAAAATTTGTCTTTTTATAAGAAAATCGTCATTTTGCCTGAGCCTTAATTTTCTTAATTTATCCTGAAATTGAGCCTGAGATGTTCTTAAAATTTTCTTAAATTTTACTGAAACAAACTGGCTAAAATGATTTACATAGTCGTTATTGCTAATGTATACTCAAATTTGAAATCTATCTTTAACTCTTTTAATGCAATAATGATGAAATATCGATTTTTACCAATAAAACACTAAATTTTGGAAATTGAGCCTCGTGATTTTCTTAAGATTTTCGTACGATATTGGCCATTTAGGTCTCATTTTCTTATAAACTTTTTCTTATAAAAAGAAAACGTGTATGTTATAGACCAGAATAGGCTACTGAATATCACGTGGTACAACTCTACCCTTTTTTACAGCAACACCGACAGCTCTAACGATTTCCATTAACACAGATGCACCGCTGCAAGGGTCAACTGCACCCATAACCCATGCATCATGATGGCTTCCAATGGCAATGATACGATCTAGAGCAACAAGGATACCTGCCTGTTAGACAAAATTTGAAAATCAATTGCTAATATCAGTGATTGTTTCATGCACACATTAATATGTCGTCTACTACAGCAGTGTTCTCAACCTTTTTTGAGTCACGGTACATTTTCTGCATTGAGAAAAACTTTGCGGCACACCACTAACCGAAAATGCCACAAAATGACAATGTACCGAAGGGCCTCTCAGCAACATCTTTTGAGGTAACGCCCTATAAAACCTGTTAAAACGTCCTTTTGCAGAATAGAATGTACATGTTTTCATCAATGAATTTCATGCTGAGAAAGAGAACCTGTTTTCATTCCTCAACTTGGTTTCATCAGCCAAGTACATGAGTTTTGATACTGCATGAGTTTAGAATGGGTAGCAGTCATTGAGAAATGTACAGTTTTGAGAATTACTCGATGCAACCTAGGTGAATTACTGGGGACAATGTCGCACTGCTCCCAGCCTCTACAGGCATGATTACGTTACTTCGCCAGTTTTTACATCAGGAACACTCGGCAATGACGTAATATTTGCAGAAAATGAATAATAAATGTTAATTTTAAAATGTAGTGATGGATTATTTCTCACGGTACACTTGGGTATCTCTCACAGCATTATAGTTTGGCGCGGTACAGTGGTTGAAAATCACTGTACTACAGTACCTCCTCGATTAACTGCATCTCGACTAACCGTCCAAAAGCGTAGTTTTGGCTAACTGGCCTTTTTGGGTTATCCGACTTTCACTTAAGAAGGTTTAGCCCAGAATCAGCTTAACAATTAAGGAAGTGCTGCAACACAAACTAGTTTACTTCTTCCAAACGTGAAAGTTTGTTCACTGCGCTGACAATTTCAATTTTTAAGAATCCATGGTGCGCGTCCGAGATGAGATCCAGGAAACTTTTCAGCGGATCAGATTCCGACGTTTTTGCGAATAATCTAAAGTGTTTTAATTTTTCCCTCCCTAAATGCGCGGCCAGAAAAGCACTAGACTGATGTGCACGCTCAGTATTGAAAAGTATGCAAGCTAGTGCGCGGAAAGATATTGCGGGCGCACAGCAAAGTTTCCAGTCAGGCACTCCACCAAAAGTACAAAGAGCTGCAAAATAGCACTTCAACTAGGAATAACATATTTCCAAGGAAATTATGACAACGTACTTTACCTGGCTCAATACTTCCTTTCACAGTTCCGATAACATTGTATATATCACGCCTTTCCCTTTTCGTGCTAACGGTAAGGTTGACATATCTGCAAAGACATTGACAGAAGCTGAATTTTTGAGACTATCATGAGCAAGACGCTGAAAAACGTATCAAACTAGTATACATTCAGAACCATTGATTTGTTTTTCACAAATCTCTGGAAAAATATAGTTACAATAAAATGATGTTAACTCTGGTAGCATAACTGTTTTCCAAAGGTCTACATCTCTATGTATTCTTCCAACATGTAGATCTTCTTCAGTATATACTATAAAGTCAATCCAAGGAAGGTTCAGTATGTTTACCAACCCTTGACATTGAAAATAGTATGCATGCCTTCTTATTAGCTGAATTCCCTTACCAAAGGGCTGCAAAAAGAAGGACTAGTCTTCCACAGCATTTTCTATTGTTATTCCCCTTTTTGAATAGGGGCACTTTACCTCAATGCAACCAACTGGAACATTCTTTTGCTAAAATTCCATGCAGCCAAGCCAAAGAATAGCAGGATTTATTACCAATCCGCATTGTTGAACGTGCAAACTTTCCAATACTGAATATCTTGCAATATATTTCTTAATTGCATTGGCTTCATTTTCAACCCCCCATTTTAATGGTGCAGGCATATTTTCAGATAATACTTTATTTGATTTCAATATTTGATTCTTGATAGTTTTGGGCTCAATGCTTTTGCATCTATTTATTATCTCCCCAAAGTGTGATGCATTTATTCTTTTTTGCCTTTCTTCATACCAAGCCATAACTTCTCCCTGCTTCTGTGTTGCCAAGCAAATGTGTATGGCCTGTTCCTTTGATAGACCAACCAAAAATTTAATGTCATGTGCTGTATGGTCTTCAGGCAATATTTTGCCTCCTAATGGAACATTTTCACTTACAATGTTGTCAAAAATACTACATGTCTAGCTTGTTGTAACTGCATTTGAAACAGCTCCTTGTAATGCCTCATACTGTCTAGTGGTTGAGGATGTTTTAAAAAATTGAGTTAGCTGACACTGGTTGGACTGTACAGCTTACAGAAATTTAGAGCTCTATCAGCATCACTCAAGTCCTTTGTCAATTGCTCGAGTGTGTCACTAGTCATCTTTTTAGCAAATGGTGGCACTGCACAATAATTTCTGCGTACTTCATTTAGAAATGGCCTTTTCGTACATTTATTTGGCTCATCTTTTCGAAATACAATATCATAAAACTTTACAGCTTTTGATAAAGTCATATTAGTGGATGTAGGGACATGCCACTTTTGAGAAACTTGTGTGCAAGTCATTGCATCCGGTACTACAGTATAACCCAGGTTTGAATAGTCGACCAGGGAATACAGAAGAGCTGCCACGTGCATACAGCAACCTCCTTGACCAGCTTCGCAGCTACACTTAGAGTAAATGAGATCGCCACTTCTTTGATCGAGATGCACATATACATTATATGAAACATTTTTCATCGAGGCGTGTACTCTGCATTTGACCAAGAACATATGCATTAATCCCTGGACATTGGGATTTACAAAAATACTTCGAACAAGTCCTTCCTTCCAAAGCCTGTATCCTAATTGTTTGCTCTTGTATGTTTTAGGAGCATTGTGACGTTTCGAAAAGCAGCCTGACTGCTCGATAAGTGCTTCTTCGATCTTATTGTCAGAAAATCCTGGAAAGTGCTGAAGTGACTTAGTCCAGTTGTTATGTGAAATTTGTCCCTCACCTTCAACCACAGAAATAATGCTTTGACCAGTATCCTCATGAACAGAATCAGCACCCGTGCAAGAGTTTTTAAAAAAACTAGGGAGTTGATTGCTGTTTGATTCACCAGAATAAGAGCTTTTTTCAAACATCGTGTAGCAAATTCGCGGCAATTTAACGCTAGGAAGCAACAACAACGCAAAATGCGTGACGACAGCTACCGAAATGCATTGCGCGCGTGACGTAATTAAGGTAAAGGTCTATTGCATTTCCAAGTCAGCTGACACACATGGTTATGTAGTCATTTTTTATTTGTGTTCATTCATTAAAGTATTGAAAGGTCGGAATATTTCAAGTAAGTATAACTCTTTTCATTTCTATTGTTTGTATATGATTTTGCGTAAGAATCTCACATTGAAAACGAGATTCCGGAAAGTGACTGTACCTTCATACAGTTAACGAATTAGAATATGGTTAAGGCGTTCGCCAAAGCAAATATATCATACTGTTTGTAAAAATTCTAATTGGCTAGTTTAGTTGAGTCATAGTTCCTTTTTACTGCATGACAAGCTTTAGCAGGTAACATTTTGAGTCAGTCTTAACAATTGTGAGTCGAATGAGCTAACCATGAAAGCCAAATGTAAACTGTGTTTTTTATTGAAATTGATCTGTGCTTTCTAATTACTATCTCATCGAACGAGCAAGAATAGAAAGACTATTTCCTACATCATTGATTAGCTTTCTCATATTCCGGGAGTAACGCTAAATTTACGGTGTCGGTGCAGGGTTGTACGGTGTCGGTGCAGGGTTTTTACCTGCAAAAGGAGGTTTGAGGCGCTCCTTCCGTCCGATAGCCTTATGGGTCATCCTTGGGCAA
>OLMO02000294.1:10024657-10052967 GCA_900291935.2 Cassiopea xamachana | reverse complement strand
AATGTGGTGTTACAGGAGAATGTTAAAAATACCATGGACTGAGTTTGTGTCAAACGAAACGGTGCTTGGAAAAGTTAAAGAAGAACGACAGATTCTAACAACCATCACTCAAAGACAACTAAAATTTTTTGGACATGTAGTCAGGGAGAATGGCTTAGAGAAACTGGTTTTGGAAGGAAAAATAGATGGTTTAAGATCTAGAGGGAGACAGAGAAAGAAATACTTAGATGACCTGGTTGCTGCAGTGGGATGCTTACGAAAAGGGGAACTCTTCCATCTGACTCAAGACAGAGAGAGATTCAAATGCATAGTCGCCAACGTCAATTGATACGGCACAAGAAGAAGAAGAACGCTAAATTGCTTCCTTTTAGAGATCTACAGCTTAATGTTGCTGATAGTCAAAAACTCCTTGAAGCAACAAATGTTCATATCAAATATACGTTAAGGTTTTCTAATACTAATTGAGCAGTAGCAGTGCCAATTTTTGTGTTATTCTCATTTCTTCATTTCTGTATTTGTGTTAAATCGATTATGTGTTTTGACAGAGTGCTCCTTTTTGCACCTGACCAACCTGGCCTATCACCACTATTTCCTTACTTCTCTTTTGATGGTCACACACTTTTTTCATTTCTTTCTCTCTAGCGCCTGCTTCTAACTCTACGACAGGGGTGATTTCTAAAAACTTTAACAAGGGGGGCTCTAGGTGCAATGGCAGAATTTGGGTGTGGCTCATTTGCAGCCTCACCCATATTTTTGAAGATGGAGACATGATAATTTAGTTTAATTGTAATACAATATAGCCAACACCTACAAAGATATCAACAGCTATATAGTAGAGAAGAAATGCATCATAGCAATATCAAACAAAACATTGGTAGCAAGGTCAATGAGCTTTGAAAAGCAAGGTTGATACAAAAGTTTGGGAGGGGGCTGAGACCCCCAAAATGAGCAACAATCTTAACAAGGGGGCTCTGCCTCCCTAAGCCCCCCAAAAAATCACCACTGCTCTAGGAGTGAGCCAAAAAATGCGGTGGAGCAATGGGATTTAAATTCGACTGAAAGTCGGCGTATAAAACGAAGTCGCAGTAACGTCGAATTTAAACTAGTGTGAGGTCGCATTTAATTCATTTTAATTCGACGCGACTAAAATTCGATGTATAAATCAAGCCTAAGGCTTATATTTGTTAACAAAAAGCTGTTTACTTTTGTCCCTACTGATGACTTAATTTGACCTTGGATGCTCGAGTTAGTGCTGAATATGGGTTGGATTCGATCCGTTGCAACATTCGCAAGTCATTATTATTATAATCGCGTATGGTCATGCACTTTTTAAAACTGCGAGACTACAATGATGTCAAAGCAAATTAGAGTGCTTTCATTGGGCAAATCCATAGCTAATTCACCAATCAAAGCTCGGAACATCACCCCCGAGACACGTGGTATCATGCACTTTGCAGAATGCGTGATCCAGTAATTTAACGAAAGACTGGGTAATACCTTGACCTTGTGACTTTTGTCTGGCCTAACTGAAAGCGAGAAGCTAAACGTATTTCATTCCACCGTATTTGTGATGGCTCAGCTACGTGCGCAAGAAATTGTCACAAATAGAGATGTTATATCAGAATTGATCCATAAATCTTTCTTGGCGAGAGGTGCTGCTGAACAACGTTTAATTGTACAACAAAATCGACCAAAACCGAAGCTTGCCATTCGAAGCCATGGAAGAGCGTTTCATCAACAATGGTATAAGAAGAAGGATTGGTTGTGTGGAAGTGAAGTAAGGCAAGGTCTGTTCTGCTGGCCATGCTTACCTTTTAGGCCTGGAATTTCTACCACATGGACCTTAGTAGGCTTTGAAAACATGCAAGGTTTCCTGTCAGATTTCCAGAAACACGAGAAATCCAAGTCTCACATGGAGGCATACAAAATGAAGAGATTGATTGAGCGGTTTAATAAAGAGGTAAGGCAGAATAGGGTTACATTAAAATACTGTCTGAGGCTGTGCTCTCTCTAAGCAAACAAGAGCTATCATTTAGGGCAGGGGCGGATCTAGACTGTCGCACAGGTCGCACATGCGACAGTCAACATTCAGCTGCACAACAATATTTTTAGTCACTTGGAAAGTTTTCTTAATTTGTACTTCATCAAATCAGCTCTAAGATGGATTTTTCTGTTTGCTCTCAGGAGGTAGGGAAGTATATAGAAGTGTCTTACATTTTCCTATTCTGTGGAGGAGCTAGTCAGAAAGAGGAGATCCCATGTTTGTAATCTTTATTCCGGATTGTTAAATCTTACAGTTTTTACTGAATCCCAATAGATAGAGTAAGATGTCTGTGCACAGGATGCTTCTTACCCACTGTAGCACCACTGTCGCACCAGTGTCGCACAATTTGCATATGAATAGAGGAAGCCAATCATATCGTTTTCCTGTGCGAACGTATGCCTAAAGGATGCTTTGTAGTGCTGTCGCACAATCTTAAAATAGATTTGATAAATAGATTTTAGTAGGTTGCTTGGCACGTGAAAGGCCGCAGCATTCCATTCATGTCGCAATCTTTATTATCTTATGACAGATTTACTGCAAAAAGTAAAGCACTTTATTGAAGAAGAGAACTACAACGCATTGGAGGCAATCTAAAATGCTGAATTAGCAAAGCTCGGCAAATGTGCGGTAATTTCGAAGAAAATCCTGTTAGCTGACGACTTATCTACTAGCAGCGACATTCCAAAGAATGATGCTTGCCTTCGCGTTTTGAGTGATAAAAGAGTCGTAGCTGCTAGGTACAGTTCAAGATATCATTTTCAATATTAAATTATGTTCTCTTGCTCCTTAAACGTGCCTGAAACCAATCTGAAATCATTTGCAGAGAGCAGGTACCTTTCAGGATCATATTTCATATTGCTGGGGAATGATCCTGAGAATGGTAATTCCCCATGCTCAAAGCACATTTTGTGTTGTCATTTCAGTTACATGGATTGTGAAATACGTCATGAAATACTTTTGGTATGGACTTTGGGGGCCCATCTGATTCATCTTATTGTCTTTTTTATGTTGGAAGTTTCTAAACACTATTGTTTGCAATAGGAAATGTTGCCATTTGGGAGGGGACCATGACCCCCAGCCCTCCTTGGATCCGTCCCTGCTTATAATGAAGCATGAGGTATTAGCAGAAATTCATTTATAATTCTGAGTACTGTAGTGGGTTAGAGCATTCGTTAGGGTTAGGGTTATAAGTACAATTAGAAATTATAATTATATGAGTACTTCTTTGGCATGGCTTAATTTTAATATGTGTTATGGTGTAATATTTACGTCCTCAAAATGTATAATTTATTTGGACTATCTTCACCAGCCCCACAGCCAACAGTCGCAGAATTCCTTGGTTTGACCACGCCTACTAACGAGCCACACCCTATGTGCGACAGTCATGAAATTTTCTAGATCCGCCCCTGATTTAGGGGGCACAATGAGTCGAGTGTCAGCTTAAATAAGAGAAATTATAGGGAGCTTCTTGAGCTTATAGCTAAGTTTGATCCCCAATTTGAGCGTCGCCTTCATGGGAGGCTGGAAGATTCACAGATAGGGACTGAAGGGGGTGGGACTTTTACTGGGGATTCATCTGATATCCAGAATGATATTATTGAATCTGTAGATTTAGTAATTCAAGATGAGATAGACAAAGAAATTGCTGAATGTAACTTTGTAAGCATCCAACTCGATGAAACAGCAGATATATCAGGTAAAGAGCAGCTAAGTTTGATTCTACGTTTTGACAGAAAGGGAGAAGTTGTGGAGAGATTTCTTACCTTTTTCAATGTGAGCTCAGACAGATCGGCTCCAGCTATCTCTAGTGTTGTGAAGCAAATTTTAAGGAGATATGGAGACACCCTGAAAGACAAGCTAATCATGCAAACGTATGATGGAGCATCAGTCATGTCTGGCCATATTTCTGGGGTTCAACGTCTTCTTCGTGAGGACTACTCTTTTGCTTACTTTTTCAATTGTGCAGCTCATCGACTGAATCTCGTCTTATGTCAGTCAGCTTCATCTATCCCTGCAGTGAAGGTCTTTCTTGCAAATGTACACGTTTTTTTTTTATAAGAAAAAAGTTTATAAGAAAATGAGGCTCAAATCGTCAAAATCTTAAGAAAATCGTAAGAAAATCACGAGGCTCAAATTCCAAAATTAAGTGTTTTTATAGGCCAAAAATCGGAAATTTCGTCGTTATTGCATTCAAAATGTTAAAGATGAAATTCAAATTCAAGTATACAATAGTATTAACGAAAGTGTAAACCATTCTAGCCAGTTTATGTCAGCAAAAGTTAAGAAAAACTTAAGAAAATCTGAGGCTCAATTTCGAAAAAAGTTAAGAAAATTGAGGCTCAGGCAAAATAATGATTTTCTTATAAAAAAAAAACGTGTATCTGCTTTCAGCTCATTCACAAGTATGAGTTCTAAAAGAAAGGAGCTCTTTAGGAAACATGTCATTGAGATACCACAGCCTGAAGATACCCGATGGTTCTATCGTTCACGTACAGTAGGTGTGATTTTTGAAAAGTAAAGTATCAATCTCTTTTAACTGCTTTGCAATCTATAGTTGAGAATCCACAACCTTGGGATGATGTTACTCTTTCAATGTCAAGTGGACTATTGCAGCATCTTAATGGCTTTCTTTTTTGTTTCTTAATTGCTCTTTTTAACAAAATTTTGCAGCAATCATCTATTCTCTACATGGTTTTGCAAAACAGAAAAACAGATCTTAGCTATGGCATCAGGAAGATAGTTAGTTTTCTTGACTTCCTTGGTGAGTTGAGGTCAGATAAGTCCTATGATGAGTTTTTTCCTTTAGTAGTTCAAGTAGCTGGTGAACCAAATGCAAGGTCCGATATGAGGCACAATTAGAGAAGACTTTTCTTTGAAGTCATTGATAATGTTTCTGGTATGTTACAGGAGCGATTTCATGATATTAAAGACTTTGCTTTTCTAGATCTAGTCAATCCCCATTGTTTCATTAATTGGAAGAATAGTGTCCCAGCCGAGAAGTTGGAGCTATTGGAAAGGAGGTATGGTCCTCTTTTTAAACTTTCTGAGCTTAAACAACAACTTTTGTTTATCCATAGAGATTCTGATTTCCACAAAGCAACTTTTCAAGAGCTGTTGGATTACATCAACAATCTCAACTTGCAAACATGTTTTTCTGAGGTTTTCAAACTTCTGCTATCAAACGCAACAATTGCTATATCTTCCTCATCAGTAGAAAGGTCTTTTTCATGCTTGAAGAGAATTAAAACCTACTTGAGAAATAGGATGGAGCAGGACCGCCTTAGGTGCCTGTGTCGAATATCTGCGTACAAGGACATATTGAAAGAGCTAGATAATAGAAGTCTGTTGCATTCCTTGATTTTAGATAAATTCATAGAAAAGTCAAGAAGACTTTGTATTCAAATAATCTTACCATTTTTCTGATATGCCATAACCTTTCACAATATGGCTTTGATTACCATATTCTGTGCCAGATGGATTCTCTTTCCGAATTTCAATAATTCTTATAGAAGGAATCCAGTAAAATATTTAGTAGATGCTCCTTTATTGTCTGATATACAATAGCCTTTCACAATATGGCTTTGATTATCATATTCTGTGCCAGATGGATTCTCTTTCCAAATTTCAATAATTCTGATAGAAGGAATCCAGTAAATATTTCGCAGAACCTCTTACATGCGCTGATCACATTTTTTTAGTGCTTATCATATGAAGAAGCTCCAATTGCTCCCTAAGTTTTTAAGCAAATCAGTAGATCCTTTTATATAGATACTACTTATCGTTGGAATTTTATAGTATGTAGTGTTGGGAAAAACCCCATAGTCTATACCAAAGCCCCCAACAGGGGATTGAATAGAATGATCAATAGAGAGAGAAATTTGATCATTGTTGTTGATGTTAACTTTGGAAGTGGATATCTTACAGGAATTTTGGAAGAACACCCTATAGATTGCTAGTGCTTGGAAAGCATGATGATGTGTGTCAGAGATGTGCCAAGATACTTTTCATTAGGGGGAGGGCATTTGGACCATTTGACCAGCTACTGTTTCTACAAAAAGAAAAGGTCACAGAAATTACTGTGATCATTTCTCTTGCAGCATAGTCAGATTGTGACCAACTTTCTTGCATTTTTGAAAATATTGCGGTCACCATGCCCCCATACTCCCCATAAACATATCACTGATTTGTGTTGTAGATTTTGGTGAATTAGATAGAGCAAGTTAGGGAGGGAGGGAGGGATTGTAGAAAAATTCTTGTATTTCTGGCAATTCTCAATGGATCTGGAACAATACTGCTATTTTCTTGTGAGCTATGTCCTTGGACATAACTAAATAAATGGAAGAGTCAGCAAACAGAGTAAATGTCATTACTTGTTTTGGAAACCAAAGAATTTATTTAGGTTGCTTACCCCCAATTCCTTCATTGCCATGGAATTGGAGGGGTTCCTTAAGCCTAAAAGGAAACTCAAGCAAGAGGCAAACCCTTGACGTGGGGCTTGAGCTTAACTCAGTATCCTATATTGAGAACTAATTTGCCTTGGCAATGGTACTAAGTTCTTCACTGCATCTGAACAGTAGATAGTAATCATATATACTTGCATTAATGTGACCAGTGAGAGCTGGTTGATAACTCATACTTTTTGAACAGGATTGCATTGCGCACGCGCAATTATGATGACCAACTCGTCAGAGTTAGCTTCGTCACTGGATTTCTTTCATCCAATCTAAACAGGTAATCTTTCTTTCTCTCTGCTCAATTGCTATTTTTGCATCTTCTTTAACATTTATAGCACCGCTGGTAAGCAACAGTGTAAATATGTAGCATGCATACTCTCTCTCTGTCTTCCATAGGAGGTGCAATTTCTGTGTCCTTGAAATCCCATTTGCTGTTTCTATTTCCTTGGATTTCTGTTACTTGGCGTGCCTCCAAGAGCCCTTTGGCTGGCATGTGCTTCTTTTTAGCAGGTAGTTTCCTGCATTCTTTGAAATCAGCTTATTTTTGCAATTAGTTTGCAAAGCGTGAGCAGGGCCGTAATTTCCACAAAAACTTTGAGGGGGCTAATTTCCAGCGTAATTTAGCCAACCTTAGCTATCGCGATGACCTACGGTCATTGCCTAAAACAGCTGGGGGTCTGGGGTGCTGTAAGGTACCCAGCGGGTCCAGGAGAGAGCCCTGGGAGGGGTCCATAGCGCGGAGCCCCCGGAAGCTCCACAGATTTTGCCATCTCTGAGGCCTTAAAATGACTTAGGATCACGAAAGTTCTCTTTCTGCACGGTAATAGAAAACATCAGAAATAATTACTGTATAGCCTTTGGATATCCAATGCATTATAAGAAAATGAGAGTCAGGAAAGTGCTCTCACGTGCCGCTACATTTGAATGAATGTTTTTTACCCAAATCTGTAGGCCTAGGCCTTCGAAGTCCATTTTAACAACATCGAGCCACAACCTAAATCCGCCCCTGTTCTTCAGCACTTTCCAGTTCCATTGGAAGATATTTATGAGTTTTTTAAAGTATGGCAATTCACAGAATCACTATTTTCCCGGTAATGCAAAAATTTAAATTTACCAAACCATTTGAGGTTGAATGCTCGCTTCTTCTTCCCTGTGTCTCTCATAGGAAACGTTATTGATCTCGGTTGGTGTGGCTATTCCGGAAAATCGCCAGTAGATGAAGAGCTCTTCCCAGAATCTGCAGATGCCAATTTCAAAATTGATCTGCTTTCTTTCTCCGCTTATAATTTGTAGAAGGAGAAATCCAATTTGTTTTTTCTTTGTATGATGATTCGATTAGAGAGTTGGATTCGAAAGTGAGATTCGAAATGTGTAATTTTAATAACAATTTTAATAAAAAGTCTCTTTTGTGAATTGAAGTGTACATTTTTTATAGTTTTAAAGCGTATAAAAATACAATGCCGTTATTAAAACTATTTCTGCAATAGAGAAAAAGTCTGGCCTAAGTGTGGTCAAACTAAAAAGAAAAAGTTTAGAATATGGAGCGAATATACTGTATTGCCCCCCTAGTAATCTAAAATGCGGTTATTGATGTTGATGTGTTTTCTGACCTTCTAAGCGCAGTATAATTTATATTTAAAAAGTTTGTATCATCAAAATTATTTGGGGGCTTCAGCTCCCCTAGCCCCCCGTGAATCACGTCCCTTGTGAGGAAGAGAGAGAATTGAGAAAGGATAAGCTGAGAGACAATTGGCCTTCATATTCTCATGAGATGTGGCTGACATTGCCATCTTTTCAGTGTTTCACACGTCTATTTCTAAGCATTTTGTAATGAATCCTCCAAACCAGTATTAGAATGAAATCGAGTTACTTAACTATTCAGGTGGAGTCAAACGAGTTGACCATCCACTCAATATCAAGCATTAAAAAATGTCATTCAAGCACTGTTCGAACGCTCTCAGCATTTCACAAAATATCGCTAAACAGTTTGTTTACTGAAACCGTGTTTAGTGATGTTTTGGTTGTTTGGCGATATTTAGTCTTGTGTAGCAAAAATCAAGACATGTTGAAAATGCTTTAAGCATCAGCTCAACATTTCCTTGCTCATCGTAACGTTTAGCGATCCTTTGTTTGCTTGAACACTCACTAAACATTTGTCAATTGTATAGTATGCGCAAGTGCACTAGTGAAGAGTACCTCTCACTGATTGGACGAGCAAATCACATGATCAATGAGAGAAAAGAATCATCGAAGGTTCTGTGAACTGTTCAGTGAAATTTTGAGAGGATTTGAACACCTGTCTCTCAACATCGCTGGACCTGGCAAAACATGTCGTTCAAATGTTTAACGATGTTTTGGGATTTGTTGAGAGAGTTTGAATAAGGCTTTAGGTGTAGCCTCTATGAGCTGAATCGGCTGTTCTGGTTTACTTTAAAGCAGATTAGTGAAGTTGAATTAAAAATCGTTTTTCCTCTTTCAGCAGAAACAGGAAAAATGATTGTTAATCGTTTTCCTACTCCTACTGGGAGAGGAAAAACGATTTTAAATTCAACTCAACTGATCAGCTTTAACGTAATTCAGACCATTCGAATCTGCACACAGGCTAGTTAGGAGAAGTCACACTCGATCATTCAATTAAGATCGAATAATAAATACCAATGCATAAGAAGCAATGAACGCGATAGTATGTCACCAGGTTTGAGGGGTAGTGAAAATGCCTAAGCAGTTACTCTTGAGTGCCTTTTTCCTGTTTTGAAGTGACTCTCATTTCGATTTCTGAAATGAGAATCACTTCAAAACAGGAAAAAGAAGGTGCAATTTCAATGATAATGCAATACCTCTTTGTAACGTCTCCCAAGTGGAATTGAAAGAGCTCTTTGAAATTGTCTTTGTATAAGTAAGTCTGCCAAGACACATCTGAAGCTAGTATTTAAATTTCTTTTGAAGAAAGCGGTCAACTTGGCAGCAGAAATCAACGGAAGAAACAAGATTTCTTTTATCAAATCTAAACAGGTAATCTTGCTTTCTTTTTGCACCGTTTTCATTTTTGCATCTTCTTTGACATTTATAGCACCGCTGGTAAGCAACAGAGTAAATATGTAGCATGTATACTCTCTCTCTCTGTTTTCCATAGGAAGTACAATTTCTGTGTCCTTGAAATACCATTTGCTGTTTCTATTTCCTTGGATTTCTGTTACTTGGCGTGCCTCCACGAGCCCTTTGGCTTGTATTTGCTTCTTTTTAGCAGGCGGTTTCCTGCATACTTTGAAATCAGCTTATTTTGTAATTATTACGCAAAACGTGTGAGAAAGAGAGAGAGAGAGAGAAATGAAAAAGGACAAACTGAGCGACAAATGGCCTTCAAATGTTCATGAAATGTGATTGACGTTTCCATTTTCTGAGTGTTTTACACGTTTATCTCAAGTAAATAGCTGCAGAGTAGGAAAGAAAGGTAATAGACTAAACTTACTAGGACGCAATGTTAATTGCTGCTCTACGAAGGGTGATAATTGGGCCTAGCGTGTTTAGAAACTCATTGGCATCGTGGCCAGGGGGCCGGGGGCATGCTCCCTAACTTTTACAAAATCATCGGACTTTCAGAAACATTAATGCTTCATTGCAAAATGCTTGGACTTTTGCTGTAGGTAAGGATCAAGGTTTTGAAGTTTGTTGGAAAATATTTAAGCTCGCCCCCCCCCCCCTACTCTACAGGTGCCACAACGCCTCCGTAGAAGCTACTTTCTAAAACTGCTTTAAAAAGAGTTTATAATTTCATGATCAATTAGTATTGTTGCTGACCAATCTTTTCAATTAAGAAGTAAAGGCTACAACAGGGTATTAAAATATGCATCCTTGTCATTACGGACTCGTAATGACAACGATGCATCATTGAATAACATGGTATAGCTTTGGCTTCTTAATTGGAAAGATTCGTCAGCAATTATACTACAACTTATTTCTTTGAACCACCAAAATGTGTATTTGGGAAAGAAGTTGAATAGAAATATCTTGCTTTCAAATTCTGAAATCTTGGACATCCGGTTTGCTTAAGCCCCCTCCCTTTGAGGCTGGGCGTCATTTCTGAAAGGCCCTTAATGGTGAGAAGAAGGTCCTATAAAACTTTGGATTACATGATTTCTCAGCAACCTTCAGCAAGCGTTTAGGAATATTGATAATTAGTATTACTATAGAAATAGTTATTAAATGACACATATGAATGACTGGTATTGAAGAATAGAAGGAAAATTTTACACTCTTCCACAGGAAATTTTGGAGCCTAGCATCATAATTTTACAGTAATGCTTTATTGTTTGACTAAAATTGGATCTATTTTAAAACCAAATGTACTCTGTCTTTAGAGCAAAGTTTCTCCACGAGCAGCATACGGACGTAATTCCTCATAAGCGTAGTTTTAGACTCTCGCATAAATATAGCAAATTTAACTAAGCAATCCTTACAATGAGAAAAAATTTTGGATGCGAAATTGCAAAGTCCACATGTAAGGCGTATGCTGTCATGGAATAGCATGACATAAATTTTCACTTTTTTTAATCACTATTTAGTGCATTTGAAGGGACTTTAAGCAATTACATTTTGGCTGCTATCTTAGAGTACCATCGAGATTCACTGAAATAACTTTGAACAACTACATTGAGCCGCTGTTGCATAGTTTTATTGTTGACGCTTTATTCATAGTTTAGAGGTGTTTAAGATAACTCTTTTCGTGGAATTATTTGTAAAACAGACCCTTTTGAACATTCAAACTTGCTAAGTGACAGGCTCATTGAATATTTCTTTTACCATTTTTGCAAATATAGAATATAGCAGTATAGCATGAGAGTATAGCTCACCAGAAAGGGCACTTTCAGTTACAATAGAGCTGCAAGACTAAGATTATAAAGGGTATTTAAAAGCTCTCATTCTCACATAGTTATGAGTACACGTTGTTTTTCTTTATAAGAAAATCATTATTTTGCCTGAGCCTCAATTTTCTTAACATTTCCCGAAATTGAGCCTCAGATTTTCTTAAATTTTTCTGAACATTTACTGAAATAAGCTGGCTACAGTGGTTTACAATTTCATTATTAATATTTTATATTTAAATTTGAATTACATCTCTAATATTTTGAAGGCAATAACGAGGAACTACCGAGTTTTGGCCTATAAAAATACTTAATTTTGGAAAATGAGCCTCGTGATTTTCTTACGATTTTCCTAAGATTTTGATGATTTGAGCCTCATTTTCTTATAAACTTTTTTCTTATAAAAAAAACATGAACAAGCTTTAAAGCTATCTGTTTCTGCAACTTTGCAACCAATCTTTGGCCATAATGGAAAGAAAGTTTATATCAAATTTTTAACCAACATTGTTCACTACATATGGAAAGAGCGGATGCACAATTCAATAAACATTTATTTTCTAGGAAGCTTCTTCTCGGCCAGTACCGAAACTTTCTTTCTTCTTTCAAAGTTTCAGTATCAGAACTTTCTTAAGATTTATTTACCAAAACAGCTATGGAAAAGTATTAAGTTTTGCCCTAAATTGCTTGACATGAAATAGGAGCAATCGTGGTCGAGTAAGTTAAAACAAACTTTTACGCAGCAGACAGCATGACAGAGAAATACACAGATTACCAAAGGAAATATATACTGTATATAACTTAAATCAAAGAGATGACGAGCTCGCTTGAAAAATAGAATCCTAAATGAATATAAAGTTATTGATATTCTCAGTTCACAGAAGTCCAGTATTGCAATTTGTTTACTTTATAGTCGCGTACATCCTTATATAAAGCACTTTCTAATTTAAGCTACGTGCATATCTTAGTTAACTTTTCTTATGATGTTGTATGAACTACTTCTGCGTTTTGCTATATTTAATGATTAATTAATTTTTTTCATTTTGCTAACTTTCAACGTTCAAGATATGACCTTTTGGTCCATGACATTCTTTACATATTTCTGTTATACACGTGCGTTAGTTTCTCTGTCAAGCATGGTAGCCTCGTGTAATATTTCATATTCATTTGATAAATCTGGTGCGATTCTCTAATAGTTTTGGCAAGTTTGTGAATTTGAAATCTGGTCAAACTGCGCCACGACATCGCGTACTACGTTCCTATCATATTGCCTTCTTGCAAAGCTTCCACCATTTTGTAGTTCAAATAATTATCATCACTCAACTTGAATGTGAACGAGATAATCTTGAATATGGCTTCGTTTGGACATCCAGGCAAAGAATGTGCAGGATGAAATTGTGAGATTCTGTTGTTAAACAAAGTAGATTCTTGTCGCCCCGTTGACACACCCTCTTGGCCTAAAGTCTTGGAAGCAATGACATTTGCACTGACGTCGTACTTTATCGAGAATCAATCGATACGATCGAAAATGGTTCAAGATTTAGCTTCAAAGTCCTTACATTTTATAAAGTTTCTTTTGCTTGTTTTGACGTCAACTTGCAAAATTTCGAATATTTGTATGTCAGTATAAAAGTCTAGTGAACTTCGTGCGATTCTGTCATACATTTTTGAAGTAGAATTCTATATTTTCTATTTCTACTTCTTTTCATGAGTAAAGCACCGTAGAGAACGGTTTTTTGGCTCATTATATTTCAGGCTAAACATTGATGCTACCTTTTCCACACTAAGTGCAGCATTTACCATTATATTCCAACCTTTTCAGCATATTTCTTCCTTAATATAGGTAGTCAAAGAAGTTCTACTTTCTCAATGAATCTAGTATCAAAATAACTTTAAAACAAGGGGTCATACGGCCTTATACGAGACAAATTGACCAGGTCATGCCCAGATTACCACATCATCGCAACCAGGATCCACTGTGTAGTGCTCGTACAATTGGATACAGTATTTCCAGTTTTTATATGAATATAGTTTATTAGTGTATGTAGGCTGAAATTGCTAACAATATCTTTGAATAATTTAAAAAATCAGAAAACCTAAGCTTCATCAATAATTTGGTTTTGCTTGCTTGAGGAGGAATTGTTGAGAGAGTTTGAATAAGGCTTTAAGTGTAGCCTCTATGAGCTGAATCGACTGGTCTGGTCTACTTTAAAGCAGATTAGTGGAGTTGAATCAAAAATCGTTTTTCCTCTTTCAACAAGAACAGGAAAAATGATTGTTAATCGTTTTCCTACTCCTACTGGGAGAAGAAAAGCGATTTTAAGTTCAACTCAACTGATCAGCTTTAACGTAATTCAGACCATTCGAGTCTGCACACAGGCTATTTGGGTAAAGTCATACTCGATCATTCGGTTAAGATTGAATAATAAATACCAATGCATAAGAAGCAAGTAACGCGATAGTATGTCACAAGAGTTGAGGGGTAGTGAACCTGCCTAAGCAGTTACTCTTGAGTGCCTTTTCCTGTTTTGAAGTGACTCTCATTTCGATTTCTGAAATGAGGATCACTTCAAAATAGGAAAAAGAAGGTGCAATTTGAATAATAATACCTCTTTGTAATGTCTCGCCAGTGGAACTGCAAGACCTCTTTGAAATTGTCTTTGCATAAGAAAGTCTGCCAAGACACATCTGAAGCTAGTATTACATTTCTTTTGAAGAGAGCGGTCAACTTGGCAGCAGAAATCAACGGAAGAAACAAGATTTCCTTCATCCAATCTAAACAGGTAATCTTGCTTACTCATTGCACAGTCTTTATTTTTGTCTCTTCTTAAGCGATAGTTGTCACCAGGATTGAGGGGTACTGAAAATTCTTAAGCAGCTACTTTTGAGTGCCTGATAGACATCGACCTGCTAAATAATTCTTCAAACACTTTCCACCCAGGACATTTCAGTCCAGCTCCAACGACTAGTAATTTCGTAAGCAAGACCTCACCCAAGACAAGTTTTAGAGGAGATACTTTGGCCCGTAAGTAAAAGCTATGTATTACTACTGAGAAATTCTCACTGATGCCGTGTGCTTTATTGCGTAGTGCTCTATCACTTTTGATCTTGGCAATGCTACTTCGATATAAACTTGTGGCAAGAAACCATTGCCTTTTCAATAGCATTTGTGGTCATTTTGCAGGGTCCCCGTTTAGTCCAATCCCTCTCCTTTCATATTAACATTTCGGGATTCTTCCAACCCTCCCAATTTTCCAAATCTCGTTTTATTAGGCACTCAGGAATACGTTGCATATTTTAATGTTTTCACCATTGTAAAAGTCTTTTGAGAAGCGTCTAATATTTTAAAAGGATGAAGTTGGCTAGAACGTATAGACAATCTGAAAATGTTTGTTCAATGGCAAAAGGCCACTTCTAAGAGCTATAGTAAGGAAAACTCTGTGATAATTTCTTGACTAGCAAGGGTCACGGTTACACAGAAATTTATGACATCAGTATCCAAGCATGTTAAAAAAACTTCACAGGATCATTTCTACGGAGAAAGCTATTTTCAATGTTGTTGAAGAATCATATCGTTTAAAGCTTTCAGTCAGGCTCAGCCTGACCAGCATAACCTTCAACATTGCCATTTCCCATGAGAGTGCAAAGATTCCCTGCTGAACCTGTTAAATTTTCCATCTTGCTTAGAGGAACCTGAAAATATGTTGGGGAGGGTTGCTTTCTTAATTAAATCATGACAATCATTGAATCGTATTGTCAAGTTCCTTTCACACTGTGGTTCTTTTAAGCAGGTTTTTATTATATTTACCAACTCCACAGAGTGCAGACTTCGATATATCTTCTCTGCTTTTCTCGGTGTTTGATAGACTTGTTGCTCGGCGCAACTTGATTTCTACTGGGGCATTTCATTTCATGAAAGCTGTTTTAGGTAGATAACACTTCATCAATTTCATTTGCAAATAGTAATTTTTGGCGTACTTCAGAGGAAAACTACATTCAATTGCATTACCCCTTAATTAAGATTCTCTGATTTGGACAACGAAGACAATAGGAACTTTTTATAAAGTATTGAAAGGTCAGAATATTTCAAGTAAGTATAACTTTTTTCATTTCTATTGTTTGTATATGATTTTGCGTAAGAATCTCACATTGAAAACGAGATTCCGGAAAGTGACTGTACCTTCATACAGTTAACGAATTAGAATATTGTTAAGGCGTTCGCAAAAGCAAGTATATCATACTGTTTGTAAAAATTCTGATTGGCTAGTTTAGTTTAGTCATAGTTCCTTTTTACTGCATGACAAGCTTTAGCAGGTAACACTTTGAGTCAGTCTTAACAATTGTGAGTCGAATGAGCTAACCATGAAAGCAAAATGTAAACTGTGTTTTTTATTGGAATTGATCTGTGTTTTCTAATTACTATCTCATCGAACGAGCAAGAATAGAAAGACTATTTCCTACATCCTTGATTAGCTTTCTCATATTCCGGGAGTAACGCTAAATTGCTTCCTTTTAGAGATCTACAGCTTAATGTTGCTGATAGTCAAAAACTCCTTGAAGCAACAAATGTTCATATCAAATATACGTTAAGGTTTTCTAATACTAATTGAACAGTAGCAGTGCCAATTTTTGTGTTATTCTCATTTCTTCATTTCTGTATTTGTGTTAAATCGATTATGTGTTTTGACAGAGTGCTCCTTTTTGCACCTGACCAACCTGGCCTATCACCACTATTTCCTTACTTCTCTTTTGATGGTCACACACTTTTTTCATTTCTTTCTCTCTAGCGCCTGCTTTTTCTCTCGATTTTACTTCCGTTTTCCCTAATTCCTTGGGGCTTGGAGGGTATGTCTAAGAGGACTTAAGCTCTGACACGAGCATTTAAGACCGGATGCCCTTCTTGACGTCAGTAATGGCATGCGATAAGGCTTGAACCCAGGAGCACGTTGGCTTGAGTCGAGTGCATTACCGCTAGGCCACGGCTGCTCGATCTAGCGGCCGCTTTACAGGTGCTTTAAGGCGTGGAAGTCTCTTTTTAGACACCTGGTTGAGACAAGCTTTTCTTTCTATGTCGTTCATTAGTTTTCTTCGTTGAAGTTGCATCGTATATTTATTGCAAGTGGGCGTCATGGATGGAATTTGCCAACAAGATATCCTTCTATCAATATTCTTTTTAATGTAGTGAGCTCTCATTTCTTATGCTGGGTACAGAGGTGGAAGAATTTTTGAGACAATTGGAAAAACACACTTACCCATTCACTATATTGAATAGTATTTGAGGCCCGTTTTGAAATGCTGAAAAATTTCCCCACCCTAATACTATTGCCACTTATTTACTTATGTCATTCAATTTGAATTTTCAGCTTGGGAGTATTATTACAGGATATGGATATGAAGGAAAATGGGAAAAATAGAGACGTCACAGAAACAAAGAGCACATACTGATTATATCAAATAGCTTCTTGCACCCAAACATTTAATTAAAAAAGTGAGCATTTTATGTACTCATGCATACAGAAAAAGTTAGCATTTTGAACATAGCATGTTAATAATATTTACGGTAGGAATTTATTCAAACTTTTGATACCCCATTATGAATTGGCAAAAAATTTGATAAACTACTGAAACAAAGCAATAGAATTTGGCACGCCTCCAAAAATTCTTCCACCCTGTACCCATTATTATAAATGACAGCTCCTTTGTTCATGTAGTTAATACAATTTTCTGAAGCATGTCAAATGCCACATGCAGAAGAACATCATGAGCGGCAGTAGGTGTTTATTCCTTTTCATGAGATCTGGTGGAAAACTATTTTGGAACTAGTTGCTCACGAGTGGGAAATTATGACTTTTAAATCTCTCTGGGACCATAATATATGTAAAGCTAACTGATTGCAGCTTTTGTCTTTCTTCGAGAGATGTGAAATTGTGGAATAGTCTCTTCACTAATTGTAGCTAAAAAGCATCACCACTGTGCAATGTTAAATCTTCCTTGAATAATGTGTAACTTTTTGTTGTATGCATACGGCACTATAAGAATATTTTAACATATTGTGTTGCAATTAGGTTACATTTTTACTAATGCTTTTCTGGCTTGCACGATTTTAACAGAAATGCCCTTGAATAAACTAATTTGAAGGGTAACCCTCCTTGAGGTACAAATAGACTTACACGAGTTTGAAATTCAAATATGTTTAGTTAATGCTCAAGAAATTCATCATTGGTTGCTTTTGCTAAAGAAAGCTTGTATTTGTTGCAGGTTGATAATTCAAGGTGGGAACTTTATTAATTACGTGCTCAGATATTTATAGCCAGTAGCAAAATGGGTAACAGTCCTTCAGAAAGCAAAGCCAATGCACCCAATTTGAGATGCAATCAGTGTCACAACCGCCTTCGCAACATGGAAAGCTTTGACGATTTAGAACAGCAGATGACATATCGTGGAAGAAGTCATGTATTTTTCAAAGGTTTATACTACCGTTTAGTTGGACAGGATGGAATATACTATTGTCACAATTGCTTCTTTGAGCCACAGAGGAAAGCAGCTGAAGAGCGTCGCAGAGAAGAAGAGAGGAGGTTAAATGAACTTCGCATGTTGGAAGAGAGGAGAAAGGAGGAGGAAGAGAGAAAAAGAAGACAGGAAGCTGCTGAGAGATATCGTAGAGAAGAGGAGAGACGTCTTAGAGAGCAGGAAATGAGGCTTCGCAGAGAGCAGGAGGAGAGATTTCGAAGAGAGCAGGAGAAGAGACGTCGCAGAGAGCACGAGGAAAAACGTCGCATAGAACGGGAGGATAGACTGCGCAAAAAGCAAGAAGAATTAAGAGCTCGTGAGAGAATTGAAGCACAGAGTAGGGATCTCTTGGAACGTGTGAATAGGTTTCAAAGAGAACAATATCTCCATAGTGATAGAGAGAGAGAGAGTGAAGAAGTTTTTGTCCTTAAGAGAGGTGAAGGAAAAGTCCAGCCAATGGATGAAGAAGCTCTTAAGGTAGATAAAATAGGAGTTCTTTTTCACAACGCAACCAGTGAATTCAACGAATATCTCAAGGGAAAAGAAATGGAGCATGATGAAATGCGTCAGATCGAAACTGAATCTGATGATACCTATGAATATGATGAATATGATGAACTTGATGAATCTGTTTTAACTTCAAGCATTTCTGATGAGATGCTGAAAGAAAAGCGTAATTTTCTTCGTAGCATTACCGATGAGAATGAAAAAATACTATATTACATGATGACAATTATTCAGCTAGCAAAGTATTCAGATAAAGATTCAGAAGAAATTATTAACGAAGTCTTGTGGAAGCATCGCACTTTGCAAGACTTAGAATTGATACTGGATATTGTATGTGTTTGGTCACACTCAAAGGAAACTTCTGCTGTCCCTCGTTTAGGCTGGGCACAGCAGCTTCTAGATGAGTTATCTAAAAGGAATTCAAGCATATTCCGTACCGCACACATGAAATGGATTGAGCAGCAATGGTGGGCAAGTCAAAGAGAAGTGGAAGAAGTTTTTCGTTATTTGCACGATGCTGAGAGAGGAAATTCATGGCCACCTCACCAAATATTGAGCCTTTCTACAATTTCTCAAGTAACAACTTCTCAGGAGGCCCTAGCATGCCTCAAATTGATTTCTCAATTTGCTATCCCGTCGCATACTTCCATTGAGTCTCAGCTCCTTTTAGATTTCTTGCAGAAAAATCTTCCATCTTCGCCCCAACGTGTAATTAAAGCCCTCCAGAAACACTACCTTGACGAGAAAGATATGGATCTAGATCAGCTCCTAGCCATAATAGATGCATCAGAAGCTGAAAAAAGGGAATACAAGGAAATTGTTCAAATTGTTTTGGAAGAAATCACGTGTTCTGGATATCCTGGACAAGTTGAGTGTTCTGACAAACCTAAAAGAATAATTCTTCCACAAAAGTCACAATGCAATGCTCTTTCCTTGGCAGCAATAGCTACTTTCAACGAGTTCCATTACTGGCCGCGGGTTTCACAGTTGCTGAGTTGTGTTGTAATGCTCAGAAAAAAAGAGGACTCAGGAAGACTCCTACAGATCCAAACTGGAGAAGGCAAATCAACTATAATCGCTATGGTTGCTGCTGTAATGGCTATGAAGGAGATAAAAGTTGATGTGATTACCAGTTCGCCTGTCCTTGCCAAAAGGGATTCTAAAGAGTGGGAAAACTTTTATGCTGCATTAAATCTCAAAGTAGCAGAAAATATTACTTGCCAAGATGATGATAATAAGAAGCAGGTCTATTGTGCTGATGTTGTCTATGGAACTGTTAGCAGTTTTTCTGGAGACATTTTGAGGAATGATTTTCTCTCAAAGGATATCAGACCCCATCGTGAATACGAATTGGTCATAGTTGATGAAGTCGATTCAATGCTTGTAGATAACGGCGTTCAGTTTAACTACCTTAGTCACAACCTTGCTAGCAGTGGATTACGTCATCTTGAACCACTGTTGGCATTGATCTGGAAAGCCGTAAGCGATCATGCACCTGTGATCACAGAAGCTGAAGAGGTTCTGTTTCGAGGCAATCCAGAGCCATTTCATATGATTCTTTACAACCTGGCAGATGATTCGGACAATGATGATAGTTGGAGTCCAGCCAAATTAATTCAGTTAGCTCACGAGAGGCTGCAAATATTTACTAAGGATGATATAGAAAACTGGCAGCATTTTTCCGTAGAACGTGTTATAGAGAAAGTTGAAAATGTATCTGACGACGAAGTCACCTCTTTCTTCAAAGTTGCCAAAGATGAATTTGGCATACCTTTCCAAGTATATAAACTGAATGAATCTGGAGTGGCTAAAGCTGCAGAGACTCAATCAGAAATAGATGAAGAGATTCCAGTTCTCGTTTTGGGGAGTGGCCGTGCTTGTCGATTGAATAGAAAAGAGATATTACACCATGGAATTGAGCAGTTTGTCTTGCACAAAATACCGAATAATGGGGCTAGAATGTCTGATGACCAAATCAAAATTCCTAGTTTTCTTCGAGAATTTGCAAAAAGAAAAGTAAATGTATTTGTTGAAAACGCTTTTGTTGCACTGGGGATGAAAGAAGGAAGAGAATACACTGTAAGGAATGGGAATGTACTTCCAATCGACTTCAAATCCACGGGGGTTATTGAACAAAACAAGAAATGGGGAGATGGTTTGCAGCAATTCCTAGAAATGAAACACCGCCTCAGAATCAGCGCTCTTGGACTTGTCACAAATTTCATGTCAAATTTGTTTTTTTTCCAGAAGTACAAAACGAATATCTTGGGAGTATCTGGGACTTTGGGTACAAATGCTGATAAGACATTTATGCAAAAGTACTACAAACTGAAAAATTTTTATACAATGCCTCCTAACAAAATGAAAAAGCTACTCGAGAATCCTGGAACTTTGTTGAATGATGAATCAGAGTGGAAAAATTCTCTGATGGACACAATTGCAGATGTGATTGCTTCAAAAAGGGCAGTTTTGGTTATTTGTGAAGATATTACCACAGTTGAAATTATTAAAGATGAAATAGCTAGCACAGAAAAGCTACGCGGCAAAGTCCCAATTATATACGCTGAGAGCGATAACGAGGATCAGATGAATAGGATAAAAGAAGAAGTTTCAGAAGGCAGCATAGTCATTGCAACCAACCTAGCTGGACGGGGAACTGATATTAAAGTGTCTGACACTGTTATTGAAAATGGCGGACTATTTGTTTTGCTTACATTTCTCCCATCAAATCGCAGAGTGGAGTTGCAGGCCTCTGGTAGGGCTGGCAGGAAAGGACAGCCTGGTTCGTCACACGTAATTCTGAATAGAAATCAGCTGCCAATGTACTTAAGAGCCAGTACTGAAATTGAAGAAGTTCGTTTTCTCAGAGATAAAATGGAGTACACCAGGATCAAAGCTATGGAAGATGATATTGCCGTTGTGTTGAAAAAAGAAGCGCTTTTTGGACAGTATTGTAAACTGATCAAGTTAAATACCAATAAAAAACTGAATGAGGGCTATCAAGACAGGATTTTAAATTCCCTTCATGAAACCTGGGCACTATGGCTAGATGAAAATAGCGATCAACTGACAGATTTGGATGAAAGTGTACTGTGTTCAAACCTTGAAACACACATGAAGCCTGCTTTGCAGCTTTTGCAAAAAGAGAATTTAAATAAATCTCCAAATGAAAATGTTTATCATGTTTTGCTTCATGGAGCAGCGATGGTAAATGCAGATGATAAGAATGCTGCCATGACAGCTTTCCAGACGTCAGTTGACATGGAAGCTTTTGCTAGTTCTATTGCTCATTATAACATGGCCTTTTCTCTAATTGAGTTGGATGGGAAAAAGAACTTAGAGCTTGCAAAGAGCCACCTGGAGTCTTCCCAAGAAAATTTGAAGCACTACAAAGAAGATATTTCTATAATAAAGGAATTAGTGGATCATTCATATACATGTGAGCTGGCTACAAATGAGCAGATTGGATTCAAGTCTTATATTGATACTCGCATCCAATTTTTGCAATTTTGGGAGAAAAAGATATCAGAGGCCATAGAAAAAGTTAAAGAAATATCTGCAAAAGAAAAAGAGGCAATTGTTCATCTAAGTGGAATTTTCTCTCTGGTCAATGATCCAGATGAGTTTATGGATGATACATTGAATGAATTTTATCAAATGGGACTTCTTCTTATTTTCACAGTAAAAGAGAAGCCAAAATTCTCCTGGGATGCTCTTGCTGTTTTTTTCATAGGCCTGTTGCAGGTAGCAGCTGGTGCCATTCTCATTGCTGTCACTGCTGGCACAGCCACAAACGTTGGACTGGGACTAATTTCAGAAGGTATATCAGATGTATTTGATGGAGTAAAAGGCATGATCGAAGGCACATTTGACTGGGCAAGCTGGGGAATTTCTAAAGCAATCAGTTTTGGGACAAGTTTATTGGTAGGAGGAGTTGGAAAATTCTTGAAAGGGGGAGTCTCCGCTGTCAAGGGCACTGTTAAACAGGGAATTTCTAGCCTGAAGAATGTATTCAAAAGTGCTAAAACAGTGTTTAAGCAAGAAATCAAAGGGGGGATGAAAACTGCAATGAAAGAAGTGTTGAAGGATACTGGGAAATTAATTGGGAAGAAAGCTGTTGAGCAAGGCATAATGTATGGTGTGCAAAAAGGTGAGGATTGGCTTTTGAAGGAAGTAGTGAGATTAATAATGAATGAGATGAAGCCAACTTTACGAAAACAGCTGAAGGAGGATGTAATGAGAGAACCGCTTAGAACATCACTATTAGCACTATTGCCAGAGGAAAGTGGAGCACTTTCCTCATCGGATATGGATAGCAATGTGGAAACCGTTACCCAGTTAGCTAATGCTGTTGTACAACCATATTATGAACGTATTAGTTGGAAGAAGCACGTAACTAGTGCTATTCAGCAAACACTGGAAAAGGTAAAGAGCAAAGACAAGGCTGGAAAATATGGCGCAATGTTAAGAGTCATCAAGACTGCTTATACAGTATCAGAAATAACAGATACTATGGCACAGCTTTCCTTACTCTGCGGAAAATTTACAGAAGATCTAAGAAAAGCAGCTGATGAGCATATATGTGATAAAGGCAAGAGACAGCTTGCGCAAAACAGAGATGGAACGTCTGAACAGGAACTTAAATTTCTAAATGATGTAGCTTGTCATCTTTCAGAAGTTTTGGGTGAAGTAATTTTCAGTATAGTACATGAAGGAGCTGCAGGTCACCTTGCTAAATTAGCAACATCAAAAATCAATAACCATCTTAAAGAATTTACCAAAAATAAGTTGAATACCACTCATACTGAACAGAAAATTAACTTGGCCAATAGTGCATTTCAAATATCCCATGGCATTGGGAAAACTGCTGACTACAATGGAGCTGGCTTAGATTCTGCTAAAAGCATTGTGAAAACACATGCTGATAACATCGTAAAAGACACCACAAAGGGTGGACTTTTAGAATGCAAGGTCTTGGCAGATCACCTAGGTAGAAGCATTTCGATTTACAGTGAAGGCAAGGATGGGGAAATAATTCAACACAGACAAGTTTCTTCTAATTCAACATCTGCTGCTAGTGAACTCCCAATCAAACTGCTTTATCATCGTCCATCATCAAAGTTTCCAGACGGTCACTACGAGGCTCTAGATGGGAAAAATGCCGTAATCCAAACTAAGACTGCATCGAAAGGAGCTAGCTGCTTGTTTGAAGCAGTTCATTTAAATTTGCATCCAGCTAGTTTGACAAATGGAAAACAAATTGCAAACGGTGCAGAAGGGTTACGCCGTAAAGTTGCTTTACAAATACAGTTTCATCCAGGAAGGTATGCTGAGCATGTTGAAAAATATGAATTTAATAAGAGACTGGGAAAGCTTGGTCAAGAGTACATGGGAATTGGTGGTGCTAAGAAAATGGAAAGCAGAAAAAAGCAGTCCAAAGCAAGAAGGGACGCAAATGGTAAAAAGAAAACGGAAACAAGGGGAAGGCGAAAATTTACAGAAGACAAAGGATTTCAGAAGGGGAAGGGGATGCCATTTCCAGCTGGAAGAAACATCGTGGAACAAACCCAAAACCATGTTAATGATAGAGTTGTTCATTTTTATGAAGTTCTGAGAAATGCTGCTGAGCTGCGTGCAAAGGGATTCAATATGAAAGTTGGACCTGCAAGCACACAGGATCATAAAGGAGTGTATAGTGGGAAAGATGGGAGCACGTTTGCAGATATTGATGAAACGTTCAGAGTTACAGGCAAAACGTTGGATGACCAGTGTAGAGATGGTCATATAAAGTTGGATGCCTCACATACAACTGCATTTTACCCAAATATTGAGGGACTGGATGTAAGAGGAGTAACTAAAAAGTACCTCGACTATCTGACTAGCCGCACATACCTGTCACCAAAGCCAATAAACATTGGTCAAGGAAGGGATATTGACAAATGGCAAGTTCAGATTGCAACAAATGTACTTTCATCTCGTGAAAATTCAAAGAAGTTTCTTGGCAGCTATGACAAAGATCCATCGGAAACTTTTAAAGCTCATTTAAATGAAAGCATTGCCTTTGGTGAAAGAACACATCAAACACTTGAAGCGAGGCTGAGGGAAAGGGCGGAAAATAGTCAAGGAAGTTCAGAAATGATATCGAACGTAATCCTAGCTACTATAGATAATGGAAAAACATCATCTGATTTAAGAAATAGGCTGAACAATGTAAGGCCTTATGAGACAACACCATAAAAGTGCACAGGTAAGTGGGTATTTACTCTAATATCATTCTTGAAGGTACGTGCACAGAAAATATTTGCTGTATGGTTATTCTGAAGCATATCAAACAAAGTTGATGAGGATATTCAATAGCATCTTGTATCGTGCGATGCTTAAGACCATTTGTTAGTTATGCCTCAGCATCATTCAAACATCACTTAAATTAAGCCTTACACAATTGTGAATGACATTATCATTATCTCTCTATATATGAATTGATGTTTATTGTAATGATAGTGACAATCAGGTTTGCTGAAGGAATATTTAGCTAGGATAAGAATTTAAAATGTTATATCAATGCTATTGAAAAATTGATTTTCTTGAAATAAGCTGTAGGTATGCTGAAAATTTTAATATGAACAACTTTTGTAAAAAATGGAAGTAACAGCACATGCTATTGCATGGACAAAGCTCATAGAAGATTGTGAAACACCTAGAGCCGTATTTCTCCACCTTTTCCTTGCTACCTCCCTGGCTATGATGTATTATTCAATCTATAATCTATGATCGATGATGGTAGCTTCCAATTCCCCCTCAAAAAGGTTCAATTTCCCCATAGGGGGAATTCCCCCAGACTTTGAAAAACTGACCCAGAGCATCAATCAATCAGATTGATTTCTAGCAGCAACTACCAACAGCAATATTTAGATTCATGACGTATGCATCACTCCTTCAACAGTAATACTTCATACTTTAGTAAAGTGTGATCTCATTTATTGCAGGCTCAAAGCTGAAAGGTAGAGCAAACGTTTGGTTTATCTTTAGAGTGAAGTTTCGCCATAAACAATATAAGGACACAATTTATCTCAATTATAATCTTACACAGAATCACAAGTCAAAAATATATAATCAACAATATTTACTATTAGAGAAACTTGTGGATACAAATTTGCAAAGCCCACTGATTGCACAAATGCTGTCATGGAATGGTGTGATATTCAGTGAATTCCTTCACTTTCCAATTTCCTGTTATTTACCGTCTGTGAGAGGACTTCAAACAATTACATTTGGGTTGATATTTCAACCTATCATTGAGATTCTCTGAAACGGCTTTGAATAACTACATTATCACTGCTATTAAAAGTAGGATCCATATCATATCACAGAGCTTCTTGACCCAGTTCAAGCTAGCTCAAGAGCAAGGATTATGAAAAGCATAGACTCTGGTGTGGTTTCACACATGGGAAGTGCTATGCTCAATGAATCTTATGCATGAAAAGTCTTGTCAACATGTACACTAGAGTTGTAACGTAGAGGCTTTCATGTTAGTACACTCCCGTGTTTCCCACCCAGCCATTTTCTTACTATCCTTTCTTGGTTAGAATACAATGAAAGCGATTTCCCCTTCATCGCTTTATACTGACATGCATTTGCGTATATAGATCAAGACTAGCTGGCATCAATAGATGTCAATTTACTATCTAATATAATGACATTTTGTTCATTATTTATCATTGTCGATGATGGCAGCTTCCAACTCCCCCTTTAAAAACATTTCCTTCAGGGGGGAATTCACCACCAAGTAGGGAAACACTGACATACTCATTACTACTATCCCTGAGAGCAACAGTTCCTGAAGTTTTGCGATCATTCCATGGCTGTACTACATCGCATTGAGACGATAACTTCCATGCTAATATTCTTTTACCACAATTTTGACCAAATTTTCCCTATTGTATAATGCATCGTAGTACTTGAAATCCAGTATAATTTACACTTTTAGTTCTTCTAGAGCAGTATTTGCAAGCAGTACCTAACAAGGGTGGATTCAGGGGGCCGGTGAGCCATGGCCCCCAAACGGCAATGTTTCCAATAGCACACACTAATGTTAAGAAACATTTCACATGAAAAAGACAGATAAGGCCCCCCAAAAAGTCCAGCTCTGGTTCAATATGTCTAGGACACACGAATTAGCGCTAATGTCATGCCTAGCTAGCTTTTTTCTTGTTTTAAGATTTAAGTAGCAAAAATTCCCTAAGAGTTCCTTTGCAAATAAGTTCCTTTACAATAATGTATCAAGCTTGACACTGTTTTGCTTTGCATTAGCTAAGAGCAATCATGATCAAGTGATTTTACAAGCACTTTAAGTAACAGATATCATAACAGAGGAATACATGGGCTAATACAAGAAATATATTTTACATATTGCTTAAATCAAAGGCTTGACAGGCTTGTTTGAAGGTTAAAGTACTAGATAAAATATAGAGTTGTTGAATTCTTGGCTTTCAGAAGTTCAGTATTGCCTTCAGTATTACTTTATGATCGACCGCGTACAATTACGTATAAAACACTTTCTTATTTAAAATACGAGCATATATTAGTCACCTTTCCTTACAATATTGTATGAACTACTCATGTGTATTGCTATATTAAATAATTACTTTATTGCGCTGATTTTGCTTTCTTTCAATGTTCAGGATACGACGTATTAATTCATGATATTCTTTATGTTTTGCTGGTATACAAGTGTTTGCTTCTCTGTCAAATGTGATATCTTCGAATTAATTTGTATCTTCAGAAATGATATAGAAGGGCCAAAGGCGCTAGATGTCCAACCCGATCTGCCAGAGTGAGGCAAATATTGCTTTGACAGCCATTTTACATGGTGGCAAAAAGATTTTTCGCCAGTACTGAGCCCTTATAAATTGGTAAAAAGGAAGTGCCGAGCTTGTGAAGTTCCCAACGGATTTTAGCTTGTGAAGTAGCGAGTCGTAATTAACGATCTCTCATCTCCACAATTTCGATTGTATTTTGACGATTCGTGTATTTATTGCGACGTTTCAAGTAATTTAAGGGTGTCACTTGCTGCGGTGGGCTTTGTGAAGTTCAAAACATTTTTGCAACATTGCAGAGAGGCTACTAGCAACTATTTACATTGTTTTAGTTTTAAATTTATATACGAATAATCTTGTTATGTGATTTTAAGACTCCGAGCTAAGCAAACCCAACTATGAATGCGGACTTAGGTTGTATGCTGTTTGCTGCCATTGAGGTAAACATATAAAATATGTCACATTGTTAGCTTTAACAAGTGAGATTGGGTCGGAGTGTCACTGTTCTATACAAGAGAGGAGCAATTGAGTGTCACTGTTCTATACAGTTCATGTCTTGCACACATTGAGACTTTTCAAGCGCAAGAATTCTTGACACTTCTTGAGAATGTCTTTTGGGCAGAATTCTTGTTTAAGAATTTTGTAATCTGCTGTGTCACTGGAACATTCTGAAAAAGTTTTAAGGATTCTGTTAGTATTTGAGTAGCACCTGTGGCTTTGTTTTTTGTAGAGAATAATCAGAAAACAAAGAGCCTATGAAAATTTCTACTCTTGAATTTTTAAATTACACAATATGAAAACTCATTTGTGCATAAACCAATCCCAGTTCAGCCTCTTTGGAGTTCTTATTTAGGGGGCTCAAAAGATGAAATGTCAGTCTCAAGGTTCTTATTAATGCAGGTTCTTTTATGAGAATTTCCAATGTAGTCAGGGATGTGCTGATGGGGGGCGTGGGGGGCGTCACGCCCCCAATGTTTTCAAATTTGCAATAATGTTGGTTAAAAAAGTTAGTCAGGCAGCAAGAGGGTTGGCCACAGTATTTTCTGTTTGTGACCTGTCTTTTTAGTAATAATTTAGTAGCAATAGTTGGTAAATTGGTCAGAGCGCCCCCCCCCCCCAA
>OLMO02000294.1:9987636-10010914 GCA_900291935.2 Cassiopea xamachana | reverse complement strand
ATATATATATATATATATATATATATATATATATATATATATATATATATATGTATACACACACACACATACACACACATACATATAGATATATACTAATATTTATTGTGTTCTATAACAGAGCTGTCAAAGACAAGTTATATGCTAAGGCTATCCAACAAAGACTGATACATCAGTATTTGGCTATAAGGTTTAGTATTTGGTCAGCTGATACTCTGCCTGATTATTCAGGAGTAGCCAAATTAGTCAATTAGTAGGGAGAGGCCAAATCAAATTCTTCGATTATCTGGGTGTAGTCAAATGCATCAGTTATCTGAATGAGTCAACTGCTTCCATTATCCGGGTGTATTCACATGCACTGTTTATGCAGTTATTGTCAAAAAGTTTGATTATCTTGTTGAATTGCAGTCATTCTGGGTGTTACTATGTCAATAATCAATCGAATGGCTCGCTATGATGCTACTTCACAGTTGCTGAACAGACAGTGTCCTCACATTACTTTTGCAAGGGCAAGGAGCCCACTCATACAAAAGTTTGGCTAGGAGTGCCATACGTTTTACCGCTCCTATGGTGGAGTTAACCTAAATCATGAACATGCTTGTTTTGCAAAATAATTGATTACTTGACAAATATTGGACCAAATAACTGAATAGTGTAATTAGAAAGCACAGACAGCCCTAGTAGATGCATAGCATGTGCATGAACTGTGTTTTATTGTTTAACAGACTTGACCAGTACTTGGTCCATGGGCCACATTGTGGCCTGCCATGTGTTTGAATGTGACCCATGCTTAGGCCAGACATGATAGAGACTGCATTGACATTGACATATTTGTATGTAGAATGTGGCCCTCAAACTATGACCTAAGCTAGAAAGCCCCCATTAATTTCTCACCTAAGTCTGAAGGCTGCTTCCCACTTAAATGAATGCACCGATTCAACTGAGGTGGCCTGAGGTTGGTGCATGCATAGTAAGTTCATATGTGGATTCCCCCTCAGCTACCCTGACAAAATCAGCTAATTGAGAAGTTCAAATGGTTTGAATTTTTCCATCAGTTGATAATCCTCTTCTACTCTTGCATCAACCTCAAGTCACATTGGCTGAATTGGTGCATTTGTTTAAGTGGAAACCAGCCATTAGAGTGAGCCTCCTTTAACTATGATGGGACAGCCCCCTAAGTAGTATCAGGGAAGGAATGTTGGAGCCAAGCATTACCAAATTTCTGGCAGTGAAGAATGCATCTTAATGGATCACTCCCTTCAAGAAATATTGAAGAGCAGGTTTTGAAAGTGCCAAGAGCCCACAGACGTCTTTGAAAACTTAAATGCTGATAGTGGGCCCGATAAAGCTATGGGGATCTAGCCCCTCAAGCACCCCTAGTAGCACCAAACTTTGGTAATTCTGCTCTGTATGATGCTTTTTCAATGCTATAAATGCTATAAAGCATGCAATTACATTCTTTAATTGTTTGGTGTTCTCCTTTTCCATTAGGTGCCATTTTACTCCAGTGCCTGTGACAAGATCAATGCAGGAAATGATTGTGAACACATGTTTGGCTATGGTGCTGTCTACAGGGTATCATTTGGGCTGGCAGCAATGTTTTTTATCTTGATGATTTTGATGATTGGAGTCAAGGACTCAAAAGAATGCCGGGCAAGCTTTCAGAATGGGTAAAATGCTATATACATTGAACTTTCTTGTTCTTAGAAGATACTGTACTTAAATTTATTTTTTTGAGTTGTTGCTCATGTGAAATTCATAGACATTCTGCAGGAAATACATAGTAGAATAAGGCATGCCACACTAGATAAGTGCCTATTGAATTTTGCATCAGCAAGCATAATTTTTAGATGCCACTCATTGGCAAAATACAAAATAGCTTATGGAGATTCCATTCCTACATCAGAAAGTTGAAATGATGATACAGAAGTTAGCCAAAAGTAAATTATATCAATACTACTATTTTCATATTAGTTTGCAATGTTTTAGGCTCTAATATGTTACAAGTGATGTAGAGATTCCATCGTAAAGATCATTCGCTGCAAGCATTGCAGGCACAATGATTTGTGAAATACCAATATTTTATGAGAGTTTTAGATTGATTAATATATTGTGATGATTTTATTTCATTTTGACCTAAAAAAATTTAGAGACATTATACTATATGTAGTAGTTTTAGTAAAATTTCTTTGACTTTGTAGCACTTGTCAGCATGTTTAGGATGCTCTATTTTCAATCATGTCAAAATTTGATGGCATTTTTGTTGAAAATGATAGGTATTTACTCAGTTGTCATTAAGACTGTACTTTTAGCAACATGCCTTGAACCTTACAATAGTGTTATAACACAGTTGTAAGGTTCAAGGCATGTTGCTGTTTTTATCACTCTTTTTTACCTTCATTTAATCAACCATTGAATGATCTGGTATTGGTTCTGCCATGTAAGGATAGAAAGAGCATACATAACTCAATGATGCATAAAAAGACTTACATTTTTGACATCTGAATGATTACTGAAGTAGTTTTTAGGCTCTGTATCTATTTTGTATTAACCAATGTCAAATCCTCAACTTACAGGTTTTGGTGCTTCAAATTTCTGATATTAATTGGAATAATTGTAGCTGCATTTTTCATCAAGCAGAAGGAATTTAATGAAGGTGCTTTGCTATAGATACCTATCACTAGCCCTCTTTGGTGTAGTTATGATTTTGCTATGGATCTCTATTTTGATAATTTGATCTATTCTTGTCTCCTCTGGTCAGCTGTCTTTTTGGAGAAAAACAGTTAATTCTTACTCTTAAGATTGTTCCTAGGATGAGTCTTTGCTTGGCCTAAGTTTTGAATTACATGAGCCCAGTTAGTGAACAAGTGTCACATGGATGGTTTTGGTGAGGGTATAGTCTCTTTGCACATAGAGTTAGTGTCTGTTAGAGGCAGCACTTATCCTGGGCCTTTGGTAAATAGGGAAGGGTGGCCATTTCCTTCCTCACAAGTGCTGTCACCTTAGTGGTGCCTTCAGGTTTCACAGTTTTGAGTATTCTTCAAATTTCTGGTACTTGTTGCTTTGGTAGCTGCTAGTATGTTTTATAGATGTTTATAGATGTTTATTTTGTAGAGTGGTACTCTATTTTTGTGATAAGAATTCAAGAGGATTATTTTTGTTGAATCTGTTTACAGATTACGGAAATGGTGATTTGTATGTTCTATTTTGTCTGTTTCATTTAGTGTGGATGTATATTGGACTGATTGGTGGATTGTTCTTCATACTTTTCCAGCTTGTATTCTTGATTGATTTTGCTCACAGCTGGAATGAAAGTTGGTGAGAATTGTTATCTATGCTACCTATATCTGTATGCTAATATCCTTCTTCACCAAACCTTGGATATTATGTTTGGAACAGGAGTCTCCAAGAAACACATAACACTCACTGATTAATTATTTAGAAAAAGTGAGTTGCCCAAACAGGTCTCATATCATATATAACATGATTAGAGCTACAGCTTTCTACCATCTTACTGGAAAAGAATTTAGAAGTTTGATTCTATGGAGGAAGTATTGCCCTACAGTGTCCATAGATGGGCCCAGGGGAGAGCTAGGGACTATAACCCTCATCAGAGCACTTGAACCCCTAATTTGACCTCTTTTGTTGAAGTTTTAGTAGGAATCTTAGAAGAGCTGTCATAGTTAATGCTGGGTATAGGGGTGGAAGAATTTATGAGACAAATGGAGAAGTTTGATTATCCCCATTCACTATATTTTAAAAATATTTGAAGCCCCATTTTGAAGTACTGAAAAAATTTCATACGCTAACAATATTGCTATTCATATCATTCAATTTGGATCTAAAGCTTGGAAGTACTAAAGCTCAATCTGAATATGAGGGAAAAGGAAGTGGAAAAAGAAAAAGTGATTCAATAGCAAAGAACTATTTGCTCCTAAACATTCATATCTGGAAAAATTTAGCATTTTTATACCTTTGTTTTGGAAAAAGCAAATATTATGCACTTAGCATGTGAATGATATTTATAGTGAAAATTTGTTCAATATTTTGATACCCCACCTTGAGTAAGCAAAAGAATGTGGTAGCCCAATAAAACAAGGCACAAGCATTTGACACCCCTCCGAAATTCTTCAATCCCACTACCCAGCATAAAAAATGACAGCTGCTCAATGCCCTGATAGCATGCCAAAAGACTGGTGAGTATGGAATGGTGCTCGGGATGAAACGTAAGGGGGCTATGGGAAGGTGAGTCACTCCCAACCTTGAAAGTTAGCCATTTTGCAGGGCAAAGACAGCAGTGCAATGTATTTTTGCAGGGTGCCTTATTGGCCCCAGGACCATTTGATCAACTACTGTTACTAGAAAAAGGCTGCAGACAAAACTTTCGCAGGGCAAACCTCTGGCACCCCACCCCTCAAAAATTATATTGAAGTTACCTCCCTGTTGCAAAAGAAAGTTACGCACAGTCTACTAGCTTTCCCAGAATACTGACAAGCGATGATCACAACGCCAACTTTACCGACAAGCTAAGAAATTGCCGTCAACTTCTGCAGAAAGTCAGAGGTTTGACACCTCCCACACCCTCTACTTTGGTAAGCCCCTGGTTACAACCTGTAATTTCTCTAGTCTCATTTCGTACCCTTGAGTATTCGGTACATTTAAAAAAGTTTTCAAGGAATCTGCATTCTTGCTGTGCTCATTATACACAGCAAATTAAGAAACAGTAAGGAGTTATTCATAGGTGGTATTGGTGGCACTTTTTCACCGATGCATATGATCAATTTCCTGATTCAATTATGTGACCAGTTTGATTAATTTCTTGCAATTACAGTTAATTCTAAAAATTTAAGCAATTCAAGTAATCTACGAAATAGATTTTTGCGCAATGTCTCTTCACATGGGCATACAATTTTTTACTTGAAGGTTCTATTGTGCATTTAGTGTTGACGTAAATACATAGGAGGTAATCTCGTTTCTCTCCAGGACAGCAAAAGCTGAAGAGAATGGCAGCTGGTATGTTGGTATGTTCAAGAAATTTTGTTTAATTTTACGCGGCAGTTGCTCGCGATTGCAAGCCCAGGAGTAAATGATTTATTTATGATAAGCATTGTTCATAAACAGTTGGTGAGCTTTCAAATTGACTGGAGAGCTACAGACCACAGTAGTAGTTAGAGTTGGAAGTACTACGAGTTAAGCTACTTCATGTGTAGTTGATGTATGTGATTATGTAACGGACAAAAAGTTTGCTTCTTCATTCATGTTCATTCATCGGCATTTGAAGCCATGTATTTTAAGGCCCGTGGACAACTGAACAGGATTGGGGGACACAGATATAGAAGTCGAGTTAAGAGCCGGGAGCGTTTATATTTCACATATCTGCTTCAATAGGTAGAAAAGTATTTGCCTAAATAGTCCTGTTTTAGAGTCATGCTGTTGAAAAATGGGTTCTTTGGGCGTGCCCCAAAAAATTTTTTTGAGGCAACGCCCTCTATTACGTCGGAAAATGCCCTTTTTGCAAAGTATAATATAGTTGTGTTCATCATCAATCTTCGTTCTAAAGAGGAGAAACTCGTAGTTAAAAGTTATACTTTATGTACAACCTCGGTGAATTATGAGGGGGACAGTGCCCCCTGCCCCTAGGGTCTACGGGCCTGTGTATTTTACCCTGTCATAGAAGACTCAGTTTTAAACTCATTTTCCCGCATTCTTTCATTCACTCTCCTTGGCAGTGCGTAAGGCCACCAACTCTATTCTGTGGTAGGGCATCTGTCAAAAGTAATTCATTTTGAATCAGAGATGATCACATTGCAGAACATTCAATGGGATAATTTGTCGATAGGCTTAGTCAATTTATTAATAGGCCTCTTTTTAAATCGCTGTTGTCTTATATGAACTGCTTTCTTTGTCAGGACTTTTCATCTTCATGCTCATATTCTATGCAGCTGCGATAGGCGGCATTATTGCTATGTATATACAATTCACTGAGGTATGTTATTGAGCTATGTTTAATTCCCCGTTTTCCATCATAGATAAAATCATGCAATTAAAGGGAAAGCATAGGATGATATGTCAGGGGCGGATGAGAAGCCTTGAATTCAATATAGTTTGTAATGTTTAGTGTGAGTGGGAAGACCAATATTGCAAAATCATGTGAAATGGGGACTAGTTATTAAGTGATAAATAAATATTTGAGGACCACCCTCAAATACTATATATAATGCTTTTGCATCTCGACTTTCAACGCATTATGGTAATTGGATGGATTTAGTTTTCTTGGTTAATTGAGCATTTTAGCACTTATTGGATAGGCTAGTAAGGGCAATGAATACACGGTGTTTTATAAGAAACTAGGAAACTAGGATATGTATCTAGTACTAGAAGTTTCTTAACTTGACGTAAAAATTTTGGCATTCCAGTATTGAAAGTGTCTTAATCATTTTCTTATTTTCGGGACCAACACTTGCCGTATTGGTTGTTAGTCGTACACTTCTGGGTAGATATATACGCTCATCGTCATGAAAGATGTCTAAGCAGATAAAGTTACAATCTTTACCAAAGGACATTCGTACAAATCAACGAGTGAAAGCAATTGAATCTCCTCTTTTTAATACAAATTGAGATTGTACAGTTGCTCAATTTTTCTTGAGCTTAGTTTTAGAGTTTCTTGATTTTTTCACCAGCGTAGTCCTCGTTTCTTATAGACCAGTTTCTTATAAAAAAACGTGGATCATTCTTTTGCAGAAAAAGTTACTGGAGACGCTTACCCGTCTTTCATGCTTATTATACACTCTTTGATTTTAGACTTCATCTTGTGGCCTTAACAAAGCTCTAATCAGCATTAATTTATTGTTGGGTGTCCTAATTTCCGTTTTATCAATTCTTCCAAAGATTCAAGAAAGTAAGTGTTTATTTTCGATTAGAAACCTCAAGACCTCACTTTTTATTTCTAATTCTTTTCCTTTCCTGCTGTCGGGTACATACGTAGTAAGCTCCAGTTTTTAAGTAAAACGTATTGCTGGGCACATTCTCATGTCTGTTAGAACTCAAAAACTTAATTTTTTTCTAATTCTTTTTCTTTACTTCTCTCTAGTAGAGATGCAACGAACTTCAATTTTCAAGTTTATTAGGCCTTGCTGTTATATGTATACGAGCAAGCAATGTATTAGTAGTCCTATTGTGTGCAAGTTCTAGAGTGCAAGATGCACCTAAAGCCATAGTTGTTGCTTTCCCATTGTCCACTTTGCAGCAATATTATGAGAATAACTCTAGTAGTTTCTTTCATAGCCTAAATTTATTGTATCCTTCTATAATCACTAAAAATAGAACGCCGTATATCCTTGAACTTACCATAGGATTTCAGATTAAAATAAAGATCAACAGCGACTGCAAAGCTCTAAAATATATTCCTCTTCACCATGCTTTACATTCAAAATATAGTTAAGTAAATTTCATTAACTTATCCTTAGGTGCTCTTGGCAGTGTAGGATCCTGCTCAAACCCTGTCAGTGAACTATGTAAGGCAGTTGATTTCGATAGCAAAATGCAAAAGGCTACCCTGCCTAGGATCATGAGCATCACCATAAAATGCACATATTATATGTTTTGCTGCCGCAATAAGCCATGGACAACTCCAAAATTGCACGGCACATGAATATTGACCTTCTCAGTAATTCAAAGACTTTTCTAATACGCTTGAGTTTTTTTCTTTTTTTTTAATTTTCTTTGTACCAATGTGACAGCCAATCGTACATTACCTTGTATAGAGAGATGTATAATTGTAGTTAGTTAATGTATTGCTGACTTGAACGTTTGAGAAAAATTTGTTTTCTGTTGTGTACAGAATGATCGATAAATACGAAAAATGAGATGAAGGTGATAAGGACAGGAGCTGGCCACTTTAATTCTGAAATAAGCAGGCTTAGGTAAAACTTTATGACATGAAACAAGGGGTGAAGCAAGATGTGGAGCCAACTGGACCCTACCTTTATGTATTTAATGTCATTTTTGTTTCTATTACACAGAGTGCCCAAGATCTGGTTTGCTTCAATCTTCTTTTGTGTCAATGTTTGCTGTTTACCTGACTTTTTCTGCTATTGCAAGTGCGCCTTTGAAAACAGGTGAAGCTCTTTCTTTTTTACCTTATTTCCACATTCCCAACACTTTTGATCTTTACTTTTGTTTCTGTCCATACTTTTTATTGCTTACTTGCTTCTTATCTGCCTATTTAGCTAGTTTTCTACTATATTTCTTGCCCTTTTCTTTAGGGAATCTGTCAGTAGAACCAGTGGCGATTTTCAGGAAAAATCGGGGGGGGGCAATGGTGCTAAATTTGCATGAGTATTTTAGAGATAGCTGAGAATGTGCTTTGAGCTTTGCTAAATAATGTGTTAATAGCACAATTGAGGCTCCGGCTCAGGCAAAAACGTTTTTTCCTAAAAAAGATCTGTACTTAGCCTTTGCTGTACTACTTTTGCCGATAATTTGCAGACTCGATGACACCTGAGGGACACTTTAGCCCCATTGCTCCCCCCCGAATGACCGCTACTGAGTAGAATGATCTCAATACGTAAAATAAATGACAGGTTTACTTTGGACTACCTCATTTTCATTTCAGTATCAAATATTGTATTTTTATTCTATTGTGCCATATTATGTAATGCTATTAATGTTAAATTATATTATATATTATTATGTAACATTATATTATAGTATTATATTCCACATCTTACACGAAGTTGCAATATTGTGGCTGCATCGCAAAATTTTGTTTATGTCCTCACAAAAGTTCATCATATGTACTCTCAAGTGCCAAATAAACGGGGGTCCTAATAAACAGGGGGGTCGGAAAAAATCCCGAAATTTAATCAATAAATGGGGGATCGGAATTTGAGTAATGGCTTTTAATGAGTACACAAGGACGGAAAGATAGAGCATAAAGCTAAAATACATAAAAAGCATGCTATTTTGTCATGGAATTTGGTCGTAAATAGTACTAACAAAGAAAGGAAATGAAATGACGAAAACATCGAAAAATTAATAAGCGGGAAGGGGGCGTTTATATGGCACCTGACCGTATGCATGTATATCATGTTGTGTTTCTCCAAATTTAGCTATAAGATTGCAACATTTCGCTTTGTAGAAAAGCAAATTCCTTCTGCAGGATACTCAACGAGGATTCAAAGATTACTTTCTGAGCAAGACAAAACAAAACATATGAAGTTTTATCAAGGGATGCACCTACAGCTGCTAAGATTAAGTCATGTAGCCACAATTTCACAACTTTGATCCAAAAATTTACCCACAGAAAGCAAATTCCCGAGAAATTAGTTAATCCTCCAATTCTCAAGTAATTAGAATAATTATACAAACTGTGGCAATCATTTTTGTAAATTCAGCCTGTTTAAAAAGTACGTATTTTAACTACAAATTGTAGCTGGGTGCCCACTAAACGCGGGCAATCCTACCCTTGCCACACACGCACATTAGCCTTGGAAAGAAAAGACATGTCTCCACTTGCCTGTACATACTGAGGAGATCATGGATTGTTACTATGGCTTTGAAAAATAGGTTTACGAAACCGAAAAATTCATTGCTGCTTGCATTTTCCAATTAGTTGCAAGAAGATGGCTAGCAGGAAAAATCGATGAAGCCGCAACTCGGCAACTCTGAACCACGCAAAATTTTGTTATTGGCACAACTACCTGATTGGTATTGTAGCCTCAAAATTTCAACTTAGTATGATGTTGCAAAAGAAATTTATTCACGTTTTCATGAATTTGGTGACATTTCATGCGTTTACCTGTGCACCATGCTCATTATTTTACATTACATTACATTATATTACATTACATTATATTACATTACATTATATTATATTATATTGTATTATGTTATATTATATTATATTGTATTATATTATATTATATTATATTATATTATATTATATTATATTATATTATATTATATTATATTGTATTGTGTAATATGCTTTATCCCATTTTATTATGATATGCACATGCTCTATTACTTTATCAGTTCTTTTAGGTGTTGCTATGCCATATTTACGATTATTGAAAACATAGCCAATGTCACATGCAACCACGAAATCATGGATTTATCATTTTTGCAAACATATAACAGTATTCCTCTGTTTTCTTCCATTCGGTAAATCATCCATACAGTAGAAATCCGTATAAAATAACCTGTTTTTAAAGGAACCTTTAGGCTGAAATTTTATTGCTTGTACCCCCAAAATAATGAGGCTGAAATGGGGATGGTTCTTATATAATGGAATTCATGCTGTTGATTTCAAAATTCATGACAAGATTATTATGCAAGAGTTTTGAATTTAAAGTGTTCTCAAGTATCATCAAGAATTCTTGTGCTGAAAACAGTATCAATGCATGCAAAGCATGTGCTGTATGTAAGAGCCTTGTTAAGAACCTTGCAGGTTGAAATTACGAATACCAATCCACTAATTAAGAACTTATCCAGGCTGTTCAAGAAAAACCTTGCTTCTTTTATGCGGTTTTCTATTGGAGCTTCAATAAAAAAAGCGCAGATCGCGCTTGAAAGCAAAGTTTTTCATGCACAACATTTTTTATAAGATCACTTCATTTGGACTCTTTCGTGTTGTACATAGTAGTTTTTGCGATGATGTAAATTTTCCAACTTTCCACAGTTTTGTGGATCTTACTTTGGGTATTATAGCAAACGCGTTGGGAGATGCTTTGGATTCTCATAGCTGTTTTTTCTTTCATAGATTCAACTTCAGCATTACTTTGTGGTAGAAGCTTACCAGATGTCGATAAATCGAATATCGCAATGACTTCTATGGGTGTGATCTTCTGTATTATTGTTGTCATGTACGCAAGGTAACAAAAAAGACGACTGCATGAATTTTAGAATTAGTGAGTTTTAGAATTCGAAACTTTCAATATTTTATCCATCAAAAATTGGTCGAGAATGAAAGTTCTGAGAGAAAGAAGTTTTTTTTTAGTGCTAAAGGTTCCAGTACCGTGGATTCTAGCAATTCAGGTATGTGATAATTCAGTAGAAGACAGGCGAAAACTGAAGTATTGGTATGATTAGCATATTAATTGGTCTGTTGAGGCATTTAATAGAACTATTCAGCTCTCTAGTGTAGTAGTTTGGCTCAAAAACGTTTGTTAATTCTTTGTTTTAAAGCTCAGAGATTGAGGCTTACCCCCTTTCTCTCCTCTCCCCTCTCTCCCCTTGCCCTTTCTTTCTTTTCCCCTCTCCCCCTTTCTCTCCCCCTTTCTCCCTGATTAATTGTTCCAAGTGTCTATTCTATCAGTTTCTCCTCTTTCTGTTTCTACCTTCTCTTATCCATGAGCTACAGACACTTTTTTGTCCAGTTGAAGTGTCTAGTTTATGGCTCGAGAGGACAAAAAATTATATGACTATATAAGATTAGGGATTAGGTGATACTACAGCTTCTACTGCTTCACACTTGCTCCTAAGCAAGTGTGAAACAGCAGAAGCTGTAGTATCACCTTGATAAGAGTCATCTCTCCAGAAGAGTATCGTATTATTCTAAATGCCATCAGCCTCCACCCAGGGTTCATTTCAGTTTTGTTTGTTTTTCCGAAGCTTGCAGAACAAGAAGGATGCATGATGTGCTTATCCGCCTATGTAGAGTATTATATTGCTTTCATTTTCACAGCATGGGGTGTACCAAAGTGCATTGAAATCGATTTGAATGTCATGTTTGTCTCTTTTGATTTAGACTTTGTTGCTACAATTTACTTCTAGGTACTGATGAGGAGAATCAAAAACCAGTACAGAAAGTTGTTGATGATGAAGAAAGTGGCGTTCACTACAGCTACAGCTTCTTTCATTTTGTGTACTTCCTTGCAGTACTTTACATCATGATGGTTATGACTAACTGGTTCAAGTAAGTTCTTTCTACACACTTTTGTCTTCATTTACCATTGATGAATATACCTCATTTTCTACCTCGCAATAGTTTCTATGCTGCTTTCTTTGCATGTAGGAGGTAGCACATTGTCAGCTCCACCCACGTCATGCCAATCTTGCTTTTAAATTTTACCGCCTGTTGCTACTAAAAGTGTTGTCGGTAGACTTTGTTTTGCTAGTGCTATCAACTTGAAGCCAGTTTCATTGCATTCACTGTGCTTCTTCGCTATTTGGGAGAAGCTTGATCTTGATTTTGAACTCTATCAGACTATAATAGATTGATCATTCTTTGAATTAATTTTTTGGTTATCAGATTGTTTATTGAGTTAGAACTTTTATCATCCAGACTTTTTCCTAGTTTTTTTTGTGAAAGAGTGTCGAAGTTAGTACCATCAGAATAGGATAAATTCGTTATTTCGGAATTTTTTATGTAACAATTGAAAAGTACCTTTAGAAGTGATAAGACATACACACTATGTGATGTGATATTGATAACTGACGAAGGATTCCTCTCGAATTTAAATTTCTCTTGGGTAGCGTCCACACTAATGCATTTTCATATGAAAACGCATGCATTTAGATGCGTCTAAATGTATCTAAATACATCTAAAGTGCCAAAAACGCATCTAATTGTATGCGTTTTCATACGAAAACGCATTAGCGTGGACGCTATTTTATAATCTCCTTTTCGATATTGATTTGAGACTCAGGAAGTTAGAATCCATTAGTTATGCATAAGCATATAATTTAGCAATTTAAAAATCCAACCGTGTTTTGCAATTTCATTTCATTTTTTTATATTTATAGAAGTAAAATCTTTCATGTAAAGTTAGGATCCGTTGGTACTATAGAACTTTACTACAGCACGAAAAATCGTCAACATTCTTTTGACATACGCTCGTCAGAGTAGGAAACGTGGGATAGTGACCGAAAGGTGTTAGGATATGGAGCGTCTGATTGGCCCCAATAATAAGACGCATCCTATCACGTGTAACCTCATCTGCCTATATACCTCGGTTAACCTTTTCATACTGTGACGAGTGTCGGACGAAGAAAGCTTTGAAATATGTCAAAAGAATGTTGCCACTCTTTTGTGCTAGTATAGTTAGATTTATTAAAAATTCCCCTGATCAACAATATTAGAAAATTTTGGTTGATGCTAAGTGTTTCCTAATTGTAATATGAACAGCAAAGCATAAATGATAATTAGAATTTAGCTATTTCATACAACTCTTAAAGATTATCCAGGAGGGCGTTAATTTGGTTTTCCATCTTACATAAGTCGTAGAAGCATGTCTTGTTTGCCATCTTCATTTATCTCTATCTTTGTGCACTTCTTGTTTACCTGTGCCTAAATTCCAATCAGAGACTCATAAGTAATACTGTTGTGTGCTTTTTTCTTTGCCTTCCATTTCATGTTCTTTGCAAATGGAGAAAGCTATTTTCTTCAAGGGCATTGCAATAAATTATACATAGCGTTTTCGATTTTTGCTACTCTTTCATTAGGCCAGAGGCTAGTGGAGATTTGCTGAATTTCAAACCAAGCTGGGTTGCTGTTTGGATTCAAATAATTTCTGCGTGGCTTTGCTATTTGATTTACCTATGGAGCATAGCTGCACCATTTCTTTTACCAAACAGAGATTTCAGCAACGGTCCGTTGGGAATATGATTTGTGTAATGAATTGTTGGGGAGATGAGATTGATTTGTTCAAAAACGGTTTGTGCTCAACGTTTTACATCGTAAACGCATGCGCACAAACGGCGTTTTTGGTAGGTGACGTAATGCTACTTACGATGGCTTTTAAAAAGGTCAAACGGAATGGCCGGAAACCAGCAGTGCAAAATCTAGTTTATATTTGCAACATAAACTTTATGTTTATGTTATGTTTATGTTTAGTTTATGAAGCAACATCGTGCGTGAAGAAACAAAAATCGTTCTGCGCGTGCGTTTACGATGTAAGAATTGTTCAATATGATTGGTCGAACAACAGATCACAAGCTTTGTTTAAAACAATGGACCATCGCTCTCGTCTCCCCAACAATGAATCGGATAAATTTTTCATTCCGGAGCAACAATTACCTATAAGTCATGGCTTTGCCGGAAGCTAGTTACTTGGAACAGATAGTGTATTATTTGAACTTCAATTTGCATTTGGAAAGCCTTTCTTAGGCTGCAGTAGCTATTTACCTTTATTTAAATGTTTATTTGTAATTATTTTAAACGTAGTGTATAGGATAATTTGTGCTGATTTTTATTTGATGTTAATATTGTTCTGCATGCCTGTATATTTTTTATATGATTTTTTAAATCAATCACGCATTCTTTATAGCTTTTACTTTTGCTTTGCAAAGTTTACGCTCTTTCCTATTGCCATTTCTCCATTCCCTACTATTGCAGAGCCATTTTCTTGTTCTTTGTCATTCTCTTTACCTTATTTTTCACTCGCTATTTGATTGATAAACTATGTATTGTATGAGAAAGATATTGTTGCCTAAATCATATGCGTTTAAGTAGCTGTTAAAGATTTCGTAGTGGAATGGAATAGTATCATGGGATGGTGTATTTGCTAGCTTCAGAAGAGCACCAGCTTTTTCAATGGCATTTTTCGTTGTAGAAGTAATTGAGTGGAAAGTTATAACCGATTATTATGCCTAAATTGTAGTGAATTTGGTATTAAACAGAAACATGCCTTGGAAATAAGCACTTTAGAATTTTTAGTCTCATCCTATCATTGTGGGTTTGTGTAATTAAGGGAGCTAATTATATGGTGGTAAGGCCCTGGCCAAAGGACACGATTTTTCACTCGATGTTTTCCTCAACAATTGATCTCAAAGTTGAGCTTAATCGAGCAAATGTGGCCAAACGACTCGAGTTTTTACTCTACTTTTCTCTTGACTTTTCAACTACTCATATTTCTGCAACGTATATCAGCTAAAACTATCTACCATTAAAATATTTGCCCGCCCATTGAGACGCTACTGCGCTTGTTTTCACTCGACTTCCTCCACAAGGTGGACAAACGAGTCGATTTTCACTAAACAGCAATTCTTTTGCTCGATTTTTTTGACAAAGATCGAACTTCACTCAACATCACTGGCCTCCACTCGACTCACTCAACAAGGTGGCCAAATGGCTCAATTTTTCCCTCGATTTTTGTCGAGTAAAAAATCGAGTGAGAAATTGAATCACTTGGCCAGGGCCTAACGCTTGGTTGCGCATATCAAAGTGTGAACTTGCATAGATATATAGCAACTGGTGAGCCAAAAGCAACCATTAAAGATATGACGATGACATGAGAATTCTTCCTTCATTTTCTCAATGCCGGTATAGTACAGGATAGGTCATCAGTTGATGTATGAAGAAGTGACGCTCTGCGTATATGACTACGAAGAATTTTGTCACAAGAAAATATCTTGTTAAGTTATGATACTTTGGTAATAAGTTTGTATGTCGACTATGCACTTCCTACATATTCGCTGGTTTTTGTACAAGTGCTTATTACTTTGTTTGGTTTGTACATTACATATATTACATATAGTACATATATTACATATATTTCAGTACTTAGAACCGTAGATTATTAGGTTAAATGTTGTAGTTTCTGCTTTCAACATAACTTAGCAGGATCAAGGAAAAGAGGGTGCTTTGTAAGCCCAAAGTAAATATACCTTGATGGATGCCTTGTAGATCAGTTGTTTTCAACAAATGTATACAGTTGAGCAATGGAACAGCACAGAATGCTTGCTATTGGTTGTATGCCAAATGTCTGTTGCAATGTTGCGTCAAATTGGAGCAATTATTTGAGTGGAATGGATCACTACTGACAAAAACAAAGGAATTTTTGTTCGCAGGAACAGAACAATGCTCCGTCATGTTTTCGTGTGATTCGTACAGAACGTCCAAATCTGTTAATGATAATTTGCTTTGTATCAAATGGTTTCCTCTTGATGTATAGAATTTTATGCATTCGCTCTATGTTTCATCTCTAACTGCTCTTGCAGACGTATGACATACAGCACCAAATAGCATGATACTTTGAAGGTTCATCCAACTGTTGTATACAATAATTTTAAGATAAAAGATTCCATGCATTTTAAGTTAGGTTCTTATTTACAAGAATTTAAACGCCAATTAACTTTTGGCAAAAGTGCTTACTACTTATAAACTTATAAACTAAAACACGTTTTCTACAGGGACAGCTCTCCTTGCCTGTCCTTCATCTTTATCAACCATTTGCATCCGATTTGTTCCCTCGGGGTTTTCGTTTGTTGTTGACTCAATCGCACGGAAGCGCGAGACTCTCCATAATCTTAATAGCGCCCGGCCTATATGCGGACTTTGCCACGCATAAACAATAGGATTCAATAAGGAGTTCAGCATCAGCCAGGTAGCAGAATACCATTTAATGGGATCGGAGTAATAGTCATTTTTAAACACCGTGGAAATGAGTACAAGCATCAGGCAGTAGGGGATGTTCATAGCAAGATACAGTGCTACAATGGCGGATGTAAATTTTGTAAGTCTTGCTTGTTTTCCACGCTTCTCGTTCTCCAATTGGTTCGTAGTTTCGCGTGGCATAACCCTTTTCTGCATCTTGCGTATAAGCTTGAACATTCGGTAGTAGCATATAGATATCCAGGTTATGGCAAGTACAGTCACTAGAGTATATATCGAAATTCCAACTATCGGCATGAAATCAAACATTATCACACAAATAACTAACGGTATCACCCAGATCAAGCATAGTGGTATTATTAGCTTCTGATGAGTTATTCGTGTCGACCAGAAGAATACGTGAAATAGTGCAAAGTATCTCTCGGTTGATATTGCAACAACTATCAACGATGATGTCATCGCTATAGTGGTAGCCACATATGACACTGCTATTATAAGGCCACATGAAAGTTTCGACTGTGCCAGTTGAAACAGGTATACGGCAAAGACAGGTTGACTGAGGAGTGCAGTTAACATATCCCAGCCGGCAAGAAAAGCCAGTGGAATATTCGATCGACTCCATAGTGCCTTTGATCGCAACAAAACTATCAATACCGACAAGTTAAGAATGAATGTAGGCCCTGTTAGGCAGCAATTGATGTATGCACTAATATGGTAATGCATTCTGTGAGCGTTCGATACGTGGTAGTGATAATCTGTCCTTTTTTGTGTAATCCAAGTGTAGCATCGAACTGAAAACAGTGTTGAGTTTGAGGCCATTATTCCTCGGCTTTTGTGCATCTTTTGTCGTCGAACTCTTCAACCGTGTTTAGTTCTGTAAAAAGAAAATAAGATTGGTTTCAAATCAAACTTTGGATAAGTAATGATAGACGTTCAGTATTATAATTGATTGCGTGTATCTGCTACTTCTCGAGTATATTCAGACCCAAATTTGTTGAAATGTCCTGAAACTAGCTTTGCCACACCCATGTTTTCTCCTTCTTTTATACGAAACAAGGCAGGGCCTTGGCCACGCAATTGGAAGCAGCACTTTTGCTGGTTTGGGCACTATAACAACTCAAACATGTAAATTCTATTTCGTTATATGACATTGTTGCTCTGCAGACGGCTGCTAGGAAACCCAGAACTTCGACAAGCTAGACAATAGAGGAGGCACAAGAAATTCTCCCAATGACTGTGGGAGACTCTACCAATCTGCAGTCCTTCAGATCATCATTGGCAGACATGCAAACAAGATCCTTTTATTGACTAATTTGAAACAATAGCATATAAACATTCAATATTAACACTTAGTGTAATCACTGTAAGTGGATGGTATATGGGCGTATACATTTCTCAATTCTTCTTCAAACCACCTGCAGTCTACTCAAATCATAATCAGTGTTTATCAGTCCAGAAATCCATGTAACATTCGACTTGACTCTAGTTTCTCTCCAGCACATGGCCCAGCCTCAGTTGTCGTAGAATACCTTACCTAGACTAAAAGGCCCTTTGCCTACCATGTCCGCTTACGCTGATTTAACAAAAGTTTAGGTATACTTCATTAATTCTATGCTCTTTTTATATATTTATTTGTTTCATTATTTGTAAATGTACTAACCACTTACCCAACTAGTGCGTAATACCTAACTGTTAGGTTTTGTACAAAACTTTATAGATAGATAGAAATTCGATTTACCAGTATGTAGATGGTCGGTCAAAAGAGTAGTAACTGATTATTATGCACCAGATGCTCATCTGCATTGTCTATCTTCATGCAGTTTTTGTGAAGAAGAAGGACAGCTACTGCGATACAAAACAACAACGTGAACAATGCAAACTACATTGTTCCTCGTATTCCCTTAGTAGTAGACATTCAGTTAACTAGCTTGACACAACTCTAAGGGGCATTTCGGCCTATTATATTTTATCCTTGTGGGGTGGGGGAATGCTCGCAAAATAGCTGCCATTATCGAACTGTTTCTATTCCCATTACTCTCGTTGCCGTGACTTTTGAAAGACGATTGTCTACAAGTAAACGGCTGGAAGAAGTGTTCAGCTAAAATAACTGAACTTTCTTGAAGTCACTTGGAGAATTTGTAGCTTGCAGTAAGTAATATATAGGGCTGGAGCCCAAGTAGATGCCCATGTGTTAATGGACGAGTTATCACATGGAGGACAAGTTGAGTTAAATGGTTTGGTAGATTAAATGTGGATGCAAAGTTTGACATGAAGACAGATGAATTCAAGCTCGTGAGTGCATTGAATATCTTACAGTCTATGTTTTCTCTAACTTTGACTTTTTGGACATGTATATGGAAGCTTCGTATAATTCAGAGACGAAAAAATAGCATAACATAACATTAAAAAATTCTACTTAGGCCAAATGGCAATTACAGTTCTAATTATCTATACTGAAAAGTACGTATTATAGAGCCGGTTGGACACTCTGCTGTCAATGAAAAGAAACTATGTCACTCACGAGACAGTTGATAGACGAGGCAAGTGAAATATCCACTAAAACTTTATGCGCACCTCCAATACTAGATAGCTTCAGTGCTTTTAGGCCTACAGTATTATATCCTGTCCGTACACTTTCATAGCTTCTCAGAATCTTCAGATAAGTTCACAACAAACAGTTAGCGGTTAATTAACTGCCATAAATTTTATTTCGCCACAGTGATAGTTTAATGGGATACGACCCAATTAGAAAACGCTATTAGTCAAATAAGAAGAATTCAGCTGCTTTTTCATCTCCATTTCAGTCCCATTATCAGAAAATTTCAGTGCATTAATCATGTCGTTTTTCTTACGGTAATTCGTCTCATTTCCTAATTTGAAATGCTTGGTTACAAAATCTTACTTTAAAAGTAAGTACGACGACAAAGAGAGATACAATTTATTTTTCTTTCTTTAGATCCAATTTTGACAATGCCATATATTCCACAATTTCATGTTATACGACAATTCCATATAGAATCATAGTTGATTGTCCTAGTTGACATATACAAGAAACGTGTGGACCCAAGCTTGGGCCATGATCAGTCAGAATGAAAGATCCGAATATCATAGTTTATATGGTAAGGTAATATAAATTGGATCTAAAGAAAGAAAACTAAATGGTGTCTCTCTTCGTCGTCGTAATTATTTTTAAATTTATACAGAAGCTGCGCTTCCCATCATCTACTTAAAATCTTACTTTTGAACAGCGAATGATCGGGCTCCTTAGACATTCACGTTTAGGGGCGAAGTGCCTGTCAGAGATTACACTATTCCTAATGGCATATGAGGTAGATTGCCCAAATCCTTTTATCGCCCCTATTGCCCGATTCGATGCCCTGACTGAATGCTCGCTCACTGTTCACCCAGCAGCAAATGGGTACCTGGTGGCAACACTAGGGAGATAAAAGCGGCGAGGAAAGGAACTGGCCACCCTACCTCACATGCCGATGGCTCAGGATAAGTGTCCTCTCCAACAGGCACTCCCCTACGTACGAAAATATACGGGACTACCTAAAAAACAAAAAAAATTTGCCTTATCGGGGTTGCCACTACAGTAGAAACCCACATGAAAGAACATAGGTTTTTCCTGGGCAGCCTGGGTAGGTTCTTAATTCCAGCCTGTAAGGTTCTTAACAATGTTACATATTATGTATTGAAGATTGTCGTTTTTTATAATATAATATATTGTATTATTTAATGGAATTTTGAATATTATTATGAATGAAATGAAATGAAACATGCCTTACACATTAGCACTATTTACAGCACATGAACTCTGGACAAGTCTTAAGAACAACTTTAAATCAGAATTCTTGTTTAATACTCTTTTAGTCGGTTGTGTAGTTGAAAAATTCTGTAGAATTCTTAGGGATTTTTGTAATGTTGGATAAATGTTGGAACAGTTCTTACGGATTAATGTTGGATTAATGTTGGGATAGTAGATGCATGTGGCTTTTTCTTGCAAAAAGGATTGATCTGCACACAAACTGCCCATGATAGCTTCTACTTTTGAGGTTTTAAACTAAATAATGTGAAATGTGAAAGCCATTATATCAGAACCATTCCCCATTTCAATCTCTTTGGGGTTCTTATTTAGAGGGTTCAAAAGATAAAATTGCAGCTTTGAGATTCTTGTAAACACAGGTTCTTTTATGTAGGCTTCTGCTGTAGGTCCACAATTCCTTTAAGGAGGGTTGTGAATGAGAATTTAGTCACAGTTCTTAGAGTGCCCCGAGTCCACAATTTTACGCGCAATTTTCGAGCGCTCGGACCACCGCACTGCTCGGTCCTTACTTTTCAATCTCTACCGTAAAGTATATAAGGTATGCCCAAAATCAGCTGCTCTTGCCACGCAAATATAATCGTACTTTGCAAATAATTAAACAGCCAACGGTTTTGATCTCTAATCTTACCGCTACCCTTGAAGGAAAATGTAAAATTGGCTATCCCTAGAAATGCATATGAATAATACAAATGATAATACATATACATATATAAGATATATATAAATCGCTCAAATATTTATACAGAATAAAAAACCACATAGCAGATCATTGCTGTTATCAACTTGTGCCAGGTGGAAATCAAATAAACTAAAATTAATAAAGTTGAAAATTATATTAAGAGTGATCAAAACGTTGAAAAGTAATTAGCAATAGTTGATTTAAAAGGATTCTAGTATGGTTCTTTGATGTTTGAAATGCTCGATCTAACTAAAAGAATATTTGAGAATGTTGGTCTATGACTTGCATAGTTTGTAGACCCATTGAGTTCCTGTAAAAAGAAGTTGGCGTTTTCTTTGAGAGCTATCAATGTTCCGATGATCAGATCGATGCAAAGAATTCAAATTACTTCACAAAAATGAAGAAAATGTCCGAAGTGATGTGTGCGAAGAATTGAGCAATTACCTTTTGATTATTAGTGCTAATGAGTAAGACTAAATTAGGCAAGTTGGACTGAAAGTCCAACAGATTTACTTTCACATCAACTATTCAATTCTCCATTTATAAACAAGAATGCAGTAAAGTAACGCACGCAATATTGGTGCAAGACAATCATGAATTATACCACCATCGATTTATCTCGGACACATTGCCGATGGAGCCTGTAGTCCAATGACGTAGTAGCATTGAAAGTTCTGATCAATTTTAAAAAGATCTATCCCCTGCCTGAAATTTCCCTCTTAGAGAGCTTGACCATTGGAAGCTATGTTGTCATTTGAGAATGTGAAATTATACCTAAACAATAAGGAGCTAGCCCTGAAAATTGTATAACTTCGTCCTTACGTTCATATGAAAAGCCGTCTCACTAGAGCAGGAGTCCAACCACAAAAATGTTCTGAAGTCTTCTTCCCGGAAGGCTGGCCTACTGTTATTCTAGAATGCAAGGCTTGCTTTCAAAGAATCCCTTACTAGTAGGAGTTTTCGCCAGAGTAAATCTCTTCAAGGGATTGCTTAATACGTTACTAAGTTGATACGTTGCTTAATGTCGCAGGCTCAAAGATATATTAGAAGCTTAACAGAACGTCTATACTTAACAAGCTGATCAGTTACTAACTCTCTGTTTTTCATTTTCTAGCGATTGTAAATCAGGAAAAAGGGTGACTATTTCGTACTAAAGTAGCTAATACATGGGTTATTGTTGCTTTCTGGTTAAATGATGCTATTACTTTAGATTGGGTATTTCGATACGAAAGTAGAACACAAACTAACCCAAGCTGAGCTTTTAGCCGTAACATATAGTTGGTTCAAGCTGATGATTTCACTCTGTCGTCGCTTCTAAGACCTAACTGTCCTATATTTTGCTTCGGGAACATTTTTCCCGCCGCATCTAAGGTGGTTTTAAACCTTGGAAAATTATTGCGTAATCAAGAGTTAACTATGAGAGTTGCACCAGCCGAGCCTAAAATGCATATCAAAGCCCATTTAAGCACCAAAAAGAAAGGGAATCTAGCAATGACTTACCTACTGCCAGCGACAAATGCGCATATCCTGTTAACTGTCTTATTGCTTCTTCCTCTACAAGGAACTGAAATGAAGCTCGCGCAACACCCATCAACCTCTACGAATATCAGGTACAACAATGTCCACGCAAACCATTAGCATATGTGTCTCTAGTGCTGAATAATCTGTAAATACAATTACCATGGGCTCCCTAGTGCTTGCGACAAACGGTATAGAGATCGGATAATAAGCCAGTTTGCCATTTGCTTTTGAATATGTCAGGTATACAATACGAATAACTTTCGAGACCCTCGTCCTAAGGTATATTGCTATTGAAAAGAACTCCCAAACAAAGGTGAACCGATAATGACAAGCTGACGTACGGCCATTGTGCACATCCAATAAAAAAATCTCCTGGGTAGATAACTAACTTAAGTCAAAGTAATATACGATTTATCGACTTTACTGATAAGCGTCCCTTTGAAAACCGCAACTTTTTAAGCAATAAAAAAGCACGCCATTCATCTTCTTTTAGAAATATAGAACAATAGCACTGCTGTAGGGAATGGTCGTCTTTAGCAATAAAGAACAGTGTTCTGGTAGACAAGCGGCTGCAGGAATGGTGATATATTTGGGAGGTAGGGAAAAACAAGCGTGCAGACCTTCACATGTAACAACGGAAACGTGAGGCAGATACTCTTCATTTTGTTAGTAGTCCTGTGAGCCTGCATGCAGCCTGATGCTCGAATCTAGGCATACCATTACAATGTAACCCCATTAGTCGATAACTCGTACGCCTCTTGCATCCGAAAAAATGATCCGAGCTTAATAAGTTATATGCAATACTGGTTAGCACAAAATCTACAAAGAGTTTATACGTATATGTAAATATATATATATATATATATATATATATATATATATATATATATATATATATATATATATATATATATAT
>OLMO02000294.1:9973163-9987536 GCA_900291935.2 Cassiopea xamachana | reverse complement strand
ATATATATATATATATATATATATATACATACATATATATATATACATATATATACATATATATATATATACATATATATATATATATTATATATATAAAGTTATATATGTATTTATTTATATTCATTTATATAAATATATAAATTTCGACCTGAAACATAACATCATAGTTCCTTTCCTTTTGGAACCTATCAGATTGTACAGCAATAATTAAGAGTGCTCTTTCTATTAAGAAAAGTTAGTAAACTACCAGTCTCTCTGTTTTTAATATCATTGCATTTAACATTTCTTCGTATGTTTCGGGTATGGTTACACTTCTTCGCATGATTTTGATAAAGTCATAAAAATTCTAATTTCCAACTTCATATCGTTCACGAACTTAGCTCTGAGGCAAAGAACAGGCCTGAAACTTGTTACAATTTCCAAGTAAACTGTTAAAAAATGCTACCAACTTATGTGTAATAATTTTCAATCACCGTTTAAGTAACTTAAAGCAAAAGTGTTGTTGTAAAATATATCAAGCTGTGGTAACTAAATAGAATATGAATGCTGAATGCAATGCTTTGTGAAAAGTAATTAAATGAAATGAATGAAGAGTTAACTAACTTATAAGTTAGTTAACAAAACCTACATGCAATACATTAAATAATTATTTAATTTGCAGTAGAAGTTGGCCTTAAAAATCATCGACATGTTATAATTTTAGAAGCGAACTGTAAAAATTTATACAATATAGCTACTACATCATACCATATACTATACTATGCAATACTATACTGTACTTTACTATGCTGTACTATGCTATACTAGACTACACTTGGCTATACTATACTATGCTTATGCTATGCTTTACTATGCTATACTGTACTATAATATAACATGCTATGCTAGACTATACTATACTAAGCTATTAAGATAAGTGTGTTTAATTACCCAATAACAGATATAGCACCTTTGGTGTACAAAGCCAGCCCATACTCTAGCGTCACTAATAGATGGGCCCCCAGTCTGTCTATTTCAAGAGAATTCCCTTCCTCCAGTCGCTTATTAACGCCCCCTTCTATTACATTTTACAAATCGATCATGATCAGAACGTGCAGAAAATTGAACTACCAGTTAATAAAACAATTTAACAGCATGAACCACCTTCTATTAGCACCCCCGTTTATTGAAAATTGGCCGACATGAACACCCCCTTCTGTTACCTCCCCCCTTCTATTCAAGGCACTAGAGTAACTGATACAAGCACCCCATAATTGATATATAACCTTAAAGCTGTGAATGCCCTAGTTTGTGTGACATCACCAACCATGGAGTCAAAAAGCCAAAGTTCCTCACGCACCAATGGCGTATAGGGCGGCGCCTATCTCCGTTCCCAGTAGCCCTAGGCCACACGTCTGCTAATGCAGTGAAAGCTACAGGGGGGCTGGTCCACTGGTAGCTTCGCGAGTTAAACTTTCCCACTCCATTATCATACATCGAGCGCCAGACGAGAAGGCAGTGAGTACCATTTTATAAAGTCTTTGATATGACTCGGCAGGGGCTCGAGCCCACGGCCTTCCGGTTGCGAGGCAGACGCTCTAACCACTGGGCAATCAACCATAGAGTACCAATTGAAATTATGCAATCGCCCTGATGTAAAGTAGTGAGTTGCTGCAAGTCTGTTCATGTTTGCAGAAGTTGATAAAACATATAAAGGCAAAGTAATCTTAATGCGAGGAGTACAAAGAATTTTTAACAAGTTAAATCACTAACTTAATCAAATTTGAGTCTCTGCGTAAAACAAATGATTACGACATATAATAGAAAATTATAGCTATCACTTTAGATTGGAGAAAAACTCATAGACGTAGTGAACGGGGAAGCGAAAGCGCACGCTGTCTTCCACGGTTCTAAAGCTTCAGGTTTAGTTCTAAACCCCCTTTTATTCATAGTGCTTCAATTCTTCGACAACTATTCGTTGCAAACAAAACTCTTGGATTTCAACTTATGATGGTAAATTAATCCATTTATTAACCATTGTGTACACTTTTTTTGTTAGAGATCCCATGCCAGGTCTTTTATATTGATGAGGGTGACGCAGCCCAAAAGGGTAATCGTGTGACGAACTAGCTAGGATGTCTTTGTATCAAACAATGTAAAGCCAAACAATTTGACAACAACATGAAAGCAAGGCCTACGCCAACACAATTGCATTCTCTCTTTGAAGTAAGTTCTTTTGCATTGTTGTCACAAACTATTTTAAGGCTATTTTCTAATGAACTTTCCATTCGGGTAACAAAGAGAGAGGAGACAGAATGCATAAGCCAAACAGGGTAGCTAAAAATAGTTGTAATGATGTTAGGAAGTACAATGCACGTGCTGTTATAAGAAACTAAGTCCAAATCCATATTCCTAGACCTCTTTTGACACCACCACAGTAGTAAAGTTTATCAATTGCTCCTTGAGGTTAACTGCAAGATTCGTGCTCTGAAAATGGCACAGGAGTAAGATAGACTTTGATGTTCATAGCTGTGCCATAACTTGCTGCTAAAAAATTGTGCACTAGCTTTGCCATAAAAGGTGAAATGATCAAAGGAAGGCAAAACAGATGTCGTTTGCATTGAATGAATATAATCTCATTTGAAATTTCCCTGATTTGTCTTCAGTCGTAATGCTTTCATAACGACTTTTTGCCCTTGTACATATGAGTTCGTTATCGAATGGTTCCCTAAAAATACTTGTGGCTACGCTTTACTACACAGAAGAGGGAATCATGAATGCTAAACAACTGTTTATGTAACTCCAAACACTTTGGACACCACTACTAATCTATTCAACTAAATGCACTTTTACTTAAATCGTGACTCGAAACATCCAGAGTATTCAAAACATTTATCGAAAGTACTGCTAAAAATATCAATAATTAATATACAAACTAAGAAATCGGGCAAACTTATCAGATAAGCGTCTTATCTTTATGATTAAATACGATAGCATTTCAATAAAAGCTGAATACTCGCGGCACGTTTACATCTTTTTTACGCCAATTTCAACGCGAGCAAATGGGCAAATTTTCATAATGAAGCAAAACTGTGCTTTGAAAGGAGGCATGAGCACTATATGACGGGGAAATGGTGGGATAAGAACGTGTACAAATCTTTGTAGCAGTGTGAAAACCCACAAATTTTTGCTAGACAATATTCTTGCATCTTGTCTCTATTATGGGCAGGTCTAGCTGCATCATAATCGCATCTAATGTTCTAACCAAATAGGAATATTGTCCACATTGTAGTCAGTAATGATAAATCATATGGTTGACAAGAGAGGGGAGAAAGATTGAAATAGCCACCCACTAGGGTGAGTCAGAAAAGGAAATCGATTTCAAAGGCACGCTCCTGCCACAGAAACTTATAATTTTCTCATTCTTAATTTCTGCATCTGTTTTGTCCTGTTTATTGGATGAAGCTAAATTTAATACCCGGTTTGACTCACAATATTTGCCGCTTTTCAGATTTTGTTTACTTAAACGATTCGATTTATAAATAGCACTGCAGAAGTCTTTGTCTGCATATTTCGCCTATTTTCTTTTGATAATAGTTATATAGAATAATGATGACGATAAAGCTGGTCTCTCCATGAATTATGTGGGTTTTGCGATACCAGAATATATTAATGCCATTGAGGCATACCTGCAATACTGCATGCAAGTATTGTTGCGGCGGCATCGTTAATCCTATCGTGATCATCATTCGTTGTCACGTTTTCCATTCGTAAATCAACTTTGAAGGCATTAACCTCTACATAAACCTAAAGTGTTTGGCATCCACGACCACCCCTATGAATAATTGTCTACTTCTTAGTAGCTTGAAATGTCAGGGTGGTATATAACCGTGTGGCATCCAAAAACACTACATGGGTGGCATTTATAACTATAGGGAGCTTAGCCTTCAGAAATTCATTTGTTGATGGGTTCTGGTATTGGAACCTAGGTCACTGACCTTTGTGCAGAATACTAACAGGGTCGGTCGATAACAACATGCATAGCTAAGGAGTTGGCACCGCTAAAGCCAAATTTAGCATTCCACCTCGTCGAATTACGTCTCCAGTGTTAAACAAGTTGACTATTTCTTAAAAAATAGTAGCAACAGATATTAATTAAGATATGGCAAACCGAAAGTCAAACTGCATTAAAATAACTACAGGGACATAGAATTACAGAGATTTAAGTTCAAACAAAAGACTCCTCATCCTCATTGTACTTAACTAAGCCAGCATCTATTTGATATGACCTGAGAAGTTCAGCTATTGTAGGTTTTGGCTCCGGCAAAGCATGCTGTAAATCAACTAAAATCTCCTGTGAAGCTTTCCTCCATTTTGCAGTCAACTCAGCAAGGTTACTAAGGTCATCCTAGAACACAGAAAAAGTAACAGCAAGTGACAAGTATCACAATTACTCTTTAAAACAAAAACAATAGTGATAATTTATGCTGCATGGTTGTGGAATTGCAGAAAATTGTGCAATCAAAATTAATCATAAATGCTATTCAAACAGCAAATGATCCTTTTGTTATTTGCAGCCTCTCCAGTTTTTGAGCTTGAAAAGTTCTTCTGCTATGTAGAACCATTCCTATACAACTGGTCACCCCTTCTCCCCTGATCATTTTAACGTTATTAACAAGAGAAGAATGAATGTAAAAAGAAAATATGAAAAAAGAGAAAATATGAAAAAAGATGGTAGTAGATGGCATAAGAAGAGTACTCTTGCCCCCCTTTGCCCCCACTCTTCAAGGGCAGGAGGGGCACTGCTCCCTTTGCCCCCATGATCTGGTGTCCCTGATCATTATCCTACCTGTCTCCCTCAATGATTTCAATATCATTAGCCACCCTGTTCCCTTTGATGATTTAAGATCATTAGCAGTACCAATAGCAGTATTTTATCTCTTGATTCATGAAAGCTTGTGGTCTTAGGGACTGTCCCACCTTACACTCCCAAATATCCTCCATTCAACATATGCTTTTGACCTGAATGCCAATTCAAGTTGATTTGAACTGATTTGAACTCTAATTCTCACTTCCTTAGTTATCCTGGCTAATTTTGCTTACTTCTAATTTGTCTACATCATATAATTCTTAAAGAGAATTTCACTGGGCAACAAAATCCACCACAGGGACAATCTAGGAGGATGCTTGCTTGAACATAAAGAGCCATGTTGCAAGAAAGCAGAATGTGTAAGGCCACAAATTTAATAAACATGTAAAATTAAAGACAAAATGCCTAAGTAGCAAACCATCAAAAATTATGAATTTTTTTTGGTTCATTGCAGTCAAATTCACACAAACTGCATGCTCATACATGCAGCAAGTGTGGTGTAGGTGTCATAGACAGGATTCCATTCACTTTTGGTGTTGTTGGACATTGCAGTACAAAGGGTTTGAGCTGTGGATCTGGGGGCTTGCCCCAGAAAAATATTTTAAGATCATGCCATCTTGAACATCAGAGGATGCCTGCTTGCATAATAAAGTTGTGGTCATCATTTATCTTTACCCTGAAAAGGAAAAACTAGTCAGAATACATCAATATGAAAAAAAGAAAAAAGATCTTTTGTTTGTCTTCCTTCTTTTAAGATTATTCAGACAATCTTAAAACAATGAAAACAGCAAAAAGAACTTTTTAGCAAATACTAAACTGGGCTTTCCCTCAACTGAATCAATTTCTTTCAAAATATCAATTAATATTCCTTGACTTCTGTGCATTATTACCTTCTTGCTGTACAATTCTGCCATTTTCAATTTTCTAAGTTTTTCCTCTTTTAACATTATTTCCTGCTTTAGACTAGCTATTTCATCAACCAGTAGCTTCTGTTGATCTTCTTCTGCCAAACTCAATAGGGGGCTAGGGTCTCCAGGCTTCACATCACTTTTTTCATGGTTTTTGTCAATATCTAAGTAAATACAGCAAAGATAACAGAAAATTGCTTTAAAATCCAAGAGTTCTATGACATTTTTCTGAGCAGAAATCTCTTCTTACCAAAAGAGAGCAAAAGTGACACAAGATCAGTTACAAGAAAAGACCAAATTTTCCTTTGGTGTGCATATATTGTTTGCATAATGATTGCTTTTTGCCAGCAAAATGCTTTAGGATCATTGAAGCATCCCTGGCAAAGGGTAGAACTTTAGAAAAGCTTAAGAAATCTTATAGATGTTGTACATTGGGACCAAGTACTACTATTTGTGAGAAAACCTTCCATATTTGGATAGCTTTGCAAACTATTGTAAAAAAAATCTAGTGATGCTAGAAATTAATATCAGCAGCTACAAATTTGAGTGACAGATGAACTTGGAAGTGATTTTCTGATAAATCATCCTAAAATTATAAGCCCTGTAGAAGAATTCTGCTAGGGTCCTAAAGCCAATATCTAGCCAAAGAAAATCTGCAACAACTGTGGTCTACAAATTACTTGGATGCATTCACATAAGAATTGGTCTACATTCACACCAGAACAGCAAGCCAAAATGTTTGTACATCAGTTTTCTCATAGACAAGCATGTATATTCCAGGGCTTTATTATGTACTAGTAGAAGACGTTGCAAATGCTTTTACTATTGGTATATTTGGAGTAATTAAATGTAGTGATAATTGCAAGGATCAAAGGTATGGAGAAACTGAACTGCATTGTATGACACATTTTGCTGAGATCCTAGATGTGAAAAGGAAAATGTTGTATGAGTTTGCACTTGAAAATTCTGCACATCAAGAGTGCACCTTGAGAAATGGGCAATAGAATTATACATTTATCTCAAATTTCTGATCTAAGAGTCAATTCAAATCAATTTATATATATATATATATATATATATATATATATATATATATATATATATATATATATATATATATATATATATATATATATATATATATATATATATATATATATATATATATATATATATATATATATATATATATATATATACAAAATCTGGACTAAAGCATACACATAGTGATTTACCTGTGCCAGTAATCAACAATGTAACTTTCAAACTAATTGACACATATATATATCCTGCTACTCCCACCTTACACTTGATTGTGCATATTTTCATGGTGAGCAAGTGGTTTTTGCAAAACCTATTGCAAGTGTGCAGATGACATACTTTGCAGTCTAACTCAGAAAAGCAATGTACTTCCACGGAATGGAGAGAGCGAATTTCTGCATGCTTCCATTTGACATCTTTTTTCATAGTTATGTTCTTGACAAGTACAGGCGTATTTGCTACGGAGCCGTTCACTGTTTACAGAGAGGTTGGTACCGAAGAGAAATGATTTTTTGTCAAAAAATCATCTTACCCAGCCCTGAGGTTGTATTGAAATGTACGGGCAAAGCCTTAATTTATCAGAAAATTTCTCTCACCCAACCAATTTCTCCTCGGTATCAACCCCTCTGTGAATGATGAATGGTCCCTAAATCTCCCAATTTCATCCTTTTTCGTAACATGGCCTAAGCAATAGTAAGATACAGTACCACACTAATGTAAAACAACGCCGAATCATAGGCACCTGGCTAAATACGTTGGATAAACACTGCGAATTCATGAATATCTACAGATAAGGAAGAGAAAAACCAAAAGTGTCACAAAATCAGCAAATAGTACCTCCCATAACGACTTCTCTATCAATACGAACGGTAGCTTGATGTTCGCGCCAAAAATTAAAACCCATATTGATTACGAGGCTGTATCCAATGTAGGGGAGGCCAGCCATCAAAGGCTGAGGACTTTGAGTGGCCACGCCCTTTAGTGCCTATTCCCTTTAATTGCCACACCTATTTAACTACAATGAACATCCTACTGCTTCATTACAACAGCGAGCAATAAAATATATGATGAAAGCGCGATAAAGACCAATGGCATGAAGTAAAGAAGATTTACATCTTGCTAGAGGTCCCTCATTCTCCCCTCAAAATTTCTCGTCGAATTTGAATGAATTAGAAAATTGATTATGGAGATAACTAGAGTTATATGTCCATTGTAGGATGTGAAATCTCATTGATGTAGATGAGGGAGAGAAGAGGAGCAAGACATGAACTTTGTGGCATACCAGCTTCAATCTTTTTCAATTTTTGAATGAACATTAGTAACCCTACAAACAGGGGGCGGTGCTACGGAGGGTGTGGGGTATGATACCCCTACTGACTGAAAATCATGACTTTACGAGGCACATTTGAGATTTTCAGCTGCTCACTCGGCAGACAAAGTATGAATGGTTTAGATAAGATGTGCCTAAAGTATGGCACACCAGTCATATTGTGTGTTTTGTTGGCCTACATCGAAGCCACAGTTGCTAGAGAAGCGCACTATATTTGCTTAGGTTACAAAGAAGCTAAGCAAATATAGCGGTTGAACTTAGCTATAAAGCAATTGAACTAAGCTATCTACAACGTCGGAAGATGCCCCTTTATAAGATAGGAGAGGCGGAAAGGGTTCAGTATGAAGGGCAATTCTTACCCCACTTGCCCCACATGGAAAAGGGCAGAGAGGGCAGCTTCCCATCCTGCCTTCCCAGCGTAGACGTTGCTGGTTTGCCCACTTTTAGAGATATAAAGGACATTTTGCTAGATTTTATTTTGATGAGCTTTTCAGAATTCTTTTAGCAGTCTGGATCGTTGCATTTGTTGCTATATTGAACAGGTAATAAATAATGTTCAGAGTGAAATGACCAAAGAAATATAGAAATCTACTATAGTGCTTTAGCCCAAAGAATTTGTATTAATGTTTTTGTATCTCATGCTCATGAGATACAAAAACATCTATACTATGTTGTTTGAGCTAAAAACTGTTGTGAATAAAGTCCTGGAATTAAATTACCATGGGTAAATTATCCCAGAGCTGTATTTTATCCACCTGAAAGTTATTTAGATAAAATAGCTAAATTTCCTGTGATACTAATTTCAAGTTGATGCTTCAAGTATTTTTTTCTGGTGAAATAAGGGTTCGTATGTATCTCGACAATGTGACGTGTAAGAAAAAAACTGACTGACAGCATATCTAAAAACAGCGCGATAAATTGATCTGGAAAAGTGTATTTAGATCTCTGATGAGTAAAATAAATGAAAATTTGTCTAGCAGATTACTAAAGACGAGGTATTCACAATCATAGGGTGATGGAGGATGTTATGACTTTTAGTAGGCAGTTAGTTTATGCTATGCATTTCACGTAGTATGAAATTAAATTGTTTCTTTGATGCAGAAGCTATCTCACTACAGTTGTATTAAGTTCAACAGTGGAAGTAATTCACAGCTAAAATTACGAAATTCATTAGAACCTGAGATATGAAAAAGGGCTGTGCTGAAGTAGGGGTATGGGAGGGTGTCACAGCCCCCACTTTTACCGAATCCATCGGTAATTCTATAGCTTTTTGATAAAAGCTTGCTTTGTGATCATTGTTTGTCGATAGTCTATCACTGTTTGTCGGTAATTCTGAGACATTGTCAACTTAGTAACATGTCGATAAATTTCTACTGCTACACTCCCCTACTTAGAAGCTTTGTGGTGCGCCAGTGTGTAGAATACATATCATGAATTGTTGCTTCTATTTTTCATCCTCTTGGAAGTAATTTTGAGATAGTAGCTTAAATACTGAGCAACATTCTTTTTAGGAATTTTTGTGCCCTCTCTCCCAAATTGATTAATTTATTGACGGAATTCCCTTTACAGGAAATTCTTCTCCGTAAAAGCTCCTGGTATTTTGGTAGTCATGTTGCTCTAAGTCGTTGTCTCTCCAGTCGCGGCCTGGCCATTTCTCGCTGGGGGCGATTGCTTGATGGCGCCCCTCCACCAGTTGTGGCCTGGATATTTCTAATAGTGATGGCCATCAACTTGTTAGCGCCCCCTTCATAAAGAGCTAACACGTGTGATTAGTAATTGCTTCACAGTCACTGTCTTTCATTTTGCATATATAGGGTTGACTTTTAACGAACTATCTATATCTAGTTAACTATTCTTTATTTTTAATTTGTACTGCAATTATTACAAAGTTATTTATTGTATCATATTCTCGAAAACCAACTGCATTGAAGGGCAACCCTACCAAAATATGTAAATATGAAACGCAATGAATGTTCACGAAGCAGTGCAAAGTAGAAGCACCTAAATAATTTAGCTGCGAGTAAACACATACATCCCTTCAAAGCACACGCAAGATTTTGTAAATTGCATAAGCTGTAAATTGAGGGCATCGCTTGTGGAAAAAAGAGGTCTTAAACGCGCGAGCGGAGCGAGCGAAAAATTCTTCGAGGTGACACCCTTTAGAACATCGGGAAATGCCCTTTTGAAAGGTAAAACACACACATTATGTGCATCATTGCTATCTAGTCAGAGAAGGAATGCGTTTCCTCATAAAAATCTTTTTTGACTTGGGTGGTTCAATACATTAAACCTTATTCCGCCATCCATGCCTGTTTCACTTTGACCAGATGCTTCTTCGTTATTAGGTTATCCATCGAAATACCTCCTTTGAATTCAACTGTAGCATCATTGCCAAATTTTGGAATTCATACTTGTAAATGAGCTCCCTCCAGAAGCTGTAGAGATGTGCTTGTGCATTCATGGAGGTTGCACCAAGAGCTCTCCTTCGATAAGAGCTTTACTTGATTAATTTACGGGGCATTGAAGATCGATGCCCTTGAGTTCACTTGTAAGTTTTGGAGAAAGTTACATGTGATGCTGAAATATAGCTAAAGACACGATGAATTATAGCTATAAAATTTGTATTACAACTGCCTTTTTACTATACAGCGGGAATGCATTGTTCACTTCCAGGGTAAAACTAATTGTTCGTCATTTGCATATTGCTTTTTGTTTGCTTCAGTACCCCTTTCTCTTCTCTAGCGCCCCTTCAAAACGCTTCGCTGGAGGGACCACGGCCCCGACCCCCTGCTAAGCCACCACTGTGTCTCTCAGTCCTAAACATGTAACACGTACTTTAAGTTGAAACTTTTAAAAGCGAAGTATTTTGTTTTCTCTTATTCGCTACAACTGGGTACACCCAGCCACTCTTCTTTTCAAGAAAGTTGTTTATGTGCATATTAGGAAGCATGGGGGCTCAAAGAATGCCTTAGAGCACGATTTGAGCAAGATCACTTGAGTGAGTTTTCCCTATAGAAGGTAACAATTGCAAGGTTTAGCCTGTTGAGATAGCAAGAAGGCAGATCTGGTAAGGATTTTCTCTTTTTGGCTTAGTGATACTTCTTTGCCAACTTTCAAAAGATGAAAGCCAATAAACAGCGTAGCCTGATGTAGTTAAACCCGGACCTTTAGCTGAAGAAATGAGTAGAGCTTCTCTTTAAAGATGTATAGACACTGCAGTTTTGTTTTGCAATCGAGCCTTTTGCACTTAAAGCGACTTAGCGAAGCGACCATATAACTGAAACGTAATGTTGCCGCTTCAACTCACTGACACTCTGAAGTCATATTTCCTTCATTTTATACTCTTTGCTATTCCTTCTTAGTGCAAATGCAGCCTTAGAGAAATATGTGTAGATGTCCCAATGCTCCTTAGTATTGGGAATCAGCTCACCTTTCAGTAGAATGATGTAAAATGAAAGTTCTTCAAAAAGTGTTTCTGGTATCATTAACTTTATATATATATATATATATATATATATATATATATATATATATATATATATATATATATATATATATATATATATATATATATATATATATATATATATATATATATATATATATATATATATATACATACATATATATATATATATATACATATATATATAGATATATATATATATACATATATATATAATATATATATATGTATATATATATATATATATATATATATATATGTCCTATTTAACAATTTAGCATTATAGCAACTGAAGATGGATAAAGCAATATCCGAAACATGTTTTGCAAGCTGAAAATTATTTGTCGTCTTTTTGTATCTGATGTGTGTATATATATATATATATATATATATATATATATATATATATATATATATATATATATATATATATATATATATATATATATATATATATATATATATATATATATATATATATATATATATATATACCCTTCCAAAATTTCTCAAGTCGATTAGATCAGACATCACCTAGTTAACTGGGGTGGAAATATGATCCCACTTCAATCTGTATTGTATAAATTTGATGAAACGCAAAACCCTGATCTTCAGAGAAGAAGTCTTATAGTGCAGGAGTGTGCTCAACAAATGCTAAAGTGATGGAAAAAATGCTCTGAGCCAACTCTTGATACTCCAAGAAAGCTTTATCCCCAACCTCATGGCCATTTGCTTTTAGCTGCAGCATGCTCTTCTGTTGTCAAGTTGTAAAGAAAACTGCTAACGTGTGCGTTTGTTTCGAAGAGGAAAGGTAGCATATTAGAGTATCTTCTAAATGCACCTGCACAAGTTGATACACCTCACAAACATAAATCAATAACTCCCCAAATCACTTCGTATAAGTACGAGATCAATATATTATACATTGTTCTGCTACAAAAGTATTTGTAAACCAAAATCTTCCCCTATGGAGGAGCATACATATACATAGAGGTGCCATCAGAGGAAACTATACCCCCTGCTTTAGCTACGCGCAAGCGTCCCTAGATCAAACTCTCTAATGTGACATTTATGCGATTTATCTTCTTCACAAATGTGATTTTCTCTTAAATGAATTGTCAGGATTATCACGTTACTACATGCAGAAGTGACCTGCAATCATGCCCCATCCAACATATTTATCAAAGGCGCAGTGAAGCTAAAATTATGAAAATTTAAAAAAGCTCGTTTTATGTTTTCTAGGGTCAGATAAAGTGAATAGGCCAACTTTGGCATTCATATTTCAAGCAAGTAAAATCTTAAAATATATTGAAAAAGCAAACTGATTCCTTTTTCACAAGAAAGGGTCCAGTCCTTACTTTCGGATGGTCCCACTCCCAGCATGTCTGACAAGGTCACCCTCTTTGTCGGTAAGGTCACCAATTTGCACCCTTTCACAATGTCAACTGATAGTTTTGTTATTCAAGTGAGCCTCTGTTTGAGTTGTAGTAACAGATTATTGCATAGCTTTAGCCTTGTTTTGAATATATAGATTATTAGAGCACATGCTAGGCCTACGAAAACAGCTATCGATATTTCATAGCTGTTTTACAGATTTTTTCCAGTTTCATGGTGTTCTGTTCATACAAATTTAGATGTTGTCTGTTGCGCTGCTTGTAACTGCATTTTATGTATAATTTTTGTGCCAATCTTTTCTGAAAGTGTTAATTTACAAAGGCATCGTTTCATTTTTGTTATTACAACGCAAGCAAAGGTGTATTTATGAATGAAACCTTGCTTTCGATAATTTAAATGTCACCGAATGCATTTAATTTAATGCTTTCACTTCAAGCGTATGGTAATAGCATCTAACTAATAATAAAATACTAGAATCCTGTGTTATAATACATGCTACTTTTTAGAAGTTATATGGTGAAAGGTGTATTGAAATAGGATTTTGAACTTTTATTATTCAACAATATTTTTTTAGGACAAGGCACCACAAAAAATCAGTTTCTACGTGCTAATATTTAAAAAACTTTAAAATGTGATACTCTAGTCAACACAAATAAGCAGAATTCCGAGCTTATCCGTGACCCCTGTGAATTCGATTAATTAGGCCCCCCCCCCCACTTTAAGAATCGTTTCGACGCCCCTGCCTTGTTCAAAATATTGTGTGTAGAACATATGACGTAAGACGGGAAGTAGTTCATCATTTGGCCCTTTATTGATTTATCCCTCTTATAAATCTTGGTCAATACATGACTCATCATCAATTTTAAGATCTTCCAGAGTGGAAACCTGAGAACAGGGTTATAAGTTGTTGTTGTTGCTTCAGGACTGAAATTTTTCTACTTCAAGTAGCAATAAAGCCCTCACTTTGTGAATGAAAACATTCGCAAATACGAAAAAGATCAATGAGGGCATGATTCTGGAGCATAGTTGACTATTTTAAAGCAATAATAAGTTTTCAATTCACTGCGCCTTTAAAGAGTTTCCATGGTTTTTATGCCTTGATGAAAATTCTCACCCTTCTCATTGCATACAGCCCTGGGATTCTTAGGGAAGAAGTCAAGTTGAGAATGCAAGAGGAGGAAATATTATTAGCATTTAACATCTCATTTCTATATAGCTTTCAATTGGATTATAAACACTATCTCTGCAATCGTGGGCAGTGTTGCTTCTCTGAAAGTTTGTGCACAACCATTTTACAGCGGTCGCGGCGACGGGGGGGCCGGGGGGGCCTTGGCCCCCCCACTTTTTGCTAAGATGAATTTTTTAGAACCATTATTATTCT
>OLMO02000294.1:9879110-9970789 GCA_900291935.2 Cassiopea xamachana | reverse complement strand
TGAGCCTGGCAATATTCTTAAATTATTCTTAAATTTTAGCAATTTTGAGCCTCAATATTCTTATAGACTTTATTCTTATAAAAAAAGAGTGTAGCACTCTTCTAAAATGACGTCACAAAGTTTTATCCAAATGCAAGCTGGGATACAGAAGCGTTTTAACAAATGAAGTAAGCATTCTAATTTACAGTAACTATGCTGCTAATAGATGTTATTTAAAGAGTGGCCACCTTACAATTTTGGATTCTAAAGTTCAAATCAAAATGAACCTATTTTTTCGTTTTGAAATTTCTTTCGAGAGACGTGGATGAAGATGAAATTGACATTGTTACTGGATAACAGCGATTTTTTGACAAATTTGGAGTGAACGAAATGAGTGTTGAACGGTTGAAATTTCTGTTCCTGTTACCTGTACCGATCAATATTTAATAAGCGCGCCTACCGAGTAACCACCTATACTTGAATAACCATCCCGCATCAATGGCTAAATTTTTACTAAGCGCCTCCGGGCATTTATTCGGTCAATTATGGCATTATATCTCAAAAAAATTTCTGGCTCTCTTCAATAGCAGTCAAAGTATCTCCTTTCAAAAACTGCTCTAATCAGTGGGGTAGAAGAGGAGGACTGTAAATTTTTTCCAAGTAGAAACAGAAAAATCAACATTCTGCTGTAAAAAGCTATTTCATTCAAAAAGCTGTCCATAAATTGTTAGTTTACAAGATCTAGGGTATTCAAAATACGTTGTTTTTTGGATGACATTATCGTTTTCTTCTTATGTAACTGCGTAGATTAAATTCAAATTTTCTTATAAAGATCTATACAAGAAAAGAGCCCCCATAGCTATTGATTTACTTCTACACCACTGGCTCCAATGCCATCGATCAAACGCATTCTTGGTCTTTTCGACATTTTCTTTAATGCTGGCTAAAATATACAAATGTAGCTAACGAGCTAATTAACGCCAAGGAAGTAAAAAGAAAAATTATCATAAAGATGCTTTAAGAGAACAAAAGCTATAAAAACCATACTCCTTTGATAAAAATTTTACACAATCTGCAAATGCAAGTACTTCCTTTTCCTTGATTTCATTTTCTGCTTGAAATTAATTAGTGTGCTTGAGTCCTTAATCTCCTCCGATAATGAGACCCATAAATGGTTGACCTAGGTACTGAATATTTCCAATTCCATATTTTGCTGTCTTGACATTGGGCAACTGCAAATGATTTTTACTTCTCAAATTATATTGGACATCTCTCTCAGTAAATATATTTTTCATAACTGTTGGATTTAGATTATGTTTTGTTTAGAAAATTTCAACAATTAGCAATAGCACTCTTCTGTATTGACAAAAATAGTTGGAGGGCTTAGCACGCGTAGCATTGTGGGATAGAAATGCGGACGAAAAAAATGTATTTCAGTAGACAATAATGGCGACGAAACACTACTGCTGGGGATTATGCAAGTCGGATTCGAGATACCCTGATAGGCTTCCAGTTGGGACAGCTTCCCCAATACAGTTATCTCTTCAAGCTCCATGTTTTTCTTTAATGAAACGTATTATTTGGTAATCCTAATGGTGTACTTAGTGAAAGAGAAGGCCTAAGTATAGGCATGGTGCTACTAGATAGAAAGTGGGTGGGAGCTCCATGATAAATGGGGACTGGAAAGCAAATAAAAGTGCTATCTTTAGAGAATCTGTCCTTTTGACATCACTTGGAGGCAAAAAGTGGGGATGGGTGATAAAGCCACTCCACTAACGCCGCGTTTGAAGTGCCAAACAACTAGGGGTGGGTTTAATAGGGTGGTTAGAGAAATTCTTCACAAGCAATAATTATGATTGTTGCAATAGAGGGCTGGATTGGAAAATAGATACCAACACTATTTTGTTGAGCTTCTCAATGTCACGCATGAAATCCTCAATCGTAATAATTAGAGGGGCTGGAATAAGCTTCAGGTTTAGAAAAGGTTGGGGGTTGCAAATAATTTTTATAAAACTAATTTTCAGCTGGGAGGTGATTATTCAGAACTGAAGAGTAGATGCAGGGACGTAACTTCTAAATTCTTAGGGAGTGTAAGAGGTTGCCCTGCTAGCCGTTTTGTCTGTGACCTATGTTCTATTAACAGTAGTTCACCAATGGTCCTTTGTCCTGTATATTGCCCTGCAAGAGTACATTTTACTACCATTTTTGCGCTGTGAAACGGCCAAATTTACGAACAACATGTTCGATTGCTATTGAAGAGAGCCAGAAATATTTTGAAAGACTGGAATACCGTAAATGACCGAATAATTGCACTGGGGCGCTTAGTAAAAATTTAGCAATTGATGCAGGTTGGTTATTCAAGTATGGGTGGTTATTCGGTAGGTGCGCTTATGAAATAGTGATCGGTACAGGTAACAAGAACAGAAATTTCAACCATTCAATACTCATTTTGTTCACTTCAAATTTGACAAAAAAGCACTATTATACAGTGACAATGTCAGTTTCATCATCATCCACGTCTCTCGAAGGAAATTTCAAAACGAAAAAAGAAATAGGTTCATTTTGATTTGACCTTTAGAATCCAAAATTTGTAGGGTGACCACTCTTTAAATAACATCTATGAGCAGAATAGTTACTACAAATTAGAATGCTTACTTCATTTGTTAGAATTCCAAGGAGAGCTTAAGAGTGCGCTAATTCTAGAGGGACGCTTATTCCTAAATCTTGTTTTTGCCCGGGGCGCTTATTTAGGCAGACGTGGTTATTCGACACTGGGCGGTTATTCGGTCATTTACGGTAATTTGAAAAGAGGACTATTAGTTGAAAGATAATTTGGTTTATCTAACATGCAGAGTGGTAAGAAAGTAGACGGTGAGAGTGAATTTTGCATCTTACTGAAGCGATAATGCTTTATTTCTATGTTGAGCATTGGAGGAGAACTTTGTGTTCTAGCAACTTCAGTTGAGAGTCGGACTTCAACCATCACCTGCATTCTGCATGTTCATTCAGCAACCTGCTTCATAAGAAACTGTTAAGAAGCGTTTAATGTAATCATGCGTGGGATTTCATCTGGAATGGTATATTTATAGATTGAAAGCCAGCTGGCATTAACAGTGAAAGTCAGTAGAGTGGTAGAATGATGTTGATATTTTAGTCTAGGCTAGCAAGCGTTAGTAAGAACTGGAACTAAATTTGGATAAACCTGGCAGAAAAGCTCGACTACTGCGTTAAATAATAGTGTAGCAAGTTCACTTCTAAGTATCCAAGACATAACTGTAAAAGTCTAAGCTTGTCCTTATCCAACCAAACAGAATGATACAGGAAAGTGATAATTGTGAGTTCTTTCAACTTCTCTGCGGTTGCTATGTTCCTAAACACATGCCTAATAGTGAATTCATCACTGCAGTCACAAAGAAAAGATTCATGACACAGAATGGGATGATTTTAGACATAAAGGTGTACCCAAGAAGCCTGTGCCTCTACTCTTCACAAATTAACTGCAAAGTGCGGCTTTGTTTCTTAAAGTGAGGCTTGTTCATCAATAGTTTGTTAGAGCAAGTTGAGAAAAACATGAAAATTAAGTTATCTGCAAGAAAAGTAGACAACATGCTAGAAAATTTCGTAGTGGCATGAGCTTTTTTCGCCAACAGATTAAGCTTTTAGTGAAAGCTATGTGAGAGAGGTTGTTGTTTTTAAATCTGGATCTGGAAATGAGGTAAAAGTAAGAGGAGAATGATAGAGGGCACATTTTGCGCGTACTCCATCATGCGTCCGATGGTACACCGTATAGAAAGTTACAGCAGTGAAAAATGACATAACATTTTTAAATGCTACAGGAAAATAAACTATTTGGTTGGCTAGAGGAGGCCTTCTTTGCTATAGATTGATCTCCGCAAACAAGTAACATATTTTTACGCCCTATAAAATTGAAAAAAATCCTCGAAAATTGTCATCTTTATGTCGGACGTGGGCAGCAATTCCCACTGTGCCCTGCAGAGCGGCCTGCTATGCGACATGATGTTCTAGTATGTAGTGTTTAATACCTGTTTGAATATAGAAAAGAACAATTTAGCCAGTGGCGTAACAGAGATACTTGGCAATCTTATGAATTCAATAAGTTTGAGGCCCCATCTCATTTACACTCAGAATAACTTATTTCTGAGGGGCCTTTTCAGGAACACAAAAGCTTGGGGGCCAGAAGTAAATGAATAGCTAGTGGGGCTCTCCTCGTGCATGCAGTTTAATAAGAAATTTAGAAGTTGGTCTACCTAGTTATATCGGAAACTGAAAGCATAGCTAAGAAAACAACGTAGTTTTTAATGCTTTATTTGTCAGATTTATCTTGACAAATTTTCAACCACTTTTTAGGTCTAAAGTAGTCTTTTACCATTAAATGATAACCATTCAGTTCTTGCTTTCCAAGACAATTACCGATCTAGTGGGGCTGGGCTCCCTGTGCTCACCCTCTTATACACCACTGCCTATGGTGGTTATCCTACTGAACTTAGCCCCATTTGGCTCCTAATGCCCATCCTGAAGTTAAGCTTTGGATCTTTTGCAGAGTTGCATCCCAAGAAATAATGGTGATTCGTGATCTTTCAAAAGTTGGTCCTGATGTTCATAATTTATGACATACATATGAGATACCTTTCAATAATATTTTATTGGACCTGTACTCGAATCACTCATATCTTACAAATGTTGACTAGCATTTGTTGCACCTGTAAGGCATATACACAAGACATTTGCATTTGCTAAAATGACCTCAGTTGATTTTTTATGTCTTTTTCAGCATTAGAAATTACCTTAACTTTTTTACATTGAATTCACTCGTAGCTACTTTTGTGAAAATAATTTCATTTTTGAAAGACGAGAAGTTTTTACTGGATGCAGCTATCCTCAAAGATTTAGTATCAAAAGTGAATGGTGCTTTGCGAAATAATGCAAAGCTATGAAAAGTAATCAACTTTCCAGTTCTTTGTGGTATTTTATACCTGATGTGGAAGGGCTTAATTGATATCATTTTTATTTCATGCCATTACTTCTTTAATTATTAATTAGTTTCGAAAGTATCATTTGAAAAGTTATGACATACGAAGTAACTTATGATTAGCCAATGAATAGAGACTAAAATAAACAATCAGTTTTTTCGCAAGTTTCAACTCATGAGTCAAAAATTATGACGTATTTCGAGTGAAAAGCCACAAATTATCAGTTTTTCTCAAAGTTGGACGTGATTAACTTTTCATTAAAACTGAGCAGAGGGGATCTCCTCTAAGCTGTAAGGAGGAAATGTTTTCTATTCTTTATAGCCCAGTGAGCTCAGTGTCAATGACCCCACCTCAGCATGCAATTTAATTATAATAGTGCATCTGTGGAGAGCAATTCCCACCAGAATTGTGCCAATAATTATTGCAGTAGTGCAGCACCTTATGTATAGACTTCCATTGCAACACTGAAGAACTTTTTCTGATCGTGCAAATGCGGTAGCTTTGTAGTAAAAATTGATGGAAAAGGTTAATGCCCAAAAACTGATGAAAAACTCATCGTGTATTGTAGCCTAATCAGAGTAAAAAAAGCGGCGTTTAAAAACCGTTTCATTGCCAAAATAGATGCAAAATCAATAATTATAGTTATTCACATCACCAACTTCAATAAGATGAAGAATGAAAAAATAAAATTCAGTAAGTAAATGAATGCCTATTAAACGAATTTGGAAGGGCAGTGATCTTTGAGATTTTCAGGGATAGACTGCATACATTGGAAGATGCTACTAATTAGCAGAAAGCCGTAGCGGACAAGTTAGGGCAAAGTAGCACAGTTGAGGGCAAGAGAGGACAGGACAGGGCAGAAGATAGCAGTAGAAGATGAGGGCTTTTGATGAGAATGTATGGTATAACTGAAGGATGAGCTGATCAAATAATTATAAGGAAGCTAAAAATTCTTTGCTTGTTGCAAAGTCAATAGCACTTCGTGACGCTTACCTAAAAATAGAAACCTCGGAAGGCCACATTAGTTCTCCAAGATTCTGAAACCCAACAAAGAATAAGAAAGAGTTTCATTTAGAGAAACTAGCTTAGATACCGAAAATATCTTAGAAACCAAAAACAGCAGCTATTAACGTATAAATCTGAGCTTAATGATAGTTTGAAGCAATGCTGAAAGATCATACTGGCTGGGTAGAAACGACAATTTAAATCAGGGGATCTACTTCTACTTGCGGAAATGCTAAGGTGGTACCTAAAGATGGATCCTGGCAGAAGTATTCAGCTAATTCAAATTGAGTCATTGGTTCATTGTATTTATGTTAAAGTAATCATTGTACATTTTGCAGCAAGGAAACAGGTTATAAGGAACCTATCTGCAAAAGGTGGGAAAAATTACAGGACCACTAGTGCCGACAACAACACCCCTACAGAACTTTCAATTTTGGGACACTTTTTATAATTTTCAACAAATATGAAAGAGGAACCCATTTCCATTCATTAGTGTTAAAGATCATAATATATTTGTGTTACGGTGGTAGCTATCGAGTACTTCGTTCTTTAGTTTCCTGCTTTGCTGTTCATTGACCCATAGTCAATGTATTATTTGTTGTTTACATGAAACAAAATATACAGTTGAAGCAAAGAGGGCCAAAGAGCTACTAACGCAATTTTTAAAGTCACAAGGAGAAACTGTTACAACTAGTCATGCATCTCCAATTATTATGCATCTCCCATTGAGCCACGCCGAGAACTCAACTCAACACATTCTATCCACTGTCACAGAGCAATAAAACTAATTTCAAATTAAGCGTTCTCAAAGTTATTCATGAAAGCAAGGCCTAATTAAGGAACATTCTATTTTGCACGTTGGAGTGACGCGGTTATTTGCTATTGACACAGCTATCAATGAATTCTACGCCTTTTTCATTCATCCGTGGATGAAAAAATCAAATACTGTTTTCTCAATATAGACAAATCATCTAAGAATTGATCTTCATTCCAAGATCATTATCATATTCACCGACGTTCTGCAAGTGTAGCCCAAAAGTGATATATCCTAGCAAAGCATTAAAATTACAGGGCACAGGGGCATTGTTTGCCTAAATGAAATGCCTTGTCCCTCTTTGCCAGTGCAAGAAAGCTTAGATTCAAGGTAAGGCCCATTTTAGAGTGTTCCTGGCCACACTTTAGTGGTCTTGGAACTCTGGAGTGTGGTCTTAGAAATTTACAAGTGTGGTCAACTTTCTCACTTTCATATGCGACTTATTTCGCAGAACTCATTCGGTGCCTTGGTCTGTTTATACGCTATATAAACTTTGAGAACAGTACATGTTTTTCAATGCTGCATCATGCAATAAAAGGCCCCACATGATCTTTTGGCTTGTTTAAAAGGCGTGATCTACAAAAAAGCTCAAGTAGGGTGTGGTCAAGGTTTTTAATGTGGTCTTAGAAAATTTCCTTAAAATAGGCCCTGGTTCAAATCATGGCTTTGTCCAAACAGAAGAAGAAAATAAGAGATTAATATAAGACAACCTGTAGCAGTAAATATGCTAGTAGCTATCTTTTGAAGAATTGACAACCAGAAAAAAGCTGTCTCCTTGTCCCTAACTTTACTCAGTGAACAAGCAGACATTTACTCGTTCTTTTTGTTGACTTTGAGCTTGGTTTTAGTTTAAAGAGTATTTTTGAAGGTCCATCAAGAAGCAGGTTGTAGTAAATTCAAACATCGTAGATGCTCGGATCACACAATGGCTAATTTGGTGTTTGTAGTCTTCAATATTGTAAAATTTTATTTGTTTTTTGATGCTTTCTGCTTGCAGTCTTCAATATTATGATATTTATTTTTCAATTTTCTATAAGCATGTACAGAATGGAATGGTCAATGTTATCCTTACAATCTTCAAAATAGTTATCTTTAATTTACAATGCCAATACTGGTATAGTACTTGTAAAAACTAATTTTGTATCCTCTCAGAGTACACATATAATGAAATGGTCAATATGCTATTAATAGTCTTCAAAATTTTAGTATTTTACGCGTCATTTAATACAAATATTGATATCGTACTTGAAGAGAATAATTTAGTACAATCTTTGAGCAAGCACTGAATGTAATGGTCAATATAGTCCTTACAATCTTTAATATTACAGTCTTTCGTTTGTATTATTTAATACTACTGTTGGTATTTTACTTTTAAGGACAAACTTAGCAATTTCTTGAGCATGCACGTGATGGAATCGTCAATATAGTCCTTTAAACCTTCACTATTATAATCTTCAGTTGCATAATTTAATGCAATATCTCAGCATTCTATATATGATACACTTTTCACATCATGAATTATGAAATATGACGTAACCATGTACAAGGACGATAATTTTGAAGCAATTAGAGATAGACTCTCTGCGTATTACCTTTGTCTTTAAGGTTGCTTTTTTTGATTTTAGCCGGACAGTCATGCTAAAATTGGAGTTATTGCTTTCTGCTGAATAGGTTTTTGTGATCGTCTGAATAAAACGCTGGAAACATGAATTTTTATTGATTGCATTCTGGAAAGCTTCTCAAATACAGATCGCCCTTATAACGAATTTCTTTGTACTTCCTACCTGCTGCTATTGTTATCAGACGCAAAGAGGAAAGAGTAAACAGAAAATTAATGGCAAACAATTACGCTGCAATTGTGGTTGCTTTTCCACCTGCTTGATGGTTGGCGAAACCCCCTGAACACTGATCTCAAATGTTGATCACGCTAAAAGACTGGTAACTTTGAGAGCATGTTTGATTGTTAAGCGATAGGCCATAACCGATTCAGCCTCCGTCTACTCCAGGCAATGTTATTTAAATGAAGCAGTATCACCTCCGCGTAATAAAAGGGGAACAAAGAGTACGTTTCGAAGAAGCAAGAAGGCATATAAGAAAGCGGACGGTAACGTGAACTTGCTCAAGGATGGAAAGCAAAACGGGCAGCTGATAAGAACTTCATTGCAGAGATAGGTTTTCTTGCAAGAAACCGAATAAAGTTGCTCTTAGCCATATTTATTAAGCACAATTGATATGCCCTCCAACCAAATTAAAATCAGTGAACAACAACTTCTATATCTTGCAGAAAAAGCAAAGAACAATGGAGCTAAGTCTGGAAATCTGCTAGTAAAGTTATCTGACTCTGGCACTACTAAATGGAATCTGAGATATTTTGTCTTGCACCTGAACTTTCTTTTCGAATTTCAAAATCAAGAGACGAACAAGCCGAGCAATGTGTTTTTACTTGAGCAATGTGATTTTGAGCGAACAGCGATGAAAAGCATCCATGATTCCGAACACCAGGTGAGAGAGCATCTCTTTTCTCGACAATTACTTGCTCTAAATAAAATGCACAGAAACTGTGAAATTTTGAAATGACCCTGTCGATCTTTTCACTTTTTTATTGTAAAACCGCGAGTCCTACGCTTTTCGTGGAAAAACCTGTTGTTGACAAGTTTCGGGCATAGCGGCTAGTCATTGTTTGCCAATTGTTTGAAAATCATTGAATCATTTATGATGAAACATTATCTGGACTGTCGAGGAAGTTTCTATTGCTTTGAATACCTGCTTACTTCGAAAGTTCTACTTTCAAATTGCATAACTAACAATCAAGAAGGCCTGACTCTTTTTCCAGTTTTCATCACACTTGTTCACTTCTCCTATAATGTTTATTATTGTTTTTCGATTTTAGCATTCCCATTTTTTATTTAAAATATAGAAACTAGCATTGTTTTAGCAGCAGCAATTTTTTGACAAGATACATTATCACTCATCTAGAATTGTATGGCAGCTCCGAAAAATAATGATAAACTGGATACTTTGCAAAGTAAGCTACAGTCTATCATTTTATCTCAACTTGCTAACCATAGAAGACAGGCTGTTTCCACCGATTGTCAGTGATTTCAACTTTAGAGAATTCTGATTTAACTCTCATATGGTTTCATGCATATAGAGGTATACAAAAATAAGCTTTTTGCTTGTAGAGGGAATGCCTTTTTGAAGTTATTGAGTCCTACCCTTATCTATGAATCAATGTGAGTGGAAGGCTTTATGCATGAGTTGAAAATGCATCTTACAAAGCAATGGTGTAGCTTGGAACTGGCAATCTTTGGAGCATGTGAAAGCAGCATTGATTTGCTGAATTAAAAATGAATTGCCATGAAAACCCTCTACCAGAATCTTCTTTATTCCATTGAGTTCATTTTATTGAATTTGCCAATTGACTCTTTTCATGAGCTGTAATACTAAGGGAGATAGAAAAATAGGTGACCTTTGGTGCTCAGTTCCTTTCAAAGCAAATTTTACAATTACTGCAACGAATCTGGGTTTAGCTATCTAGATTTTTATACAAGAACATCTTTCAGCAGCAAAAGCATTGCACATCGTTTTTATCGTAAACTGAGTGAAAGGGTGCAGAATTGTTGTGGCCCCTACAGAATATAATAGATTAAAATGCCAATAATGGTCTCTTTGAAGCGTTCATTATTATGCTCCTACCAACTGGTTGCAAGATAAGAATATACTGATACCTTTTAATAAGTCATGTAGCCGTATGACTTTATTTGTCATCACAAGCATTATCATTGTCATTATCATTTTTACATGGATACCTCTTCAGCTACAAACCAGATACAATGTTCTATAGTAATAGCTATGAAAAATAAAAGTTTCTTTGGGCTGCTCTTCCAGAGGGTCGTGGTTTGGTGTCCTTGTTCTTAGCATTCTTAGCTCGTTAGGCGCGCTTTTAGTTCTATTTTGAAGCTCCAAAGTGTTTGGATTTCTTTAATATTAGCTGGGATATTCCTTTCCGGACTCAACTTGTTCAAAATCCTATATACCATCATAGAGCGATCAAACCATATCTATTTCGTACTTCTTCCAAAAATTGGAGACAGATCTGACTTTTTTTACTCGTTGGTGGCATTGAGAATGCTGAAATGGACAACCAAAGGTCGACCGGCCCCTTTTTAGTTACGCTTTGATAGTCTTTTAGTATTAAGTATCTTTTGAGCTACTGCTTTCTGCTAAGCAGCTCTGTCACTTTTTTGGTACTTTTTCAGCTTTTTTGATCACTATCTTAATTTTTGAAGTTAAAACAAACTTAACGCTGGGTATGCAGACAATAATAAATTTCACATCATAAGTCAGTCAGTTTTCTCGCATGAACTGATGTATCTTCAAGTCGTTCTCGAATACATTGGAAGATTGGAGAGTAGAGAGTCACTCCAAACCTTCTTCAAACAGCGCTGCAACTTTTCAAAATATTCTTCTATGTAGGAGAATATTTTGAAAAGTTGTAACGCTGCTTAAAGAAGATTTTTAGGTTGCTTTTTTTGGTTGTCCTATAGACGACTTTTGCCTCAATATACGCTGATGATATGAGATAGACTTAAGATATAGCAAATAGATGAGAGCAGTTAGAAGGTAAGTAGCTGGTGTCAAAGAAGCCGCTTGCAATACGTCACTATGACAGTGAAAGTGAACATTTAGTGAATGATGATATTAGACAGATGAGTAATTGGAAACCTACAAATATTTAAAAAGGTGCAGGTGACTTAGAGATATGAATGAGATTACAATGTGATTTTTCCAGCTCATATGTACAACACATTGTTGACTCTCTATATCCTTTCACACACTATAAAGTTCTGCTTGAAAGCTTTTGACTTGATATACTCCACAAAGGGCCGAAATTGTTTATATCTCTTGTTTTGATTTCACACATATGTGGGAGGCCTTTCTAGCAGTAAGAAACAATGCATTTACTGCTTACAAGGATATAGTAACGATATTCAAAACCAGCATAGGTACAAGAATTAGGGTTCTAAACAGAGCCGCCGAGAAAATTCTGAGGCCCCGGAGCAAAAGAAAAGACGAGACCCCCTTGCAAGCAAAGTGAGCAGAAAATTTTCAGGGTCTAGAAATTGGCTTCGGAAAATTACAGCTGGTTTACTTTATGAGGCTCCCAGACCTTGAAGCATTTGGTGATATGAGACCCCTTGGAGTTTGTGACCTAGAGGCACTCTGCCCCCTTGCCTCCCGCTTGGTGGCCCTGTTTCTCTCGTTAAAGCGCTCGTTAAAGTTGTTGAAATATAACAATCGCTATGAAGTTCTATTGAATGTTGAATTTTATCGCTGTCCTATTGAAGAAAGATTTGCAACAAAAGTAGATGTGATAAAGAATTGAGTAGAATGAAAGTATGGTATAAAGTCTACTATACCGCTTTGAATAACTAGAGATAAGGAAAGTCTGTAGACTGCATGGAAGTCCAGAGAAAATTTGCAACTGCCATCTTTAGCTTACTATTTGGCTTACTAAGAAATGTAGTGTAAGAACTGACAAAGCTCCACTAAAGCTTCTATTACAGAGGAATTGCCCGTAAGGCATGGTGAATATCCAGTAGGGCATTCAGACAATGTCAATAAAGACGTCATTCATATACCACTAAGTCTAACCCAGACAACAATACAGACTAAACTTTAATAGTTTTACCCCTGGCTTTTGGTAACCTTGTAGTGGCAAATGTATTCATTCAAATTATTCTGTGGCAATATAGGACAAGACCGTAATCATGCATTTAGGGCCTCTTTGTATGAAGTGAGGCAGCCTGGCTTGCCGTGCCACCTCAATCATCTATTTTTATATCGAAAATGTTGTCCCATTTGCCACGGATTTCACCTTCCCAGGTTGGGCCCATTTCCATATAAAGACATGCAGAATTATAAAGAGGTTCTATTGTCAAATCTCTCACGTGATATGGGCTAGTCTGAAAAGCCGTGTTGCCTCGCTTCATATAAAAAGGCCCTTAGTTACATAAACATTTTCTCCTTTGAGAACTGTCCTATATTGGATGGAACAGATGCTGTAAACTTCTAGCAACAATATTGTTGCTTTCAATTTCATTAATGCTGAGAAACCATCGCCATTATTTTACATGTACAAATGCTTCAGTCATTAACATCAGTCAAGAACATGGAACATGTTTTGCTGGCTAGCATGGGAGCATAGCAACTAAGTAAAGTATTTTCATAGAAAATTTGGTACTGCACATCAATCAAACACGCCTTTATTTAAACAGATAATAATTGATACAGACGCTTTTTTCAGAGCAAACGGATTAAGACATTTGTCTAAGCGTTAATCAGTCGCTTTATTTTGTCTAAAATGTCATTGGCCATTGTAAATAGACTCAATCCTTTATTCGCACATGTCTGTGTTTGATTTGATTGTTCCTGAGAGGATGATGCACAATTCTAGATAAAGTTCAATTGTTCTCTATAGATATCTGAGCTCCCCAAGACGTACAACATGCATACAGCTTATCAGATAGGAGCCTGAAATTTGATTGAACTTCAAACGAGAAATTAAAAATCTGTTCTCAAATACATACTTTTATGTTATAAGAATAAAGTTTATAAGAATATTAATTCTCAGAATTGATGAAATTTAAGATAAATCTAAAAATAATATAAGGCTCAAGCTCCATCAGGACTTGGAATTTTTGTGCATTCGAGCTATATAGGTGCTTTTAGATTAACTATTGGACTATCAATACAATATATATTATTCTGTTCCTCTATTGATTTTCTTTATCATGAAGTAAGACGTCATCAAAGATTTGAATATATGCATTTAATTTCCAGACCAAGTTACACCTTTGGCACATAAGAATAATTTTAAAATAGTCTTAGGCTCAAAACTAGAAAAATTTAAGAGCATTGAGGCTCGGCAGCAAGTTAGTGTAACGTTTTCTTAGGCAGACTCGACACAGAACAGAACACGTCTGAATTCTGATGTTTATTTTCAAGACTGACTAAATCAATTCAAGTTACCTGTTAAGCATGCATGATACGTAATGGTGCTAATTACTGTACATGTTGAGAACCAACAAGCTAACTATGGCATAGGGTGCAACTAGTCCCTTTGACCTAGGGCCTTATTAACGCTACATTAGGTACTCTTATAAAAAAGGTGTGCATTTACTGTGTGAGTTATGTTGAACTGTGGTCAGTCTGAACGCAACCTAAGACTTTCGCCTATCACTATACTCAATTTTTATAAGAATGCCTAGCTTTTTTGGATCCTAATTATTCTCAAGTTTTACTGATTTTGAGCCTAGGCTTCTTCTTAAAGTATTCTTGAATACCAAAGGTGTAACTTCGTGCAAAAATTTTAAAGAATATATTCCAATCTTTGTTAATGCTTTTCTACAGCATAAGAACCGGCAAGAGTTTATATTTTGTATCGATAGTGCAAAAGTACATCTGAAAGCAGCATTATAACTCTCTCTCCTTTCACATGATTTTACCTGTTAGGTTTTCATCTGTCAGCTGGTGAACCCTTTACAAATTTTCTCCACACCCCTGTTCTCTCATATATCTTACTCTCTCCCACTTCTCTAATCGATGTTCCTCTTTTCCCCAAGGCCTTATCAATACTGTCAATCCATCTCATTCTTGGATGACCTAGTAGCCTTTTACCAGGTGGACACCATTCAAGAAACTGTTTTAGCTTTTTCTCTTCGTTCATTCTCTTGACATTACCATACCAGGGTGGCTTCTTTTTATCTATATCTTCCAACAATGGTACAATGTTTAGTTCTTCTCTAATTTACCATTTTAAATGTTACAGATTGGCTATTTTGAATGTGTTTGTCAGTATACGTGCTTAGTAGGAGTGCAAAATGCTCACCGAAAATTTGGACTAGATTCTCAGTGTTATTATTTATTTATGAAGCATAGAAACACACCCAGTCTCACTCTTAAGTCCGGATTCTACAAGCGAGCTAAACTTGTCTGGTTACAGCAGGAAATCGATCGCTCATGTTGCTCCAATGGGCGTAGGATGACTTCAAATTTTAATGGGGCTGTAGACTTTCTACCTGACTCACCAAGGACGTCTGGAGAGCAGTCTGAAAAAATCATATTCTTCTTTCAGAGGAGTTGCCCAAATGAAAGAGATTTCTGTCTAACTGGGGGGAGCTGCCTCCCACTGCCACCCTTCTCCAACGCTTTTGTTGCTCCATGTCTATGGATTGAACTACCATTGTTATTGAGGGCATCAAGCTCACTCGAGCCAATTAACGAACTTTTAAGCATTCATATTTCAAAGCTATCTTTGTAATAATTTATTCTTTAATGTTATCCAGGTTATAAATTGCGAAATGCTTTCTCTACCCCTAAACGTATTTCTAATTTCATTCTGTATAACCATATGGAATTCGTCAATGATCTTTCAGGACATATGGCTCATTATAAGTAATTGTTTTATTAAAACTAAACTGATAGGCTGTCGCAGCAAGCAAAGGTCAATGATGTCCAAAATTTACATGCAGTAAGCACTAACTGGAATGAATGATTCAAAACTCATCATGAAACAAAATTTAATATTATTTTTAATCTAATTGGCTGTCGCAACATTCACCAGTCAATGATTTCCCAGATTTACTTGGAGTAGACTTTAAGTAGAATGACGGAGTTCTTCAAACAAGCGAAATAATTTTATTATTGCAATTTTTAATCTTTTTGGTTGTCGCAACAAGAGCCAGTCAATGATTTCCCAGATTTACTTGGAATAAAATTTAAGTAGAATGAAGGAGTTCTTCAAGCCAATGAAATAGCTTTGATGTAGCTACTAGTAGTTTGATTGGCTGTCGCAACAAGAACCAGTCAATGATTTCCCAGATTTACTTGGAGTAGACATTAAGTAGAATGAAGGACTTCTTCAAACAAGCGAAATAATTTTATTATTGCAATTTTTAATCTTTTTGGTTGTCGCAACAAGAGCCAGTCAATGATTTCCCAGATTTACTTGGAATAAAATTTAAGTAGAATGAAGGAGTTCTTCAAGCCAATGAAACAGCTTTTTTGTAGCCATTATTAGTTTGATTGGCTGTCGCAACAAGCAGTAGTCAATGATTCCCTGGGATTACTTGCAATAGGCAATGGCTGGAATGAATGATTCTTTAAATCCATCATGAAATAAATTTTTATTGCTATTATTAATTTGATTGGCTGCCGCAAAACTAGCCAGCTAATATTTTCCCAAGTTTACTTGCAACAGTCTTTAAATTGAATGAAGGGCTTCTTCAAACCATTGAGATAATTTCTTGTTGCAATAATTAATATGATTGGCTGCCATAACATTCAGTTGCTATTGAGTTCCTAAGAAATATACATCGGATTGGAAAGATACATTGGCTTGTTGCTTTGCATGTGATGCATAGCTGAAAATGTTAAAAGTTATTTCAGGTATCAGGTCTTTAAGAATGCAAGAAAATTTAAAGATTGCTTGATTACTGTAAACGATAAATCAACAGTGAGTAAAAATTGCCCATGATGGCTCTGAAAAAAGCGATATTCACTCTTCTGTTCGCTTGCTCTATCTTCTTCTCCAAGTTGTTGCATAACCTCAAATGCAACAGTTTAATTGTGAGAACTTTCGATACTAATGGGCTAAAGCTTTATACACATGATATTTCATGAAAGAATAAAGTTGAAGACCTTTGCACTAATTTATCTTCTTTCTATGGTACACTAAGAGCGAAATAATTCAAAAAAAGAACAAAGTTCTAGCTAACGTTGAGTATTCTCTTTGCATTCACGAAACATCCTATAAGCAAATATCAATGACTCTTTAACCACCTGATTCTTAATAATGCCATGACAGTTTGTGCTTAATTATTCAAGTCGATCAATCCGTTGGGACCCTATCCTGTGTGTCTTTGCATGTTAATATCACGTCGCCTTTGCTGGTATCATATAGTAAAGACAATTACAAGTCTTTTTTAACAAAATATCTGTAAGAAAAATGAAGATGAAATCAGGCGAAAATTAAGAAACATATCTGAACCACTGGAAGGCTAAGATCCATTCAAACAGTAACTTAAAAAACTATTTTTGCATGAAAATCTTAAATGAAAATAAAGAGCTACATAGAAACTACATCCATTGCATGCTTCAAAAAATATGAACTTCTTATTCGTTGCATCATAGTTGTCCAATCGGAGTTGCTATTGTTATTGGAAGTCTAAATTGTTAAGACTGGATTTGATGCAGGGGGTGACGTCAGAAATTTTTATATGGGGGCTGTACCTCCTAGCCTTCCCCTGGCGCCATCACTGATTTGATGAAATATTGAGGAGCATCCAGGCCGAATGCAGAAAGCTTGTTTCTTATAAAAAATTACGTAATTTTGATCTCCTTTCCATCATCACCAATCCGTAATTGCAGTTGCTATTGTGACATCATTGCTAGCAGGTGAATTCCAATACAATATACTGCTGCTAATTTCCTTTCTTTGAGAGTTCATCTCCTGTGTTGACGTTATTCGCAATCAATTCCACGCTAGTCAATTTCCTGCACCTGTTTTATGATCAATGGCAAAGCTAATAAATTACTTCAGAGCTTACTTTTGATTACCTCTTTGCTTACAGGAAATCCTTCATACCAGGTAATGCCATTTCCAAGCAAATCTAGTCAAGTATATACCTTTTTTGATAAGACAGCTTTTCACTCCAGTACTGAAACTTGATTGACTTTTTCGCAATTCAAGTATCAGAACTATCCTAAAAGATTCATAGTAAAATTTTTGTGTTTCAATGTCTTGCACATGCATTTTAATTGAAAGTGAAAAGCTCCATGTGCACTTGAGGTAAGGATAGATCTTAGTAGGTAACAGAACTTAACCTGTTTGAAAGCAGTCAACGGGAAATACATAGCATTTTATGCATACATAATTAGAACTTTAAAATACATACGTATGCATTAGCAGCTTTCTTAGGCCTCAAAATTCCAGTAGCGAACTTCTCTACTTTTTCAGCAGTTGAGCACAACTTTCCTATAAACCACTTTCTTATAAAAAGTATATGTATCTGCTGTGGTCGACTTGCATTTCATTAAACACCACATTTTACTAGAGATACATTTGTAATTTCTCAAAAAATGATATGGTTTTCTGAAGCTGCAGAAGCTATTGCAGAATTGTGACCAGTAGTAATAAAGAGAAAAATGGTAAAAGTTTCAATACTGATTGTATTGAAAATGGTTCTGACGTGATTGTGATATTTACTGCAGTAATATTGCTTTTGATGATAATGATAATTCTTTAAGATATTGCAATGGGGAGATAGGTATCGTTCTCGAGACCTATAATGACTTACATGCTGTTTCTGTCTTGCTTTGCAGTTTTCATTTTGCATTGTTGTACCAGGAGTGAATTCATATCAACGAATAACCCTGAAAGCCGAAAATGAGAATGACTGCACAGTTTGGTTTCAAAAGATTACTCAGTCAAGGTATAATTTGGTTTCTGACTGACAAACTGACTGATTATTGGCTGACGGCTGACTGACTGACTAGCTCACCGGCTTGCTGACGACGCACTGACAGACTGATTGATTGATGAATTTGTTACTTACAATGTTGAATGATAAATCAATTGATGAACTAATTAACTATTTATTATTATATGATTAAAAAGCTGTAGGGCTAAATCAATGTATATAATACAGTACATGCAGATAAATGGACCAATGCATTGAAGAACATGCCTAGATGCTTTCTGTTTTCTGTTGGAGGGAGGAGCGGTTTAACCATTTGACCAACTGCCACGAAAATCAAGTAAAACGCTTAGATCATTGGGATTCTAAATCTCCTGCAGGATGACTAACTTTCCTACAATTTTGCGCAAGTTGGGAGAGTGTGAATGCCCCCTCCACTGAATGCATAGATAATGTGCGACAGGATTTATTGTTTGAAGTAGAACTTTGGAACTATTGAACAGTGTAGAGCATTCTCTCTACAGAATAGCAACCACTATACAAAGAGTTTTAGTCTACTACTATGACTGGTCAAGATATCAGGATCCTCTAAACCTTTTGTAATTTAATGCTAAGCTGATATTTCATCTGCTATTATGAATTTTCTTGGTTTTAATTAATTAATAGTAGCATTGCTGATGATCATTTAGATGAGACCAATTTACTTCTAATTAGTTACGCAACCCTCCAAACAAGGAAAGATGATATTGAGCATAAATATTGTCACGTTGTTCAAATCCTGGACAGTGAGAGAGCGGGAGCCTGGCAGTTACTGCAGCAGTGCCAGGAACAAGCACAACAACTCAAGGATTTAAGACAAGAAGTAAGTCACTTCAATACTTTGCTGTAATATAAAAGGTGTATAGAAAACTTAGTTGTTTCCTTGTAGACAACTCTAAGCTCGAGCGCGTTATGTAGCTAGAAAAGGCTCACAACTACATTCCTTTTAAAGTTCTGCATTCATGAACTTAATAACTCGCTTCATTGTCATTACATGCTTGCAAATCCATGAGGAAGTGACTTTTTTGACTATAAAATTTTATCCAGGTTTTTATGACATGGACTTTCCAAAACCTCTAGGTGATTGCTTTCTTTGGAACAGCAATAGCTGCTCTTGTTCTTTGACAAATTTGTTCTTCTCTAAATTTAGATTGCTGGATTCCGAAAGAGAGAAAGTGAAGGCAACATTGCAGTCAAGGAAGCAGAAGATAACGAATCAGAAGAAATAGCGAAAGTGAAGAAGGTACTGTGAATCTACTTTGACAATAAAGCATTTTCTTTTGGCACTCACTAAAGTAACAGAACCGAAGTCAGATACGATGTTACCTGAAGTACGGTTTATAAATGAAATGATATATGGCATAATGGCATCATATGATATGATGATGCGATGGTCCAATTTGACCTGATACATGATTTGAAATGACATCATACATGATATGTGTGATATATACTGCATGATATGATATGATATGATATAATAAAATATGATATAATATAATATAATATAATATAATATAATGTAATATAATATAATATAATATTATATAATATTATATAATATAATATTATATAATGTTGCATATATAGAGTATTATGATATGATAGATGTGATGTGAAAGTTTTTTGAATGATTGGATATGATAAAAAAATAATGTGACTGTATAGATAGAATATGATAGATTAAATGGTGTGATATACAATGACATGGAAAAGTGATATGCCCAATATCATTAAGATACCATGCTACGATGATGTGAACCGAGATACGCGTCTTTTTTTATAAGAAAATTCTTGTTCGCCCAGTACTGAAACCTTCTTAACTTTTTCACAATTCCAGTATCAAAACTTTCTAAAGACTTTCTTAGCAAACGTTTTTCAGTTCCATTATTTTGCGCACGCACATTAATCGAAAGTGAAAAACCTCCATGTTCACTTAAAATGTTGATAAATCTTAGTAAATAACAGAAGTTAAACTATTAAATCTAGCAAACATTACATGCATGACATTTTGTACACAGATAATTCGAATTTTGAATACATAGAAACTTAAAAACTTTCTTAAGCCTCAAAAATCCAGTACAAAACTTTCTTAACTTTATGAGCAGCTGGTTACTACTTTCTTATAAACCACTTTCTAATAAAAAGGGGTTGTTTCGTGTGATTCGATGCTATGTGATATGATGTGATATTTTTGCAGGTGCAAAGTCTCTTCAGAGGCTTACTTTGCAGAAGACGGTGGCACAACATCGTGCAGGACTACATTCGCTCACCCCATGCTCAAAGCATGCGTAAACGCAATCAGATCGTGTTTGAGCTCGTTCGCTCTGAAGAAGAATATTTGCAAACCCTTTCAACTCTAGTGACGTCTTTTTTCCGACCTTTGAAGATGGCTGCTAGCTCTAAAAAGCCACCTCTCTCTCATGAAGAAGTAAACTCTATCTTTTTAAACAGGTATGCTATAGTTTCGTAGCTTTTGCTTTGACTGCATAGAATTTGCTTTAGTTGCATTCTTGCTCCTTTGAGCGAGAAGTGTACATCTTTCTTATCCCTCTGTTCCGTCTTTATGCATTCAATCACATTCATGAATATCAATTTTGTATGAAATCAGCATTAACTCTTCCTTAGCTACACTTTTCCATGTTATGCTATTTCGACTCTGTTGCACATTTTTACTTCTGCTTACGTGTGCTAAATTGGCAATAATCTTTTATTACAAAATTATAAAGGTATTTTTGGATGTTGCTTTACTCATTCTTTTTTGACTTTTTAAGTGAGACGCTGATGTTCTTGCATCAGATCTTCCTCAATGGGCTGCAGACACGAATGGAAAGTTGGCCAACATTAGTTTTAGGTAATTATTACTAAAGCACAATTTATTTTCTTCATACGATGTGTGAAGGCGACACTGTAGTAGGTAGGGCTATTTTTTGGAATTGTCACGAACTATAAGGTGCTTGCAATACTTCAAAAAATTCAATAAATTTTCGTTGTGTAATATACAGACATTTTGGGGCGGCATTCTATAAAAGTACCTCAAGAGTTTGATTAAATTGATGCTAAAAGAATTGATATTTACGATCAAAATTTATAGCAATTGTTAAGCAAGTATTCAACGCTGCAATAGTAGAATTTGTAGAACATTATCGTCAAAAAGTTTTACTAATGTGTTACTACGAATGGACATGATGCTACAAATTGTAGTTTAATAGTGACAAAACTCTGCAATATTGGCAATTTAGAAATCGTGTTATCTTGATACCAGCAGACTTGGAATTTGAAACAATGCAATTAGTTATTGATGTAAAATGTTAAATATCTTCTTTCCGGTTTACCTGAACATGATACTACAATAGCTACATTTCACCTAATATTAAAACATTTAGGCCTTAAAATGTTATAGTTGAGTCTCAATTGATTCTATCATGTGTTATTCAAAGGCGACCTATTTGACATGCTGCTGCCAATGTTGAGCATATACCAAGAATACGTCAGAAATCACCATTACAGTTTGCAGGTTTGTTGAGGGTCATGTAGAGCAGTTAAAACCTGGTTTCTCAACTCTATAAAATTTATACCAATCGCACGCTCCCAAACGTACTCAGATAAAAGGGAAAGCCATAGCTGCCCCTCTACACAAAGGATGGAAGAAATGAAGTACTAGGAGGGTTTTAGCTATATTTAGTGGAAATGGTAGGGCCGAGTACATTTTAGGACGAAAGAGGGGTACCTTTTAAAGAGAGGACTGATCATGCTGATTGGCTATCGGTCGGTAAGGTATGGTGACCGTGTTCCATACTTTACCACCTTTAGCTCTACAGTGCTTCCACAAAGTTCCTAACAACTTTTCAATAAATATACAGTGAGTTAAAATTAAGTCAAGCTCGAAACTTGCCTTGAGCAATGAACGCTTTGTACAGTGAACTATTCCTTAAGCAGTGTATGTCTTCTTGAAGATGAAGAAAACATATTTGCAGGTTAATGCCATAGCATCAAATGAACGAAAAAAAAACTAGGCTAAAAACTTCCACTTTTGAGTTTGTGAAGTACTTTCTTCTCTGCCTGATCAAATTTCAGTGATAATCTACTTCTAGTATAATCCATTTCATCAACCTCCTCCTCTTGGAAATGTTCTTTAAAATTTGTCAGCTGAGATCATCTAGTTTGCTTTAATGCCTATAAACGAACCAAGTCAATATTTTGAATTGTGATTGGTTCATTGCAGTGTCCTCCTTTGAGTGCCCACAGATAAAGCGTGAAATTTGACACATCAGCCTTCAAACAAACACATCAATTTTGGTTAGCATGAAGCTTCTAATCAAAGTAGCTAATGATTAGCTCATTTTAATTTGCTCTTTTAGACTCTGGCTGATTGCAAACAGCGAGACGCATTCAGAAGAGTTCTCAAGATGCATGAAGAGAGAAAAATTTGCAATGGACGAACTCTGGAAAGCTTTCTTACTATCCCAATGTATAGGGTAAGAATTATTTTACATTTTGACCAAAATGGTAGATTTAGACACTTCACTCAACAAGGGTGGGAAAACGAGGGAACAGAGCTGGCATAGATTGCAGCTCACATATTGGAGTTTTTTTGTTGCGATAAGTCCTGGCAGTTGTTGCAATGCAAAGTTGACGCTCCCAAGCACATCCCACACAGTTGAGCAGTTTGGAATAAAGCTGTGGGCGTCAATACTTGCCATATCTTGCATCCATGCATTTGTAATTGAGTAGAGCTAAGCCCTTATAATTGCAACTATGTCTGAATATGGAAATGACACTTCTTTGCTATTAAGAATAGTTACATAGCTATAATACCAGCTCTAAAAATGTTAAACTTCAAGATAATATCCAGGTTTTGGCTTATCAAGGGATTGAGAATTTTGACTTCTACGTTGCAAATTTAGGCAAAGAAAATGCTCACATGATTATATTTAATGAGCTATACCTTTGAGAATTAAGGTTCAGTTTATGCAGGAAGATGCTAATTAGAGCCTTAGTAAATTCAAAGTAATATGACATTATTCGTACTTTGGTTCTCCTGGTTATGATCAGTAGCTGGGATAGACCGTCCTTAACCGCCTAGACATCTATGTTGTACAAGCATTAGAAAGTGTGCATGTTAACCTCCTAGTTCATCAGCAGGCGAGAACTAGCGCTTCCATCATGGTGTAGTCAGTTCATTAGCCAACTTGGCTTGACATTTCATATGCTATCCTTTTTTCCTCATTTTGAAAATAGATAATATAGTAATCGAATGACATACTATAAAATCTTCCTTTTTCAGATTCCGAACTACATCATCTCGCTGAATCAACTTGTCTCGTTAACTCCCTCTGATCACGTTGAGCGAAAATCCCTTGAACATGCGCAGAGTGTTCTTGAGGAGCTCTCTACGGTAGTGTACTCTATGTACTCCAATTTTATTTCAATTTTAGAATAATTTTGACTCAGTTTAGAAGATGATTCAATAGCACTTTAAACAACTATCTGCTTCATACACATATCATGGTGCTTTCTACTATCTTCTAAATCTCTTGCAAAGTATTTCCCTTTCCACAAGCACTTTACTGCAGGGAAGACTCTGATAGTGTAGCGATTTGAAGTTCCTGGTTGATGGTTCACTTCTGTGCCTAGAGGCAACTTTATGCCTAGACCTCCTTGGCCTAATGTAGAACTGACAATTTACAAGCAGCCCTTGGTTGCTTTCTCTTTTGATGCAAATCAAAGACTAGTTCTAAATCGTTAAACACAGAATGTATAATAATCACATAGTACATGACAGGTGACATACATTTGAAAAATGCAACACGTTGCCCGGAAAGGGTGTTTACTACACACAACAGCACACCACATGAACGCAAGATTGACACACACAGAATGACAGCTAAAGGAACACGAATGCAACACAAAATAAACTAATACATATAACATCACTACGTTACAATGGTTAAAACATAATACATGTATATAACCAAACCATCATATATGACAGCACTGCGTGATGTTGAAGAAGTCAGTTTAACTGCATTTTTCATGGAATTAGAAAGCTGCCATTGTGGTGTCTCATTTTCCTTTAACAGCAGAAATAAAATTCTTTTGCATCCTATATGTCAGTTGATGCAAGATGAAGTCAGCGAAACTGAGAACATTCGACGAAACCTTTCAATCGAGCGACAGTTTGCAGAAGGATGCGAGGAGTTGCTAGATGTTGAGCAAATATTCATTCGCCAAGGTATCCCAACTGTTTTTCGCTTCATCATATACTTTTGCACCTAACTATAAGCACATATAACTATGTGGATAGTTTCTGAATGTACATTCCAGTGTCTATTTCATTTATTTTGTTCCACCGGAAATTACTTGCTTAGAAAAGTGTTCCATCGTCAATGCAATGACAGAAAAAACAGATAGATTCCAGTATTTTTAAATTGAAGGAATTATGCTTAAAATGCAATTACTAAAAGCAGGTTTGTCTGAATTCAGGAGTGGATAGAGAGTATTTTTACCAACAACTTTATTCCAAATTTCGGTGAGATGAAGCTAAACCTAAGTAATTATTGCATCTTAGCTGAAAATCTGATTTTTTCAGCAGTAAAGCATGTTAATTAAATGAACATAGCATCGTGCTTAATTTCGAATTCAAAACAAATAAATGACGAAGCATCACAAAGCATTGGACAAAGCATAAGATGATGCACGTTTTACTTTTCAATGTATTTTGGAGACATAGAAAGCATACGGTTTTCAAAGTCTACTTTCAATTAGTAAGAGCTTGCCACTGAGAATGTATTGATATTATTGATGACTAAGTTTGCCAATAGCAATATTTTGAAAGATGAATCTCCTTGTCTGCAAATACAGTAGATTCATAAAACATAATGGAGAAAGTAGGGTGTGGTGGCATGTTATCTTTTGAATTTTTCTTTTTTCTATTCAATATAAAAATTCACATGACATTTCTAAAACTATACTAAACTACTTTGCAATACTTCTACAAGAACGATACCTCAGGGAGGAATATTAACTGCCTGACCCAAGGCCATGAATTGAATACGCTGAAAAGAACATACAAGGGAAGGCCCTTTTGAACTTATCATATATCAGAGACTGCCCAGCTATTATTGTAGATGTAACTGCTATTTCTTTTCTGTGTTCTCATGCACTTCAGTGCTTAAAGCTAAGAACTGTCCTGAAGCAGAGTATGGAAAATAAAAACACTCTAGGGGATCCCATAGTATTCACTGGATTGCTATGTTTTGAAATACGTTTATGAAATCAGCTATTGACGTTGACAAAGATGGTGGCAATACAGTATTTTCCCGCCACTAAGAAATTGACTTATAAGAAACTGCACCCTGCTATATGACACCATATTTACCCTAATGTAAGGCACCAACCAGCCTAAAATTTTAAACTGGGTTTCTCAAAAATAATTTTGATTGACAAATTGTATTTCTCAAGCACTTCATAATCCAAAAACTTGTTAGGTGTCCTACAAACAAAAATACCATTATATATTAAAAGCAAATTTCATGGTTTCTTTTGAAACATACAGGCACATTTGGTGAGATTCTTGTTGTACAAGAAATTAGTCAGCCTGTTTTGTATTTTTTGTCCATTAGTAAAGAGACAAGCAGCGAGGTGTTACAAAATGAGTTTCTAAGTGGCGGGGTAATACTGTAGTAGTGAGCAGATACTGAATGTTTTCTTTATAGGTCCTCTCATACAAGTTGGTGGGAATGACTGTCCAAACAACAGGAGAAGATCCTTCTCTACATTGTCATTAAAGTCACACGATCGCAAAGACAGTGTTAGGCAATGCTTTTTGTTTTCTCGCTGTTTGCTGGTCACAAGTAGAACATCCAATGGAAAGCTTCAAATAGTACCAGTAAGTTTTATTTGATTACATGTGATAGACTGACAGCAACCGCTTTCTTCAAAATTTAAGGCATTGTTCTACCATTTCATGTTTACAGAGAACTTTGAAGTAATCTTTTCCTGTGCTATTGCTCTAAGGTTAGGCTTATTGTTTTAGTTGTTGGCAATGTTACTCTGCGAAGATTCTTTTGCAACCTGTCTTACGATAAATTCTGTTTTGCTCAACCAGCTGAGATCAAATGACAATTTATGCTCTTTAAGTCAAGAAAGGAATTGCAGAAATGTGAATAGTTATAATGCTACAAATTTACTGCAACGTTTTTAGAAAAACTTAGCATAAGTTAAGGGTTTTATGAGAAACAGATAGAGTGGACCACTTATTGGAAAATTAGTATAGCTAACAGAAGTTAGTGGCAGTAGTCACAAGCTTGCTGCAACTTCCAATATTATGCTTTCAATCTGAAATCAAATTCAGTTAAAATCTATACTTTCAATTTCAATCAAAATTGAATCTCAGGGCCTTACCCTGATGTCAATTTTTCTCTTTATAATCTTACAAGTAAATTTCATAATGCTTGGAAGTGCAACATATTTTTAAATAAATATTGCACTAATATTGTCATTTGAAATGGCTTTTGATAGATTTTAAAAAAATTATGTATTGTATTTGACTTAGGTGGGCGAATATCGCAGAATTTGTAGTACTCACCTACTTCAAAGATAGCTGATTGCCCTAAACAAGCATCAAGCGATGTTTGAATTCTCGCATCATATCTACCAAAAAGTGATGGGGGGGGGGGAGGACATTTTATCTCACATCTGCATGACCCACTGTATGCATCCGGTCTAGCAGGTATTTTTCCCAAGATTGGATGAACCTAGGTCACCTTCTTGTACTGTAATTCGCAACCACTAAAACTTGTGTGGACTGAGTTGCTTGCTAGGAAGCATAGTACAGTATTCCGCATGTGGAACTAGTGGACAGTACCTTCCCTTGCTACATTTTTATTGGGGCTTGTCTATACAACGCGAAAATAATTTAAATAGTTGCAGTTCAACTTTTTTTTCAACTTGGAAACACACAGCTTCCTCCTGGTAGTAACAATATATTGATTGTTTTGCTTACTTTTTCTCACTAACAGAATGGAAAGATTGAATTCCAGCACACGACGCTCGTGGAAGACGTTGTTGATGAAGGTATTCTTGGAAAATTTCTCTTTTTACTTATGGTGTTGCGCAATGAAAAGTTCTAATATACTACTCCATGGTCAATTTAGGATTTTAAATATGTATTTCAAGCTTTTTTTCTTTCTACAGTCAAAATTCCTAACAGAAAAGTATACAGCAACGTCTATATTTTCAGGCAATAATTCTCCAAAAATCTCTTATACTTTAAAGTAATGCTTTTCCCAAACTGTTGAATAAGACGCAACGAAGGTGAAAATGATTCAGTTTAAAAGCTCGTTCTTAAGCTTTAGATGCTTTCTAATTGCTTCTTAAATTCTTGAAACTTCCAATACCAAGATCCACCCAAATTAGGTACCTTTGATCCAAGCGATACAGTGTTCAGGTTTTATAAAGCACGTAATGAATGCTGCTTCTATTTTTCTCTAGTTCAATGGAAATAACTTTTTACAAGCACAGTTCTTTCTAGTTGGCATATAGAGCTTGGCTTGCCTGTATTCTTTAAATTCATTTAGATTTTGCCTAATTTCAGCCTCATGCTTCCTGTAGATTATTTTTTTATAAAGGAAAACGTATACATTAGATGAAGTTTGAGCATTACTCCTGAACATATCTCTTACTTTGCTTTTACCTTGATACAATTGTGACACATGGTGTCTTAGCTTTAGGACGTATGCTCCAGGTCTATTGGCATAAATAACTTAGTTTAACTGGTTTGCTCTCATGATCTGAACTAGGCGCTCTGCAGTGTCAATTTATCTTTCAATGGATTTTCTTCTGCATCCCTGAAGTCCTTTGCATGAAGGGTGTTGCATTCGAACGCACGTTTTTGATAAAAATTGACTGGATTTGCACATGGCCTAGAAGGTGTTCCGGGCTGATATTTTTTCAATTATCCTTGACAAGAAAAAGTCTCCGCGGGCCGGATGAGAATGTCTCGAGGGCCGCATCCGGCCCGCGGGCCGTAGTTTGGAAACCCCTGTTCTATACTAAGAGATTTCACCGAGAAACTATTGGTTTGTTGAAGCTAAATGCAATGATCAGTGATGTTTTCTTCTTTCAGGTATCGATTTCCTTAGTCTACCCAGTGCTTCGGAAGGTGGTAATTTGCTATTCAAATTGGTAGTCAATCACCCAGAAGAAATCCTTTCCTTCAAGATGCTGTTTCTAGCTGCATCAGCCGAAGACAAAACTTCGTGGGCAAGCGACATAAGTCAGGTTGTTTTCAATCCATCTCTCTGTTACATTTTAAGAAACTTTTTAAGAAGAATGATTGCACAGCATTAGGCAAATGTGTCACCATTTGTCGAGGAGGAAATCTTTTCGCTTAAAAGAAACTCAGCGAAATTCCGCATTCAATCGAAGGATCCATAGAACAGCTTATCTCTGGGTCCTACAGCAAGCACTACCTTGTTCGGAATCTTGAATATTTTTCTCTGAACTTTGAACATTGATGCCTTTGTACTTACATGCCTTAGTGAACACCCGATGTGAAAAAAGCTATATTTAACAGTTGGGTTACATTCTATGTTATCGCAATCTTGATACCCCTTACTGCTAGAATTAATTACATTCTCATGCAAAGCAAGGTATTTTTGAAGAAAATTTGACTACTGGACCAAGCCTACACGAGGCCTTCGTCTTATTTGCAGCCAGAATCGATCTGCATGCTTCTTGATTGTCCTAGGTACCAGCCTGTATACAACTGGACAGGTTCAGGTGGGCAGGTCTGGAAACCTAAGTAAGAATCTGGAACTCTTGCACGAGCATAAATCTGTGGCAATCGAAAAAATTTCACTGAATATGTCTTTCCATACGTGCATTTAGGAAGAAATGGGGGTCTGGGGACTGCCCCAGAAAAATTTTATGAGGCAGCACCGTTCAGTGTTTTGGAAAATTTCTTTCTTTAGAATGTAATGCACTTGTTTAATCATTGATCTTCATGCCAAGAAAGGGAAGGTAATTGTTCAAACTAGCTTCATCTAATTTTAAAGATTTAGAACGAAAACCTTCGCTAACTTTTTGTTTTTGCTGCTGCATGCATTTACCCACAGATTAACTTTAGACATCTGTTTTACAAGGAAAAATGAGATATTTAAGAAAAGGGCACAGACCATAGGGCCCAAGAACCTAAATTATGCATCACTGCTGGACCAAGAAGAGGGTTCAGTAGTAACAGTGCTAAAAGATGCACTGGTGCAAACCCTAGCATGAGGTTTATCCTTACATTTCGAACTACTTAATGGAGACTTTTCTGTCATGTGCTATCAGCATCTTCAACTTCCGTTGTGATAGCAGCCAGAACAAGGATTTCGGTACGAAGCATGGAGACTTAGAAAAATTAACTCTCCTTTGAGCTAAATACAAAAACCTGATATTTGAAAATAGGCCACATCTAGTGCCTAGTACGCTCAATTGTGAATTGTCCTATTTGTATGTCTATGCAATCATTTTCTTTGTGTGTTGTTATAATTTTGTGAAACTATTTGCAGTGCATTGAAAATTTAAAGTCCCCGGAAGAAGAATATGCAGTATCCATAACATCAAGACAGAGCCTCTTGAGCATAAGGTATTTGAATAAGCGCAATATATGCACCAGTTGTTACTTTGTGTCTATAAATAGACTTTTTATTGAATACTTTGCTTTTGCTTTCCTTTGCATACAATGTTGCATTTATCATTTGGTGTAGAACAAATTTGAATGCAAAAGTCCTATGTAATAGTTCTTTTGTATTTAATGAGGAGTTCAATGACATACACTATAGCCTAGAGAAGCAAAGGAAATCTCATACTTCTCCATGCAGGGGCGGACTGGCTAATTATTTTAGCCCGGGGCACAGTTTCACTAAACCGGCCCATGAACTTCTACAAGCGTAAATTTGTGAGCAGAGATATTAAAAAATGCTGCAAACTTTTGATAAATCTACAGTTTTGATATCAATTCTTTCATACATCGATTACAAAGTTTTCCATAATTAGAATTTAGCGTTTTTTCCACTTCATGCATCCCGCCCGCCGGGCATTCACCCAAATAGTCCGACCGGCCAATCCGCCCCTGTCTCCACATACGCTGAAAGATATTAGTCCAGCAAATTTTCCATTAAATTTTCCTATTCCTGATATTGTGGTAAAAGATTCTGTTTGATGATGAATTGCAGTCTCTTAGAGATGTCCTATTACTCACACATCAAATTTTTGTATGCCATTGCTGCAATGATACTAATTCTCTCTTTAGGTCTGATGCAAGACTCTTCACAAACGATCATGACATCAAGTACAGTAAAGCACTAGACTCTTCAAGACTACCTCGAGTGAGTAGTGGTCACTTTTCTTCCATAAGCGATGTGATAAAGGCTTTAAAATCTGAGAAATAAAGCGTTACTCGCTCGAAGTAAAGCAAGAGCTAGATTTTGTTAACATCTGAAGAAACCAATTTTTCCTTGTGCTAGAGCTTGTTTGCACTTGATGGAATATTCCTGGTAATTCTTAGGCATTGTCACAGAAACCGATCGATAACGTCATGCATTCTAGGAAAATCAGAGTCCCAATACCGGTCTCTGACTTTTTGGACATCGCTAACGTAAATTTATCAGGCAATTATGAAAAATGTGAATGTGGAAACGATAATGTCTTTGGTTGTTTTTCGTAAAATGTCTTTGCTGCTCTCTCCTAGATTCAATATGGGAGTGTCGAACGTCTATTGGAGCGTCTCATGGATGTCCGCTTTCTCAGTGTAGAGTTTCTTAATACATACCTCACTACATATAGGATTTTCTCCGATGCTTTGAATTTATTTGACGCTCTGCTCCATTGGTATTATGCGAAGGCGAAGTTTGAATACCCGAAATCAAACATGAATTACCAGTTTGGAAAACCAGGTAGAGGAATTGAATTTTCCATTAAGTTGCTGTTGACTAAAGGTATATCTACACGATAAAACATCATCATACAAAATAGCATCAAACCTTTGCTTGACGATGTTCAAGATGAACAAAACATTATCAAGCACCGTCAAACACCCTCAAATATTGCTACTGTAGAAACCTAACAGTGTGCTGCGCAAGCGCTAATTCAGCAAAATTGATTGTTTAATGAATAGAGCATCTTTAAAGATCATTAGATTTTTGTTGCATGTTGCAAAGTACTCGAACATCATCCAACATGTTTGACAATGTTCAAGACTGCATGATGAAGTAGTCTACACGACCAAACATTTATGTTTGAACATTATCAAACTCGTGTTCAGTGATGTTTGAAGATGTTTTGTATGATGATGTTTCATCGTGTAAACATACCCTAAGATGTTGATGATTTGTAATTGAACAATCAAATACCATTTTAAAATTCATTTATTGCTCTAATAAAGAGGAACTTTTTCTCACTTAGTGTCAAGTTGTATAATTTTGTTCACTAACCTGTCCGACTAACAAATAAGTGTCTATCTTTGCCTAAAGTTAATCATTTGAAATAACAATTCACCAAATGCCATTTTAAAATTCATTTATTGCTGTGACAAAGTGGAACATTTTGCTTACTCTTTATTCGGATAATTTTTATTCACTAATCAGTGAATAAAAATGGGTGTTTGTCTTAAGCTTAAAGTTTGAGAAAATTCTTTGAAGAGCAGGAGATTTTCACCATGTAATATTGCATGCAACAGCCTTTTATAACGTCAATGCCAAATCCTGGTAGAAAAATCCTCATTTCCCAACAAAACTTGTAAATTAATAAAGGGGAGGAGTGTTGAGACTAGCAGACTTTGTCATTATTCATATTTGATTCTCTATGGATTATAACCACATATGCACATACGAAATCCTCTACTTTGCTAGTGAATTCACTTCTTAACATCTATGAACAACAATTTATTTTCTATTTTAGCTGTGTTCCATAGGAACAGCTGCCCAAGTACGGTCAACAGCCCTCTGCAAGAAATGAGAAATCGTCGCCTTCGCACTCAACGGCATAGTGCTGTTCCCTTCTTTAGAGATCTTAAGTCACCAACAACTCTTTACCCTCCGACGATTTTATCGAACCGTAGGCACTCATCTCCGTCAGCACTATTTGAAGGACCCAATTTTGACTTTCCCTCGAAGGAGGCTTGCATGCCCCTTCACGAGGAGAGAGGTAGTGCAACAAAAGAAGAAATACTTCGAAACCGAAGTACAACTGGTCCGTCATCTTGTTCAGTAAGTTCCAAAAAGGACACATTCAGCCCAGAAACTGCAAGTCAAGATGCGAATGACGAGCAAAAGGGTGAAATTGTACACGGTGGTCTTACTCAACGCGATAGTGACTCTGAGAAAGTGCCAATACTGAAATTAGATTCACCACCAAAGATGAAGAAACGTGATTCTAGAAGACGAGGATCAGCTGGCGGTGCTTTGTACAGCTCTTCTGAGGAGCAGTCGGATTCAAATCTTACTGTTATTGAAAACCCATCCATAGACATGCAATATAGTGATCCTGAAAGAGTCATCAGCACAGTAGGAGTTACTGTAACTCCAGCTACCAGTCCCATCTCTGATTCACCACCTGAAGGATTTAGAGGCTTTTGGCGGGAGTTCTCATGTGAAAGCGCTGGCTCCAGGGAATCACCCTCAATTAGCTTCAGGCAAGACACGTCTGGCACTCCTATTAAAATCAGCCATCCTTTTGAGCATAGTATAACAGTAAAACGAAAGCCAGGGGGTCGATATGAAACAGTGTTCGATGCCGTACTTTCACCTAGTCCCCCTGCTGCTTCACCGAGGAATTCCCCACGGACATCACCTCTTACACCACCGCGGACACCCGGAGTAAAATCACCGCAAACACCTAAGAGCCCAATGATACGGTATAAGCAAAGCAGAACAGAGGCAATGGATAAGAAGAGCGGTGATTTGGGCAGAACCAGCCCGCTCGAAGTGCTGCGTTCACCAACATTTAGCAGAAGCCCTAATTCCTCTCCACCATCACCAGCACCAGGTGTTGTAGTGACATCACACAGGTCTTCAAGGAGGCGATCGAGCATCTCTTCTGCAGCTATAGCATTTGCTGCCGCAACTGCTGGTGCATCTGTATCCCCGGCAGCATCTCCTACATCTGCAAGCCGCTTTAGATTTGGATTCAACTTCCAGTTTACTGAGACCATGGAGGGTCACGTGGTAACAATGAGAGTATTGAAAATACTAAAACATTGGATATCTAAACAAATTGAGGTAAGCAATTCATGCTTCTACCATGTTAGCTCTCTGTTGAATTGCAGGGGGTGGATCCAATGGGGGCGGGGGCCATAGTGCTCCAAACGACTGTATTTCCTATGGCAAAAAGTTGTGTTAAGAGAATTCTCACATGAACAAGACAATACATTGCATCAGATGTCTCCTTCACCAAAGTCCAGCTCTTGATCAGCCCCCATTAAATTGTGGACCGAATTGCTTAATGGCCATTACTCTAAAGATCTGTTACAATTGTGCTCAGAATTCAGATTCCTTATGAGAATTCACTATTCCACGTTTTCTATGAGCGTCTTAAAAGTGTGAAACACTGACTTTACATTCGTAAAATACACATCGTACGTTATATTTTACCATGTTCACAGGATTTCAAAACAAGCGATGAATTACGACAAAAAGTATCAGATTTCCTCAAAGAAGTTCTAGAAAGCGGTGACTCGAGCCAAACCGAATGTAAAGCTGCCAACGCCTTATTAAAGTAGGTTCATTCATAAGATTTTTTATTTTTGCAGTGGAGTGATGCTGAGTTTATTTAACCTATCATTTTGGTGACAAGCATGAATAAGAAGTATAGAAGAGCATCTTAGTGTATTTGCCTTTGCTACTCGTGACGCTTTTGATTGCTTGCACCCTTTGTTAATGCTGGTGTGGATTCACAAGTTAGAAGCTTACTTTTTCAATGCTTGCATTTTTCATGTTATAGAGCGCTGCAGTCAGATGAAGGCGAAGAGAGGAGACTGGAACAGAGATTCATATTAGAGCCAGCGGTGAGCAAATACTTAAAGAGTTTTTTACTTAAGCCTACTCACCTCAGTTCTACTCATCATTTTCAACAGCATATTTCATGTGTTGGCTGTGCAATGACGTTCTGCATGAAGTTTGGAAGTGGGCTTTTTTAAATCTTAACAGTTTTACCGATTTAAAGCAAAATAGAGCTGACCGTACTGATATCTGATTTGATATCCAGGACTCACCATACCATGCAGGCCCGTAAACAGTTGAACCGGATTTGGGGACATCGGTATAGAAGTCCAGCTGAAAGCTGAAAGCTTTTGCTTTTTAAATATCTGCACTAATGGCTCAAACAGTATGTGCCAAAAAGATCTTTATCATAAACACCTCGCCGTAAAATGGGCATCTGGGGCTTGCCCCCAGAAAAAGTTTGGAGGCCATGCTCACTAAAGCGTCGGAAAACGCCCTTTTCCGAATAGAATATTGTTGTCTTTCTCATTAATCTTAATGCTTACAAGGAGAAACTGATTCCTCAACCTGCTTTCAATGAATTTTGAAAATTTGGAGGGAAAAAGAAAATGTTATATGCCGATCCTAGAAGCAGAACATCTCATCTTATGCCATTATACCTAGAAAGAGACATAGTCTGTTCCAGATATCCGGTGTTGGCTACATGAAATACACTCAGAGGGCAAAAGAGACATGGTCTGTACCACATAACCGGTGTTGGCTACATGGAATACACTCAGAGGGCAAAAGTTTGCTATCACCCAACAGGGTCGATATTCTGCTCAATATCTTTGCAGTCGGCAGGAGAATCCAAGAATTCAAGTGCTAGAGTCTTACATAGTTGCAAACTGAAGTTTTCTACATTAATACAAGGTTTTAGTTTGCTTCACAACAAAATCAGGATACCTGTATGCTACATGCCAATTGAATGTCTACAGGCCTGTAACATGCAATCATCTTGATATCTGATTGGCACATCAACAATTGCTGATGCATACTCTTTTAGCACTTTTGATGCGACATACCTCTTTGTACGTGCGTGTATTGTGCATGCGGGTGATTATGAGTTAGTTTGCTTGTATAGCAATGCTTTTGCAAATGAGGCACGACATAGTAGGACACTGGCACGGCTCTTCGATGGTTTTCATTGATTTCGCTTCCTATTTTTCAGCTAAACAACAGAACAAAATCGACATCGCCTATTGTGGAGAAGTATCCACCCATGCAATTAGCGGAGCAGCTGACTTATGTACACCATACCCTCCTTTCTGTCATACCAGCCAGGTATCACTGCCTTCATATGCTTTTTCTATACCATTTGCCATTTTTAGCTGTCATATGAGTTTCCAGGGCCAATAACGTTTACCGGGAGCAGGAACGAATATGATTTGTCCCGCCTCTAGTGACAATTATAGGCTATACAGTCCTTAAAAGGATTCCAATGGATTGAACTTGATAATGTTCTTGATACATTTGCTATAAATAGTTTCGTATGCAGAGCCCAGGTGCTTGATATTCTTGATTTTTGAAATAGGTGAAAGAGATATCTAATACATTTGGCTTGATACTCTACCTTGGAAAAATATTGTACTCCCTGATTTGCACTTTAAACTGCTCTATCAGCAATTCTCCTGGTTTCATTCTTAGGTAATTAAGAATTTTTCTTGGTATAAGACTTACGAATGGCTATCCATATATAGCAATATTCAAACCTTTAAACATATAGGCCAATCTAATTATGAAAGACATATCGTCTTGATATATCGAAAAACAACAAGTTGTTCAATCCAAGCACAAAATATATGTTTAATCCTCTCCTAAAATACATTAATTCCAGTCATAAATACTTTTAATCCCCATAAAAATGCGAGCAAAGCATGACAATGAGCCATAAACATGATAGTCTCGATGCATTGGTATCATTTCACTATCTTTCCTATGTTCTGATCGTTGCTGTTACAACAGACAGTAAAGTGCCGAATGCTCATATGTATTTCTAGTTGCATCGGTTGATAAGTAGCCCGCTAAACGCTGGCAAAATCACACCAAAAAATCTGCAAATTAGTCTTGGGAAAACAAGAATGTCTCCACTTTTCTGCTCATGTTGAGATGATCATTGCATTAAACGTCAAGTCTTGTTTTAGAGAATTTCTGGATACTGCTTGGATGAAAGATGAAAAAGATGTAATCGCTCCAAACATTCTTCGTGTTATCAACAACTTCAATCTGGTAATCTTATAAAAATTAACCTATATAAACCACTAAACATAAAACTTGTCATAATAGTTTTCACACCTTCGCTCTCATCTTCAATGATAATTTCTCTTATTTTAGATATTAAGTATAAATTCATATTGCAGATTACAATTGAAAATGTCTAACTTTTCATTACGGCCATCATTGTTGCTAACAGGACTTTAGTAAAAGGACTTTATTTTCCTAGGACTTGAAATGCACTTTATAGCTTTGGGATATTTTGCTAAATCAGTTTTATTTACGACTCAGAAACAAGATATTTATTTGCTAAATTACTAAATTTCACCTGTAACTTTGTTCAACTCTTGTGCATAATTAGGTCTTGCTACAACATAATTTGATAGTACACGGAGATAAAAAGTCCCTAATTTATTCATACCTTTGATTTTAAAGTACATATTGATCAGACTTTCTATTCAAAAAAATTACAGAACCTTCAATTAATCTTTAAAATTATAAATACAGCCCGAAATGCTGCCTAAAGTTATTCTAGAGAAACTCCATTACTGTTCATCACTTTTTGATAAAAAACTTGCGTAATTCTAAGCTAGCTGCTATCCTGATATAGTTAATGACGTTGCCAGGGTCAGCAATATTGTCTTTGAGAGTAGAAAGTTTGGTCGTTTTATTCTCCAGATGACACAATCTAATGAAGCGATAGATTCTCTGATATAGCTAAGAGGATTTGAAGCACCCTTCAATAAGATTGTTTTTGCTACTGTATCCATACAATATTGAATTTCGCAGCAAATCAAAGATCATAAGCTACAGCAAAAATATTGATATACAGGATTGATAGAAAAATTATAAAGTTTAAATAGAGACCAGCAAAACTGAGTGATTACATTATTGCTTATCGTTTTTACTTATCTTCCAGACAAGTCGTTTGATTGCATCTGATATTTTATCGAAGCAATCTGCCTCACTACGATCATCAACAATTGAGAAGTGGGCAGCAGTTGCTGATGTTTGCCGATGCATGCATAACTTCAACGGTCTTTTAGCAGTCATCACAGCATTCACAAGTTCAGCTGTATACCGCCTTAAGAAAACATGGGAAAAAGTATCAAAGCAGGTATAGTGCCATTGTAGGAAGTTGTTTCTCCAATTAAGTGACTATCTGATTCTCTTCCTATTTGAAAACATGCAAATCTCTTCATTTTTGGCGGTTCCTTCTTTCTTTCCACACCTAGTTATATTCCATACGCGGGGTGAGTGGCCAAGAGGCAAAACCAGAGTTCCATTAGCATAACTGAAGTTAAGCATGGCTGTGTACGGTCAGAAGCTGGATGGGCAACCTTCCCTATGAACGACCAAAACAGCTCACTCCACCGTCCTTCGGAAGAGGTGTTAAACTAGGGGTCCCATAACCGGATACGGCATAGTAGGCCTAAATTAGCTGGAAAATCTAGGTATAACAGCCTAGTCAAACTAAAATAAACAACAACAACAACCATCTTCTATTTAGTTCTTGGAAATTAAACAAGAACCCTTCAGTGGACATTACACTAATTTATTATCAAATTCTTTGATGGCTTGCTTCTATATCAGTTGATATATGGATGACTATTCCTATCTGTAGACAAGGATTCTTCTAGAGAAACTTCAGAGCATCATTTCTGCTGAAGGTCGATTCCGGAACATGAGAGAAGCACTGCGGAGGTATTTCCTTTGTTTCATGATAGTTTTTGAATACCGCATTTCTTTTAAAGAAAGTCACCCTCTGATAAATGCCACCCCTGTAAAGAACGTCACATCTCTGGCGTAAAGAACGCCACATCTCTGGCCAAATGTCTGTAAAAAATGCCGCCTTCTAAAGAACGCCGCCCTTGATGAACGCCACGTTGAAAAGTTCACATCTTGAACGAGGGCTTTGATGAAGACAGTGATATTGACATTGTCTGACATTTATCATACTGGTAACACATAGTTTTTCGCCTTTGAAAGATTTTTCACATAGTCTTTGGTACGCTTTTTTAGGAAAAGGAAAAATTATGTAAACTTTTATTTTTCATTTTGTAACGAACCCGGCATCATGAATTTCGAATTTGAAAAGAACGCCGCGGCGTTCTTTAGTGGAGATATTAAGTGAACTGCCTTGACAAACCCTATTGTTTCTCTTAAGATGGTTAGTGTATCGCATTGCTTTTAAACCTCTTAGATTAGCCAGACAATACCAAAGAAAATTGTCCTTATTGGGCAATTCAATTATACAGAATTCATCAGTGGCTTCATTGTAAAGATGAGAATCTCAATCACAGACAGAAAGAACTTTTGTTGCTTAGAATATGTAGCTTGTTATGCTCATGGCACAGCTAATAATTCCGTACTCATGCTGCACTTTGAAAGAGACAACTACATATCAAAATTCCCCAAACCAACTTAGAAACATATTTTAGGATACATGGTGTAAAAGGTGAAAATGGAAACCGAGTGCAGGGAACTTTCTAAGTAAATTGCATAAATGGAGAGAAAAGCTATTTTTCATATGCAATGATAAGCATGTTTAGGACAACATTTAGCTACTTCTTATATTTGATACTTCAGACTGGTGCATGCTGTTCAATGTATACATTGTGATATGCAAGGACAGCTCCACTATTCATTCAGAGCTGTAGCAATGTATACCCTTACAACAACAGCAAGGAACAGATTAAATGCTATTTAATGAACTATTGATTCTATTTAAGGAACATAAAACCAGATTCTTGCTGCTGTAAATAATAAATCTCTGCATTGTTTCGAAAGAATATTGTATTAAGTTGTTTCATGATTACCAAGAATCATTGAGAAAGTTTACAATACAATAATCTACATCACTGTCACACACTTTGTAAGAATACCTAATTTTTTCGCTGAGCCTCAATATTCTCAGATTTTTTCGGCTTTGAGCCTTGGATTATTCTTAAATTATCATGAATATCGAAGGTGTAACTACCTCTAAAAATCAAAGGATTATGTTCAAATCTTTATTGATGTCCTTCTTTATCGTAAAAAAGAATAAAGTGGAGCAGATTAGCAAATGTTGTATCAATAGTGAAAAAGTTAATCTACAAGCAGTATTATAGCTTAAATACACAAAAATTCTAAGTCTTGATGAAACTTGAGCCTTGCATTTATTTTTGAAGCATTCTTAAGTGCTACTGATTCAGAGCCTGAATATTCTCGTAAACTTTATTCCAATAAAAAAATTGTGTATTTCATTACACATCCTTGGATTGTTCCTGTAATTCAACTATGAATAACTTACTGTACATCAAGCTGTTCTATAATGACAGCGTTCTTGCTAGCTGGACATAAGAAGCGTTGTAATAACTATAATTATCATGCTAAAGCTACTACCTGCTTATTTACAATAAAACTACCTTTCTTCTGAGTCTCAATTTACTTCTGAATTTTCATAAGATTTTCTTAATTTTTCTGGAATAAACTGGCTGAAATGGATTACTCTGTCTGTGTTAATCTTGCTATATTTAAGAAGAAGGTAATGTCAATCTCTGGCAAGCAAAGAAACTGAGCTTTGGGAATTAAGTCTTGTAATTTTTGTAAGATTTTCTCAAGATCTTGGCCTCTTGAGTCTCATTTTCATAAAACTTTTTCATATCAAGAGAGGTGTAGTAACTTGAGTTTTAAAAACACAGACTCTTTTTGCATTCAAATCTAGTCAACAAGACAGCTAATAAGAAAAAATTACTTAATGAAATAGACAAAGGCATTATTAAGCACAATACCAGATTCGCTCTATATCAGATTACCTTTTGCCCCAGATAGCTATTCTGTTCACATAACTCAGAGCGACTCCGAAAGTCGCTGCACTGCAGAAATAAGCATTTTACAAAGTAGAAAATACTGATATTTACTAGCATCACCTTAGCTTTAGTCAAAATCGTGTTATTTGCTGCTCAATTGCAAGCTTGAATCATCAAACCTCATCTTCTTGTCCCATAACTGGCAGAACTGAACTCACTTTAATTTTTTGGCTATTTTTCCCCTTTTCATGCCTTACTAACACTGCCCTTTTTCTCTTCTACAGCTGTGATCCCCCATGTGTTCCATATCTTGGATACTACTTGACAGATCTCGCCTTCATAGAAGAAGGAACCCCAAACTTCAATGATGCAGGTTTGGTCAACTTCTCAAAAATGAGAATGGTGAGTGAAATCAACTGTTGTTTCGAATGAATCTATTTATCTGTTTAGCCGTAGATCTACCCCTGAATTCTTCTATTGATCGACTCACCGATTGATCCATTGACCACCCACTAATCAATTAGTCAACCCATCCACCCACAACCTACCCACCTGCCACCTACCTACCCACCCGTCCTCTGAATACCACCCATCCTTCATCAGGGAAGTAAATTTAGTATATTTTTGGAGGTGTCTGAGCTTTGCCCTGCGAGTATTTTCTCTGTGACCTTTTCAGCAGTAGTAGCTGATCAAATAGTCCTGGTTTCAGTTAGTTGCCCTGCAAAGATACATTGCAATGCCGTTTTTGCTCTGCGAAATGGCAAATTTTCAAGGTTTTGGGGGCTGCTAATCCCCATACCCCCTAAAGTTTCGTTCCTGTCATCCATCCTCCAAGGCTTATTGGCCTTCGGCATGCTTACCCTAATTTTCTTCTTGAGTTTAATTTCCTAAGAACTTCTTTAACATATGACTGCAATATATCAATGAAATTTTGTTAAATAATTTTGCGTTAACTGCAGTATTCAAGTCAAGATTAATGGCCCTGTTGCTTGGCTCTAGCTAAAATACAATTCTCTCGCAGATCGCTAATGTTATCCAAGAAATACGAACATATCAGCAAACACCATACAAAGTAAAGCAAATTGACAAGGTACGTGCATGCCTTTTATGCCTAATTGCGTGTAATGCCTTTTTCATTTATGCACTACAAAGCAATAATACATATAATAATACAAAACAAGTGATACCCCTGGGTGCAATATCAATGTCATACACATTGGCCATTATTTCGTTTGGGCAACTTAGAAAATGATGAAGCCTTTTCAACTGTTTTTACTTTCATATTTAAAGATTTTACCTTGGTTTATAAGACACATAGACAGGGCATATATAAAAAACACCTCACATCTTGAGTAACCTATGTTTTCTCAACGGATTCTTTTAGAGCAAGATACGGGCCTTCAAAAGTTGCCAGGTGACTTTTTCGAAAGCTCCCATGAGTCACATGATCAATGACGTCATGGAAGTAGCAAAACATGACACATTTTTGCTTTTCACTTTACACAATTTCGTTTTCTTAACTTATGCACTCCATTACTACAAACAACAATACAAAAAAACACTACCACTGGGCGCTATATCAATGTCATACTCAGTGGCCATTGTATATAAAGTGTAATTCACACTAAGAGTGATTTGGCGAAATTTTAGAAAATGAGATAAATAGGCAGGCTTTTCGTTTCACGCAGGTGATCGCCCTCGCAAACGCCCTTGCAAACGCCCTTGCAAACGCCCTCGCAGACTTGTTTACTCGAGCGATTGACCTGACAAGAAAATTACAACTATACTAAACAAACAAGAACACAAAAGGTACAAATACACGACAATGATAAATAACTATGATGCTAAAATAGACCAACGATTTTATGAATATCTTCTTAGCGTTGTTAATCAAAGCGACCTGTCTCTCGTATGAAACAAATGATTCCCTGTAACATCTCCCTATTAGAATGTAATGCCTTATGCACTTTTCATAATCAAATGCAACAGTTCTTCTCAAAATTAGCCTAACATGACACAAGCAAAGTAACCGATACTTTAAGTGTCCAAGTATTAAGAGTCTCTGTTTATAACGCATTTTGCATTAGCCCTCATAGTTGTTTTACTTTATGGCTGACTACCACATTTGCACTACTTAAAAGTAATCAGGTTCAATAGAGTTCTCCTCCCGACTGGAACACAGTGAGAGGTTCGTACTCTAGGTTAAAGCATCCTTGTCAAGTTTCAATGCCAAAAATGCACGAGGAATTTACTGATGTGGATAGGACATTACACATTCTCGAAGGGGAATTTCTAGGCAAGTGGAAATCCTACCTTTTTCTATGGGAGAGCTTAGGCAAACTGCTGTAACATTTTGACAACTATGAATTCAAGGCACATCTGCGCGAAAGGGGTTTTGAGTGAAAATTGTGCAAGAAACGTTTACCTACAGCCTGCGAAATTCCACTCAAGCATGATGATTATTCTCTTTCATGCATGATGATTATACCTGTTTTTCATGACAATTCAATACTTCGATTCGTCTATAATCTAAACGTAGCGTAAGAAAATTAAATGTTTGTGTAAGATGCGTGAGAACTTCTTTTCCATGCGTGTGAGCGTGAGAATGTCCAATATTGCGTGTGTCTCACGCGAAATGCGTGAGGCTTGGAAGGTCTGCTAAAGGCAAACCTTTTTGCAATAATTTTCCATGCATGACTTTCTCAGTGGTAATTGTGGAAGCTATCCTACTTATTCAGAGCTTGAAAACTCAAAATAGCAAATGTCTAAAATGTCCGGCAGAAGTTGTGCTTGGTTGGGGCCGTTGTTGTTCTATCCGTCCCAAGGTATAGGCTCCTCACAGAGACCAGGCGCAGCTCCAATGCATCAGTGCACTGAAGCAGCCTACACTAGCAATAACCAGTAACCTACATAATCAGTTTAAATTCTTCTGAATTTCTTCGTAGATCATTACATACTTATTGGCAAACGACTGCGTGCACAGTGATGAAGAACTCTACCGTTTATCTCTTCAACTTGAACCGAGGAGGAGAGGATCCAGTTCACGCTCACAGAGACCAGGTGTAACATTCATATAGTCCTGTACCTCAGAACGGGGAATATCTTTAGATGTATAGTAAAAAGGTGCAGGAGCAATCCCTAATGATAATTTTTGCATTGGGCTTCAGATCTCAGCAACGATCGTGCCCTGTAATTGCCATTAAAAAAACAAACGGGGACATTAATTCTGCAATTTTTTCAGGAGATGTTTGAAGTTGGTGGATACTTATGTTATCATTGCCTCTAATACTGACGGAAGAGTCATTATGATGTAAACGAGGGATTAACTATCAACAGGGGAGTCATCTCTTTGATGATATGTCCTATGGGTAGAATATTCAAAAGATCTGTAATGTTGCTTCGATTGATTGGATTCTCAAAGATGAAATTTATTCATAGTCGAACTAACATAGATTAAAATCAGTGGTAGGTGCTTGTTAGTAATTGATGTTCACATGATAAACGTTTCAAGCAAAGATTGATTGCAGCTTTTCCTTGCAACTTTCTCGATATTGAAGGCTCTTTATAAGCAGTTCTAGCATGCCATGACGGGTATGAACACTAAGGTGAGTATTTGCTTAGTATTCTTCTTCTCATAAGAAAAATAAGTGATTTGTAAAACAAAATGTTGAATTACAACAAACTATGAAACTCTTCAGGTATATTTTGTACTGTGATGGAATAGTTGCAAATTTGAATGCTACCACCGTGGCATCTTGTTCCGTGCGTCATGAATCTTTTACTATTTTATCAGAGGTGTCGCTAGGGGAGGACGGGTGACTAAAAACCATCCACCTGGGACCTCTAGTTCCATCTAGGGGGAAAATTCGATCATGCAGGGGGAAGTCACTAGCATGTATACATTCTATGTGTATCCATAAATTTCTGAAAGGCTACCACCCGTTTCGGAAATCATTGTTTCTGGTGGGGAGAAGTCCTGTTGACACCTCTGCTTTGTTTTGGTTTTTTTCTGCCTTTTGTTATCTCTGGCAAATTCTATGCTTTGTATGCAATGAACGCTGGAGGAAGGTATTTTACATAGTCTAAATCTAAATCCTATGGTGACAATGCTGCTATTCAGTTATGAGTTTGGCAATAAGATGACGATAAAGCATAGTCACTATGGGTAATGTAATGACTTTATCAACGCCAAGGTGTCGATGATGCTCATTAGCGACACTGATTCCATCCTACGCAAGCATTTACTGAATACAATAGCGCTGGCAAAACTTTATGTAGGTAATTCATACTTCATACAAGTGCCAAAAACAATGTTTGATCAATTCCATGTTATTGAAGCCTCTATAATGTTCCAATGGAGCGATTTGAGTTGAAATTTTTGCCTGATCTTAATTGCATTAGTCAATTGAGATTAAATTGACTCTTCTGACGTCTTAAAAGTCTTCTTTCATGCTTGGAATTTGGTTTCTTGTACTTGCTTTAATATTCATTAAACCGATGCTACATTCCCAGGTAACGCCTTAAATTGAGCACTTCATGTATGAACACCAAAGCAGTCTCAAGGCTATAGCAGGCAACGCAATATGCATTTTTTATAAGAAACAAAATCTCTGGCTTCAGCCGGCATGTTTCTTGTTTATTGCCTTTTGAATTTAAAAACTTCCAATGACAATACCAACCCAGATTAGGCAAGAAAAAGGATGCTTAGGTTTTTTTGAAGTTAATGAATGTTCATTCTATATTCTTGCTAGTTCACTCAAAAATTTACTAGTAAGAACAGTTTTGCAAGTTATTATTTGAAACTCAGCCTGCCTATGTTTCTTAAATGTTTCTTAACTTGTGCCTAATTTCACACTCATGTTTCTGATAGACATGTGTCTTATAAAACAGCGTGTATCGAAGGCTGCTACGCAATCTTCCATCACATAGCGCAGCAAAATCACATGGGCTCGCTCTCTAATTACTTAGTTAACTGGTTAGTACATTTAAACAATATATCAGCTTGATCTTATTGAGAATTGAGACATATATCAACAGTCCAGCTGATGTAGAGCTTTGGACTGCGGCATGAAAGCTATTTCCAATGTAATGTGTAATGCAGAAGAGTACAGTTGATAAATCACAATTGATAATCAAAAGATGGTGCCTGTACAGAAAACAATGCCCTCCCAGTCAGTTTGATGTATGAAGCAGACTACTAATAACAATGATATATGGTGGTATATCATTCAAAAGTACAGTCTAGAATTCACTGAGCTATATAGATCCGAATTAAGGACGTAAAATTTCCACCAGACATTCACCTTAATTATTGAGCAAGCTTCAGAACACTGACACAAACGCTGATATCCCCAAGTAATGTAATGAATAGATAAAGTAAGAGATTCTGTTAGCCTATCGAGACTGAGTCCAAACACGCAATTTCTCTGCATTACCTCGACTAACTCATCGATATTATCCAGGCTTTAATGGCCTAAAAGTCCATACAGCATGCGCTAACTCAAACTTATGTAATACGGTCAGTCAAATGCAGCTAGTGAAATATAGCAGGTCAAAGACATCGAGTATGCAAGAACTGTATTTATGTAAAAAGCACATTAATTATTGCTACAGAGTAAAATACGGCGAGTAAAATGCCTTGAGTGAAAGACAGTGATTAAAATGTATTGAATTGCTAAACGAAGTAGTATTCAAAACCAAAAAGATTTCAGATCAATAGAGTGTATTAAAACTAACAATAGTGACGAGTTGAGTTTTGGATGAAAAACGAAATATTTTAATGCAATAGCAGAAGTGAAATTGGCCCTCTTTGTCATTCCTTGGTGCTTTTATCCATGATAAATTGTATCACAATGTACCCAGGCTCAAAAACCAGGGATGTAGTTCTGAGGGGCTTAGAAGGTGCAACACTCCTTGTTAAAAGGGTGTGGAGCTCTCTCTATGAATGTAAAGTTATCGAGTTCTTTTCATAAATTATTTACTTTGCTCAAGATCTGCAAGCTCATTTCAATATTTGTCCATAATTTAGCGCTACGCCCCAGAACAAAAGCACAGACACTTAATTTGCTAAAGGTCTGATGACGATGTCATATTTCAACTAAAGCCTGCAGCGCTTAATCTGAATCTATATCTGTAGTGAATCAAGTCAGCAAACATTGTTCTTATAACTGCATGTGAAATACTGTCTTCATATGAATGATGAGCCCATGATATCCAGACGATAACAGATGTTTAATCGTATTATCTGCATCAAAAACAATCGTAGTCAAAAGTCTGACCTGATGTGTATATATTTTGATTAAAGGGTCAGGGTGTGTCTTCTGGCCAAACAACACCCTGAATCCTTAATGCCCCATATCAGTTGAGTAATGAGTAAAGGTTGCCTCTAAGAGCACCTAAAATGCACCTTAAGGATTTCCAACATGCTACGGCAAATCTCTGACTTACTAATTCACACCATTCACACCACCTTTAATAATTTAAAAACATTTGCAAACGCATTAACGAAGCAAAAACCTCTATCCCAGGCTACATGTCAGTGACGGTTTAGGGCCTCGTTTTTGTATGGATGAGCTCTATGACATGGATATAGGTGGATCACAGACTGCTTAAAGTTACTTTTTTGTACAGAGGATGTTATATCTTGTTACTTTTATATCTGTTTCACAGTCTAAACGGAATGGGATGGAAATCGTACTAGTTATCACCCAGTTTCACTTTACTGCGGCAGCAAGTAGCTACCGTGATGACAGTTTAGGATTATTAAGGCAAAAGAAACGGCTCTGGGACATTTTGAAGTTTACAAAACAGAAAGACTAGAAGTGATTTCAAACAAATAAAGGACATCAACAAAAGGGACGAAGCTAGTGTCTTGAAATCCAATGGGAAAATATTTATTCTCCATTAATCCATCGCAGTGCAGAGAAATGTGCCAAAAGTACGGGGGTATCAATGAGCCTCATGAGTTCACAATAAAGGCCTAGGAATAAGCCTTGAATGCACTTCAATCGGATAATCATTTCATGGGATAAAGGTTATGAAAGGCAAAAATTCAGCAGTTTAAAGATGGCTTTTTATTGTAAGCATTTGGGTGCGTACAGCCCAATATTGCAAAAGATTGGAAAACATGGAATAATTAGTATGCATTAATTAATATTTCTTTCACTTAACAAAGTGAACAATCAAAACTAGAAATCGTTGAATTACATCAAACTTTTCAGCTGTTCTTTATTTTACATTACTATGCGGACTTTTCCTGATTTAATTAAGGTTTTGTTTAAAAACGATGATTTTTCTAGCAAATTGGTAAGTAATACTGCAGCCAGCAACCCCCGTTTTTAGTTGGCGTAAATTGTATCCTATCAACCAAAGCAACGCAAGCTACCATATGCTATCCACTGAGAATAGAATAGTTTGAACTTTCACAGCCAATAGCTTTGTACTGTATCCTGAAAAATATAGAGGCAACTGTCTAGTTTTGCTACGATAGCTTCTGCCTAATCTGACGTCATATTTGATTCGTCACAATTGTCCAGTTCGCTTTTTATTCAGATAGTGAGGGCAAGCTTCAGAGTGTTAGACTATGTTGCTTTATAACTACGTGAAATGAGACAGCGCAATGATCAACACACCTGCTGTCTGCTGTAGAGTGGAGTATTTTTTCGGGTTGAACTGGAGATCAAAACACAATGGAATTATATGACATTGAAGAAGAGAATCGAGAATTCCACGAAAACTTTTTAAACAAAGAAGGATGGGAGAGCAATGACCCTCTCACCGATGAAAATAAAGCTGACAGTGATGGCAATGATTCTCCTGATGCTTTCATATTAGAAAGCACCTTCGCAGCAACTGGAATTTCACCATGGTATATTGGAAAACTCCTTAAAGACACAGTTCGCAATGACATCAGGGTATGCCTTGAACTCTTTACGCCTACCTTCGATATATTTCGGTGTTGCTTGCTTATAAAGCATTTCTTATATTCATTATGCTGTAAAATGTACACAAAAGCACTTTTATACGAAAGATCGTCAACAGTCATGAGTGAATTTGCACCTCTTGTAAAGAATTTAAATAAAAAATGAAGCAAAATTATGTGCTCATCTAGCATAAATTTCCACAAAATGAATCTATCTGAATTATAATCCATAAATCAAAAGCATTATTTCATAGATGAGAGCAGCAAGTAAGAACTCGTTGCAAGCTCAGGGCTTGTTTCTCTATTTTATAACAATATCCTATCCTTTGTGAAATCTTTCGCTGAGTCTCAATATCCCACAATTTTTCTAATTTGAGCCTCGGATTGTTCTTAAATTATTATCGAAGTTGTAACTTCGTTTGAGAATCCAAAAAATAATATTCAAATCCTTGTTGATATTTCACTTCATCACAGGATAAAGCAAAAGTGGAACAGAGCAATAAATACTGTATCAATAATGCAAAATTAAATCCGAAAGCAGAAGCATAACTTGAAAGCAGAAAGTCTTTAAGTCTTATGTAGCTTGAGCCTTGCATTATTCTCAAGCTGTTCTTAAGTTTCAATTATTGTGAGCCTCAATATGCTTTTCAAATTTTCTTTAAAAAAAGAATGTACAACATTTTCATGTAAAAATTCATGAAAATGCATGAGGAATAGAATTGCTCAATGGCCCTTTTGAAGAGGTTACCACCTGTGAGCTATTGTCAATATGATATTGCGATACAAAAATGCTTTCCCAATGTTACTGGAAATGCAAGAGCAGTTTTTTTGAAGCAGTTACTTGAAGACATGGTGTCTGCAAAATACACTATCAATATTTGCAGTTTTTAGTTCTATGTTTCTGCTTACTGTTTATAATTGGAGTCATCTCAACAAGAAAATATTGTAAAAATATTTGTCGTCTCTGGTTGAATATGGTAAAATGAACATTTTGGGTAGGGAAAGTTCTGTCTACATCAGCAGCCATCCAGTCATCAATAGATCGGCTGATTAGAGGTTTCTATGAATTTTGGCTGTATACGGCCTACCCGTGTACAGATTGTTTATATAATGTAAGACGTACAGTCTTGTGGCCAGATTGATTGTATTGAAGTTCATTGGCTGTTTGATGGTTTAATCACAATTCATGTCTGATTGCTGTAAGATATATGCGTTTCCATAATGAATGCAATATTGGACAATCTACTATACAATGCATTGTACCCAATCTAAGAGTTGTTGAATGCTTTTCAGAATTCCTCTCCGTGCTCCACAAGAGGAGACAGTTTCCAGCTGGGATTCCTTACGTCATACAAGCGAATAGTCCAATAGCACGCAAATAATCAATACTTTAAATTAATGGATATATATTTCAAAATTATATCATAAAGTGATAAATAGTGATTATCATTCTAGTCCCTATTTCCCAAGTATTTCCTTGCTGTCTCCCCTTGGCTCCAGTACAATGAAAATGACCCCCCCTCACCAAATTAAACCAAAATTTATTCATGTGTCAATCAACACTACCCCGCACCATTAGATGTCAATTTGTTATCCAATATGTTTCCTATATTATATTGTGATTGATGATGGCAGCTTCCAATTCCGCTTTAGAAAAGCTTAAGTCCCCCAAGGGGGAATTATCACAGGTTGGGAAACACTGTTCTAGTATGTTGTACTGGTAAGGAAGCACTACAGTATTTGATAACTCAAGTAGATTGCAAAACGCACTTTTCTTAAAAGGGCAAAGTTCATAAGAGGAATAGGCTCTGATGGCCTAGCCTACAGTAACATCTTTAAAAGACCTCAAGCCTAAGGCTCTAGAGCTCAGTTTCCTTGCTTGTCAAAAATTGATATTGCATCCTTCTTACAAATGTTGAACATATAAGTTAAGTTCGAGCTTTAAAAGCTAGCAAAAACAGGTTAACCTCTATTAGCTGGTTTACTCTAGTATAAGTTAAGACAATTCTCAGCCTCAATTTCAGGAAAGTGAAGGAAATTGAGGCTGAGGTGAAAAAGTGGCTTTGTTATAAAAAAGACGTGTAATATGAATGCAGCTATATCAAGCATTACCTCAAGAAGATGAACCTCTCTTTAATTCTGCAATTTCCTAATTTCAATCCTTGAATTTCTGGCAGAGGTGTACCTCTCTTATTTGAGAGGGCTTTTCATGATGCAAACAAAGCGCCTACGTTTATTCTGTCTCTGTCTTGAACAATGAACTAGAGAGCAAGTAGTGATTTTCTTATCGTGAAGTAACTTTGCTGAGATTGAGCTCGCTTTGGTCAATTTGACACTCAATATATGCTGTGGAATAACGTTTTCAGATGCTTTGCGTGATGACGGCATCGCTGACGAATAGTGTGAATTGCTTTTCTATTAAATGCACGTGCAACATCTGCTGTAATGAAAAATAGTACTTTTACATTGTTTTTGATGGGAATTCTGCCACTCAACAGGGCCTGTTTAGAAAGACTATACGTTGAAAAGAGCAAAGTTGAAAATGAGCATATTGACTCCTTCAACTTTTCAATGATAATCACTGACATCTATTGTAGACGTGCCACAAAGTCCATGCTTGCTTGTAATTATTTCTCCCACAATCACGTGGTGAAGGCTACATGTTGCTTCAATAAGGATGCTCAAAATGTTATGCTGGCTGCAATGATAGAAGGTTTCTAGAAGGGGTTGAAGATTGCATTTCTATTTTGGCACACGATGAATTCTTGTGACCACTTTAGACGGCCTAAATATTGAGCAACCAAAAGCATTCGAAAGCATTAGCAAAATGTGTTTTATTTTGAAGTATATAATACAAAATGCACTGTTGCATTTATACGATTTTTTATAAGGAACCACTTTATAAGGAGCCTACATGTAGATAGCCGAAGAATCTCAGGAGTTTAAACTACCAACGTAAAAACATAAGGAACTTTTTAATTTCAAAATTTTTTATAACTGCAAATAATCAAGAATTTGGAAGCCGGTTCCATTCATTTACAGCCAAAGCTCAAATAGATACATTTATAAAACGTCTTTCCTAACTAATTTCTGCTTTTGGTCTTGAGCTCAAGCCAAAGTTACAAGTAAAATTCAGAATCTTGATGTTTGCTTGTGTCTCCACCACTTTTGTGGCACTTTAAGTGCAGGAAAAACTAAGAAATCATTAATGAACTTTAATGCTAGAATTTGATAAAAAGAAGTCCAAAAGGGAGCTTTTAGAACTAGGCCTTGGCTAGGCTTCTTGCAAATAGCAAGTATACTGCAAATCCATGACAATTAGATATTTCGCTGATTTCCAGTCCAATCATTTGGTAGAGAATAAAAGTACACTTTGATTTCCTCTGTATTCATGCTTTGGAAGCAGGTTTTTGCCTTTTCTGGTTATGTAAACAGTATGTGTTTCCTCTTAGTACTGTGTAGGCTTCATGCGTAGAAGCAATAAGGAAAGATCATACAACAAAGATATGAAAATCATGTGTACGGAGCATTCACACAAAAATATTAAATTTAACTATTTTCTTCACCGTCGAATGCTATCACTGTCATCTTGATATCTAAAATCTTAAAACATAGCTAAAGAGAATGGAAAAATCACGATTGGCCTAAAAAACCAACATTGCGATGAGATGAATTTAAAAACTCAATTGCAAATACTTTGTAAGTATTACTCTTTTGAAGAAGCGTATAAATGTCCAAATTGAATACAAAGTGATAATTTGATTTGAAATGCGAAAGCATGAGAAAAAGTATCAGAAGAGTTTATATGACAAGTGACTGTACCAGGCCCGTAGCCATGTGGTGGCATGGAGCTGCAAATGCCACCCCTAGGAAACAGGATGCCAGCTTTTTGTCACCCATGGCAATTGTTTTGTACTTTTCGTGTTTTTTCATTATCATTGTCGCTCCGGAGATATGTCCTGAAATTATGGATAAGCTTAGCCTTTATGACATACTAGAAATTTCAAATTTTTCTTCTGCAAGCACGTTATTAATTGGATTGCGATAACATATAGTATGAAATAGGCCATCAGATTTTGTACCACATGATTTCTCCACTACAATTTTGCCACCCCTGAAACATATGCCTGGATACGGGCTTGGAATGTACAAATTTACGGTTTTCCTCTCAAGTGCTCAACATTTCAGGATTATTTAGGGGAAACTATGCGTTGTAAGTGGGATAACTTGGATGACGTGTATCTTCCTATGACACCTAAATTGCGATTCCGCACATGGCAAATTTTAATTTCTTTGCTTTTGAGCGCAGAAAGGGACTTAAGCGCTAAATATCCGATACAATGACAACAGGTAGGTACAGATATGCTATTTGGTGCTCCCAATAAGAACTATATCTCTTACGAGACACTTTTGTTACCGAATATGTTGGACAAAATCCTAATTAGGCTGAGATAAAGACTGGTGCGTTGCACTGACAGCTGTATATTATGCGCAGATAAGACGACTGTTAAATTTCCCAATATAAGTAGGGTCAACTATTTGTATAGATTCTATTGAGGTCCATTTGCAGGGAAAATATAAATAGGACTTGAATCAATGCATGCTCATCTATTAACTTGTGAATTAATATAATTTTGAGATGAGACAATAGCAATTGAGCTTTTACCTATGAAGCAGTCAAATAATGCAGGTCGCTTTTTAATAAAATATTAATCTCTGGGTTTTCTGTCGCTACATTGAATTGCATAAACTCAGGTCTAATAAGAAAGAATTCAAAAGGATCCTTATACAAGACGATTTTTAATAATATTTAATTAATGCGCGAACCAGACAAAAGCTTGAGGCTTTTCGCTCTGAAGTGTTTGCTGCTTTCAACAAAGGCATTTGCTATACTTTTGGTTTCACATTGAGCCATTACTATTTGTACGATTTTACTAGCCTAGTTTGGCAAGCCATGTGTGATACCTTAAAAGTTCATCTTACTTTGATGGAAACCCCATTATCGAGTTAATTATTGATGTATTTGATTGGCTGCTTAGAAGGCCCATCTCACTAACGGCAACAGTGCATTGGAACACCCATGTTGCAACTTTCATCCTTCTCCTTTGTAGAAATTGCACGCCTCTTTCAGCAGTCAAATTGAAACTGAAAGCTAGCGAGTTTTAACCTACAAAGGAACTGTTGACGACCTTGTCACCATCTTACACAATCTTATGAATCTCTCAAACCCTCTATATTGTATCATTGTTATTCGTTTGGAGCCGTTTGTGACGTATTGATAAAAAACCAATCACCAAGGTGATCAAGAAATGAGAGAATGATTTGCTCCCAGCAAACCATAGAATGCCAATTTCAAGCATTTAGCTCCTTTCTCACCACTTGAATCCAGCAAATTCATGAAAACCAAATATCCTATTTGGTACTTACCAAGTAATGAATGAGCTACAATGAGACATGACTCGGACTGGGCGAGGGAAAAATGCACAGCAGACTAGTGTCCATGCTAGTTGAGTATTATATGATTGCATACATGTCAGACAGCATCTCCAACTTCATGATAGTTAACACAAATATGCAGAAATTATTCGATTTTCTTGGAAGACCATTTTTTCTCTGTAAGCATCTATTTTTTGGCGTTTTAAAACATCTCCAGGAAGGCCCCAACTCTTAGAGATAGCATCTTCCAATTACACAGACTACTTTTTAAGGCATATAGCAATGAAGTGAACTTTTTATCTCTCTTCGTTTATATTCCCTTTTTACTGGGTGCGAACATTCATATCATTTGTAAGTTAATGTTAAAAACAGAATCTTACCATTGAGTCAAAAGCCTTCAGAGTGGTTAGGACTAAATGCATCTTTCAGCTGTAGCTAAATTTATTACTCAAACGAAAATTGAATGACCTGTGCTAAACGTGATACGATGATTGTGACAGCGCTGAATCGCTTTTCACTCATCTGAATTATTTTTTCACTTGCCAATTAACTCCAACGAACTGCATTATGAGTCATATCTGCTTCTCGGTTGTTCACGTGCTAAAGATTGCGAAAGTCCTCTCGTGTCACAACCATGATTTTGCCACAACGCCAGTTTTAACAGATTACCTTAGTTAAGTAAAAGATGCGTATCATCTAACAAGCAAGCTTTACCAAGTGATATGGTTAGCTTGACAGGAAACTCTCTTACTGTTATATCTTCAAAAGGAGCTGTTTAAGCTTGCTTAAGATGTTATAATCGTCAATAAGTTGATATGGATTATTTACGTATATTGGTAAATTTTATAAATAAAATATTAAGGATCCAATTTCCCAATTAATGTTGATCCGACCGTTAACCGCTTTTAACTTAAGGCGACAATCTCTCTTTTGCAGGGATTCCTTCTCACCTTTTGAGCGTATTTTTGGCCTATTGGGCTGCTGCAAAACACCTTCTAGGAAAGTTGATCAATTTCAAAGTCAGATAAAGAAAAAAGGTGGAAGCTATCCCAAAAAGATGCCATGTTGGCATTTCTGTAGGGTGGCAACAGCTTGTTGTTGTTTTGGTTACATCCATAGATGGAGCAGGTGGTGCTCCTCACTAAAACTTTCGATCAGCTGTTTTACTAGCTGAACTTTTGATCACCTCAAGTGCTAGCAAGATGGCTAGATTCTACTGTTTTGAATCCCATTAAGACTGCAAAGAGTTTTGTTTTTTTTGACTGGTCAAAGTTAACGAGAGCAACATTCTTTTGACTTTGCAAAAATGACGTGTGAAAGCTGGTAGTTCGTATCTTATATATCATCTTCTTGAAGCGTACTCTTACCCTCCCATTAAATTTGCTATGTCCGTAAGTGAAGAGAAGGTCATTTTGGGTGCTTCATTTAGGAATCTAAATGAATATCTAAATCTTGCTACGAAGACATGCTTTGAAAGGATTTTCAACGGCATTCTCCATTGGTTGATTTGAATCGAAGTTGCTGCTCATAGGTTTCGTGTATATAAACTGCCCTTCCGGTAATAGCTACAAATAGCCAAAAGTAAATAAATCACGGTCCTATCGCCTTCCATCCAGGCTCTCCTTCCGTCTTCTAGTGACTTTTACTTGCAATATCTGGTGTTTATTTTCTACCTGCCTCTTTGATTTTGGCAATAGCGATTACAAGTTATTTATCCAGCTGGCCTATTTCCGTTCATTTCTTTTGTCTTATACTTATCTAGCTTTTTCACTTGCATCATTTGCTGTCCATACACAACTACTGATTTTTATGATTGACTTTAGTTCGGCGTTATTTTGTATGCGTTTGGCGCAAGGCTACTGCCTATGGATTATCGAATGTACATGCTTAAATAATGTACAAGTAATTTGATTTTCAAGCATGCCGTGGCGTAGTACAGGTTTATCGAACTGCTTTGGTACTTTAAAAATAAGCGAAATCTTACATTATATATAAGCAGCAAAACATTTACAAGCTTAGAGTTTCGTGATCTTCCAGCATGAAAGCCAAAGCAATGTGATTGTCCCAATACTCTGTGTTTACTATTACTGACAGTGGGAGAACGCCTATACACATTACTCCGGTAAGTTAGTCGATGTATTTCTAGATGCAAAGGAAAACACTGTTGAAGAAATATCTTAGGGTGAGCTATTTAGATACAGGAATAGTGCGGTTTGAAGCATAGTGCTCATAATATCAATCAATACATAGTTCTGGTCAATTGATAAATAAAATTTTGAAGTTCAAGTGGTTGCTTGAAACTCTATTTATTTGTGAAATCGAAAGCAATTTCCTACTTTTGTGTTTGATGTATCATACAGCTAACTGTTTCCACACGAATGAATTCATCATGATTGCGCAGCACTAAAATGGTGTCGAACACCTGCAACAGACGAAAATGGAACAAAATTCTGTTCTGTTGTATCTGTGCATATTTTGACACAATTTTTGTCATGGTCCTTGTTTTGTGTTGTTCTTTCGTTTGTAAGAACAGGCATTGTTCCCTCTATGACAGCTCTTTTCGAAAAGCAACAACTTGAAAAGAAAAGCTCCCCTCCCCAATATGTAGGAAATTACAAGAAAGTTGGTCAAAAATCGGGTGTGCTGCAGGAGAATTAGCATATCATTGGGCATTATGTTTTCTGTAACCTACTTTTAGTGACAGAAATCATGGTCATAGCACCCTCTTCCTAATGGAAATTGTCTAGGCACATCCCGGTGTAAGACAAATACATGTAAACTTTTTCCAAGGTCAAGCTCTTATAAAGCAATACTTGACATTGATGAGCCACTGAGTAAAAAATAAAGAAATGAAAGGTGTATAAAGAAAATTGCTTGCAACATTATTCTGCTTCGATTCTTCCCATGTTAAAAGCTCCTTCATTCGCTTAAAATAATCTAAGTAGCTCTTGAATGGCAAGGGATTATATTTACAGTTATTTTTAACTGTCGTATATTACCATCATGTATTGTACAACTTTATGTATTCCTTTAATCTAAACACTGCTCCAGCTTCATCTCATCTAGCGTTCCTTATAGGCATATCTAGAGAGAATTTGCATTGTTTTGGCTGAGTGCAAATCCATTTGCAGAAGTGAAATCCCTTAGTCATGATTTATGAAGCGGAGATTAAGTGAGCTATCAATTGTAACTCATCGAATTTCTGCTTCTTCTCAGTCCATCGTGGAAACTTGCTTATCATCTTTAGTGTCTATGGTTTTGCTAGTTGTGTTCAATGAAGAAATTTCAATTGAGCAAGAGCAATGCTTTTAAATAGCCATGGATATTGAAAACTTGAAACCACCGGAGCTTTGCTGATCTGCTGGCCTTCAGCTGCCCCTGGAAGATCCATGATTTCGATCTTACGCATCAAACATCTGCCGTATATTTCTACCTGTTCACCTTGGCAGAAAACTTGGTGATTATAGAATCATTACACTAATCACATTTAGCCCTTATGCGTTTGCTCGGCGAGCTTACTTTTGGACATGGGAGAATAGGATTTTTACTCGAATTTTTGATGGTTTTGTTTACATTTTCACCAATAGAAGAAAATAGTCTTGACCTGTTGTTTGAATACATGCAGAATCGTGGAGGTCATCAAGGAAGAAAACCTCACTTTGGTAAGGCAGCCGCTTTTGACCGCCATGTCAAGAAGCGGTGTCTTCAAGGTAGATCACATCAGCGAATCAGAGGTAATGTTGAAAGAGACGCTTTCTGTATTCTTTCTGTTACATAGTGAAAATGATTCAGTATAAAATTCTCTAAACAGCAATAATTTGGTGATAATATCAAGTGGAGCTCAACTCTTTGATGAAAATGATATTTCAGTATTCTGTTCCATAGTTCTTCTTCAACTTTATCGTTGAGCAGCGTGCTATGAGCAGTGTCTCTTAGATCTTTTTTGCTTAAGATATACTTTCAACAAGAAAAAAATGTAGAACCGATTGCGAAAGCAATGTCAATTTCGAGCGGATGAGGTACCGAATGCATCAAATGTTAGTGCAAAGTACACTAACCGATCATTCCAATTATCTCTTCATCGCCTTTGTCTTGTTTGCGCCTAATTTCATGTTCTCCAAAGCAAACCAATTCCTAAAGAAATAGATTATCCTATACAAATAGGAAAATCTCCATTTGCTTAACAAGCAAACTAATAATACACGGCACAACTATAGAGTCGCTTTGTTTCCCTTTGTTGTGAGATTTTCCTATGAAATAATTTATTCCGCTAATAACTTGATATAGAAATCAAACAAGTCAATGAATACCAGTCCTTTGAATATCATGGATGTAAAACTTTAAAATGATAGACTGCATACAATTTCCAATTTCCAATTTGATATTGTGTCTCAGTTGCTCTTCAATTTATATCATGGCTATGCTTGCTTTCTCACCTGAAGAATACGACTTCAAGAAATATTGATATGACATCTGATTTTAAGAAAATGTGCTCATAATATGTAAACATTCTTTGTTCTTGTCAGCCATTTGTTTTTTAGACTCAAAATTTCACTGTGTTGTCAATAGCTATAGCTCGTCCGTACTATAAATGACGATATCAACTTGATTTGTCTTGTTTATGAAACAACCAACTTGGTGATTTTTCGACGGTGATGCAGTTTTCTAGCCTTCAGCAACGTGTAGCAATGGTGTCATTAACGTAGAAAGTCAGCTGAAATTTCGGGCAAAGTTTTTTCTTCTAACAGTACCATGCTTAGCATGAATAGAAATCGATCTTGAACCATGTATGCACGGTTTGCGAGTGTCAAATGCGATCTAAGCATCTCCATTTCGGATGCTTGATGAAAGCTAGCGCCCGAACTTTATTGATCAATTCAAATTTGGCTTTCCAACAATAACAGAACTTTATATATGACTTCACTAGTAGAAGTGCATTTTCAAAGCAAGTCAAAAGAAAATGTTCCTTTGACATGGAACAGAGCTGCAGATATTACATGCAACGAGTTTGCATTCAAATATGCAAGCTTGCAGTATTTGTTGTAGACGCTAAGCTTATCTCTTTGACTTATACATGTGATATTGCACTTTGAGCATGAGTAGTAAGATAACATTTACAAAGAATAATAGTTTCAAATTCAGATACACCATGACAAAAGAAAGGTATTCAACTTTGCATGATAGAGATTTTCCATTCTTTTTGAATCTAAGGATGAATAAATTTCATTCAACACAGCAGTTATCAGCTGCTTTTTGTGATCAGTTATAGTGAAAGTTTGCTTTCAACTTGAAAAGCAATGACATATAGTCACCGCTACGCATTCAGAGAAAATCTCTAACAGTACACATTAGTGCAATACTTAGCCGCTATTAATACTTCCTCTCTTGCTTTTCAATGCTCGAAGACAGTTTCACCACATTTCTTGTTAAAACGTTATTATACATTGGCATCCAATTCAGATTCATAACCGTTTAAATGATTCATCCTATTGATTAATACTGAGAACTTTGCAAATATCCACCAGCAGCGAATTTTGCCAAATCACAGCTGGTCTGATTTATGATTTTGTATCTTTACTGTATTACGGCAGGCAACTTTGAAATGCTACAACTGGGATTTTTAATGACAAATCAGGAAACTCCAAGTTCAACTAATGAGTATTTTTTGATGATAGCTATCTGCTGCAAGCTAAATGATCAAGAGTTAGCAATACCATGGAATTAGAAACAGAGATAGTTGTCTTGGGATGGAGTATGCATTTGTGTACAGATTTTACTGACATGACTATGGTAGTTGGCACTCCTACTCTGTTTACACCTGGTGGGATCGCTTAAAATAGTAATACTCATCTCGGAAGAAAACGCGTTCTATGGGGACTCCTAGTAACGAGTTAAGACTGATAAATAAAGCAATTGGACCATTTTCCAGTGGAAAACGTTTTCGGGTCCAAGTGTGAATCCCCAAAGTGTTGACAGACCCCAAAGCGTAGGTACGTAAATGAATTGATATCCTCATAAGGTAGATTTTACCTACCCGCACGAATATAAGCCTAAAATTACACTAAAATACACACATAAATGGGCATGCACGCATTTTAAATCCAATGAATTCAAAGTATAGCAGACTGGTGTTCATCTGGATCCACCAGTGCAGTGTAGGCCAATCCATCATGTTTGAGATGATCCTGCACTTCAACAGAATTGTATGTAGAGCCTGCTACACTATTCTGCTGATAAAAAAGTATAGTAAAAGTCCTCCTAGTGGTCGGACAGCAGCTGCCCCTGTCTATCTCTGTTCGACTTATGCCGCTTTTATGATGGTCAGCGCTTTTTCAGCTTAAGGAAATGGGGCAGCATTAGTTCCTTGATTGCTGGAGGATTTTCAGTTCATTCATTTACATTGTTAATTAATAAAATTAAATCAACTTCTTTACTTTGTATTGTCATTTGAATTTTAATTAGGTTATTTATTTATTCTACTTGTGCAGTAACTTTTAATTTGTAATTTTTTAGCAGAGGGCCTCTTGAAAATCAAGTAAAGCTGAAGATCAACCCTTCTTAAGAATTTAGAACGAAATGAAATGCTAGTTCTTTTGGGAGGTGTAGCACATCTGAAAGTGGGAGCTACCTTATATCGCAGCTTGGGTGTGGTTATTATACTTTTCTTCGCCCACAGTAAAGCTTCATTTTTCTTTCTTTACCCAGAATCAAAGTTTTACTTTCTTCTTCACCCACAAGCAAAATTTCATTTCTTTCTTCAGCCAAAAGCAACACTTTGCTTCTTTCTTCATCCTAAGCAAATCTTCACTCTCTGAAAAAGTAAAGAAAACTGATAGCTACATCGTACATGCTCTTTATAATTACTTCAAGATCAAAATTGAATTGGCATGATACTCTCTTTTGTTTGTGTTTAGTTTGGCTATCAGGTCGCTCGATAGCATTACCTGATGGTACATTGACGAAAAAGCTCGTGTGAACGTGACAGCTGAACTTCTAGGTGCTAGTGAGTTATAATCTCTCTTCAGCCAAAACGCTGAGTGCTGTTCTCACGATTAGCATAGAAGCTTTTCATATCCACGTGTATCTGCGATATCAAAGTTTTCTCATTCATGAGCCTGCTAATTAGAATGTCATTCATCCTATAACACTGAAGCTTATTTCAGCTTCATTAGTTATATTTCCAAGCTTTATCTATGTTGTGAAGTATTGTTCAAGCACCTTTCTGCTAAATTATGGATAATTTTTAATTATTTCCTGACACAAGAGAACACCTTCAGGTAGGTGTAAGAGCCTTCAGCTTTACACATATGTATGAGCTTTTTTAAATTGGTTCTATCAGCAAAACACATCAGACTAGGCCTTAATATTGATTGGTCTTTAGAAGTACAATGGTTACATTATCATTCGACCTGCACAGAAGCATTTGGGGTTTTTTCTGCCTCACAAGCTCTGAAAATTTCTTCTACGAGAAATAATGACTCTTGACTGAGGAAAAAAGCGAAATCATATTCCCACCAAATAAAGTCTTCTAAGATATTTTAATTGCCAAACAATTGCTTTCTAATGCTACTTAGAACCTCATTCTTTTTACACTTTCGAAGCGCAGAATTTCACACGGTTAGTGGGATAATTATGAAATTTCCAAAACAGTTGGCATCCACTCATGCAAGATGTGCACACTGACCAATCCATTCTTAGGTTGAAAATATTTGCACTAATCTATATTATAGTTGATAGGTCATACCACCTTTTCATACTCTAGCATTCCACTTTCAATTCATCCAGAAAGACAGTGCACTGCAGTGGTATTATCTTCCTACTCAGATGCTTTTGCAGTACTATCCTGCAAAATCAGCATGATTCGATATATCTTTCCAAAACATAATCTTATCAAGAAACACCTACGCATATCTTGCGAATTTGTTTTGGCTATTATTCCCAAATTCTTGGAAAGCGTGTACATATTCCAGGAAGGAATTACCAATTGGACCTGCTCATTATGAGCACCAGACTTTAGGGGATCATCCACATAGTACGTATGCAGAATTTTCAGAAATTTTGACCCCCCCTCCCCAATGTATGCAAGCATGCGCATTCTAGGTCACCCCCAGTCTGCATACGTTCTTTCAAATGACCCCCTCCCACAATTAGCTTTCAGTATTTGATCATTTTCAACCTGTTTTTAGCAAAAGCTAAGCAAACAAATTAAGAAGAATAACGGCTTTTGCATGTTTTAGGAGCAGTTACCGTTAAGTACTCAAATTTTAAGATCGGCACATTCGTTCAGTCTCATTGACTGCGATAAAGTAAAAGTATATGTTCCAAATTTTAAATTCAGGTGCTTTCATGGTGTCAGAATGTTGAAAATTGAATACTGCGTGAGAAAATCTATTGTATTTTTGGTGTGGTTAGGTGTATTGCTGCAGTCGTATTGCGTAGGTATCCCCTTGTAAGCAAACTTATGCTTTTCGCTGAATCCCCACTCCCCCTCTGTGCGTATGTACTATGCGGATTTCCCCGAGAAGAAAAGATGGGACTATGATGCTATTAGACATGATTTTGCAAAATTTTTGAGCTCAATTATATTACAGGTCAGGCGATAAAGTTTACCATGATAAATTCCTCAAATTTAAACTTTTAAAATGAACGCTTTTTCTTATCAACGGTAGCCAAAGCGGGATTTTCCTAGTGCGACTTAAAAGTGTTAAGATAATTCAATTCAAACATTCTTCTCTGTTTAATTTTTAATAATGGCAATTGATTCGATAAACTTTGGTTTCCCAAACTGACATATGTAAGATGATTCAGAGATTGAATGAAAAGAACAGTATTGATCAGGCTGAAGATGGATGGAAAATTCGTGGACTGGGTCTCATTGTAGAATGGAGGCTGTGATTTCGTAGCTTTAAAAGAAACCGAAATTTCCATAGCTTCTCTTCAATAATGCTCACTATTGAAGAAAAGCTATGGCGATTTTGCTTGCGTTCAAGGTAGGAAATCATTTTAGACCCGTAGAATCATACGTCTGCTTTCTAGGAGAATGCTTTAGAACCATGTTTCCCAACCTTTTTCTTGCTGTCCCCCTTGGATACAGTGAAATAAACAGGGATAGATCCAGAGCAGGACTTTGGGGGCATGGCCTCGTTTTACTGTATTTTCATGTGAGAATTTTCTCATTGCAATTGTTTCCTGTATAAAGTACTACCGTTTGGGAGATGCTATAGTCCCGTGCCCCCTAGATGCACCCCTGACAGTGATCACATGTCAATTCATTATTCAATATAGTAATACCTTCTTCATGTTTTTTTTTGATCAATGATGGCAGCTTCGAATTTCCTCCTTAGAGAAGTCATATTCCCCCAGGAGGAAATCCTCTAAGTTGGGAAATCTTGAATGTTTCACCATCACTAAAATCTTTATCGTTTTACTTTAGTTTGAGATCGAATTATCATTTATTAAAAGTTACCTCTCGCTTCAAACGCATGAAAAGTCATCAATGCAGCAAAAGGAAGATGGCAAGAGCACACAGCACTGACGAAAAACTCACAGACTTTGCAGTCTTCTTTGAAGGAAGAGCCATTGCATGATGTGGCATCAGCATCCTATAATTAATCGTTCATACAATTATGCGTATGACAACGTTTATACGAACAAAAGTACGAGCAGTAAGAGCAATTTGTTGGGTCAAAACTATGTTCCATTCATTTTGGTATCGCTAGGCCATAGGTGTAGATGAGAGCACAAAAGTAGGTATTGTTAAAACTTGATCTTCTTTGAGAGAGACCGAGAAATAGGTCGCTTGGCAGACCAGATCTGGATCGGATCTCCGAGATCTCGTGTAAAGGCAAGACCTATCCCTACCAATAGTAGATACGATGCACAATACATATGATCCAAGTTAGATACAACTACTTTTGCTCGAGTGAACGCAGTCTTTGTTGTGAAAACTACTGCATCAGGGAAGTGGATTGCTGACTGCAACTAGTTTTCCTCTCAAGGATCCCAAATTTGCTCTCTTTCACAAATGTCTCGGAACAGCGCATGATTTTTGATCGACAAGGAGAACATAATCTGCTACAACGCGAGTTCAGCATTAATGGAAAGCTATAATTTTTCTTTTCTTAACAAATAGATCGAAATTTGACAATTTATGAAGATCGAGAAAAAAGAAAAAGTCAATCGAAATTGAAATTATATAGGCTTATGTGCTTATCATTTTATAACTTACGAAAATTGGGAACCATATTGCTTTGAACTTAAAACTGTATAATCGTCTTCTTAATGCAGTATTGTCCATTTGTAAATGCCGGTCAAAGGCCGATTAGTTTTCGGACACTCAAGAGTCTTTAAGATAACATATAAATACATAAAATGCGTCTACGGAAAAATTCTGTGAATTTTTTAGCAAACTCCCGAATTACGGCCACCTCCTATAAACGGCCACTTGGCTTTGGAGCTAAAACTAGCCGCTTTTAGAGGTTCAGCTGTAAAACTAAGCGCATAAGATACATTGCAGGTTCCATCCACAGCTGGAAAACAAGAAGTCACCTAGCCACAACTGTGAAGATGATGTTCCAAAACTTCAAGGCCAGACTTTTTCAAGCTTGATAATGTACTTCAAGCTTGTCCTTTTTGATTTTGTGTTTTTAAAGCTAGCGATTCCCATTGATAGGAAATTCAACCTTTTCTTCTTCATCACCTTACTGTTCCCAGATTTGGAATTGGTGTTGCTTCGTTAATAATATTAAAATTTTCAAAAATAAAAGATTTTGCTAATAATATAATATAATATAATATAATATAATATAATATAATATAATATAATATAATATAATATAATATAATATAATATAATATAATATAATATAATATAATATAATATAATATAATATAATATAATATAATATAATATAATATAATATAATATAATATAATATAATATAAGAGTTTGTACCACACTGTCAAAGAATAAAATCCGAAGAAAATGCTTATTAAGCAAAGAGCATACTTTAAGGTTAGTCGGTCTTTTGGGGGCATTGACATGATTTGAGCAAGAAATTTGCTGTCTTAGCTTTCCTAACAGTAATGCAGCTTCAGAACATCTCCGAGAGAAACCTTGAATCTCTTATCTTTACGTAAAATTAGGCAAACTTATTGTTTCAATTCATTTAATGGCAAGCAAGAGCTTTCTTTCTATCCACTGTGAACCACCAGTTATTTTTCCTTTGAAAACATACTTAGGACTTATCAAATCTACTTCTCATCGTAGCACAAAATTACAGAAACCTTGCTAGGGGTTTGGGTATGCTAGATTTCCGCAAGTCATTATTGATTCAATCTATTTGATTTTCTTTTCAAAGCATTTATCACAGCCTCTTACGGGCTTTTTTATCGGCTTCTAGTTAAAAGCACTCTCTGAACGCGCACGTATTTTGATTAAACAAATGAGCTCTGTTTACATGCATATTTGCAATAAACTTCGTTGCCATGCCTTCTATTTTGATAGCGAGATTGACCGCATTACTTCTTATTCCAATAGGACTATTTTTACACATGCAATACTTTTCTGATGACAAAAGATATCTACCTGTTCTCCATACGAATCATATCATTTCATTGTTTTTAGGATACGCATGCCATTAAAATTTCCCGTCCCTTTTGATTTTGTTGCCTCTGCTTATTACGACCGAAACAATAAGGCGAATGTCTCCTTCCTCATATTGTTCCAATCTACTTCTGGTTAGGAGTTAGGTACGAAGATTGTTATAGTCTTTTGCAAAATTATATAAGCTCTCCACCTGCTGCTTTAGACTTTTTCCAATTAAGCAAGGCCGTTCTTTATAACTAACCATTTATATATTAGCTACTTTGAATCAGGGGCGGATCCAAAGCTGGATTTTGGGAGCATCTGATTCATTTTCATATCTTTTCATGAGAGCAATTTCTGACCACTATTCTTTACTACACTTCTTGGAAAACGCAGCTCGATTATAAACTTCAATAGAAGAGTCACGTCGGAAAATATAACTGAGAGTTCTCTTTTTTCTATGCAATGCGATATTTCCAGAGTTCAGGATGACATACCAATTTTACAGACATAACCATTGAATTTAAGACGTAACCGTTGATTTATCGACTTAAGATATAACCGTTGATTTATCGACTTAAGACAACCGTTGAAGACAGCCAAAAAAGATTTTACCTAGAAACTACCGGACGTTTTGAGACAACATGTCTCATCATCAGCTGATGTCTTAAAATTCAATGGTTATGTCTTTAAAATTGGTATATCATCTTGAACTATGGAAATGTCGCTTTACATAGAAAGAAAAGAACTCTCAGTTATGTTTTTCGTCGAGCTCTTCTATTGGACTATTCTTTGCTATAGGAACTATTGCCGTTTGGGGGAGTCGTGGCCCCCCAGCCCCACTTGAATCCGTCCCTGCTTTAAATGTAGCATCTTGTAGTTAGTTTAGCACCAGCATAGCATTGTAGCCTGTGGGACTGCTGTACGAAGAAGCACGGCGCTTGCCACATCCATTTTCGAGTTTACTGGCTCGACATCTACAGCGAAAAAGTTTCTTCCTTAGCTATTGCTTTTATGTAGTTTATAATCGTACTCTTCATTCAGGAATATAAGGTGGGAGGGGGTGGCAATTATCTAAATTCTAAAGTCTATTGCTAAATAGCTGGGGGGTTGCAATAAACTTGGGGACTTGCAAAATGCCCTAGTAATGTCTATTTCTATCATACAAGAAGCTATTCCATTATCTGCTCTTAGTGTCATCATCACTGTTACGACTTTCAGGTGCATTGTAAGTACTTCAGAAGGCAGCCTCTCTCTGATTAAGCACCCATCTAGCCATGCAAGTTCTGGGTCCAGACCGAAAAATCCCATCATACCTTAAAGTTAATAAGGGGATGGGGGTATGCAATAAGAATTTCTAGGTATAAACTTTTCGTAAAAGAAATTAGTCGGGAGGGACGGCTATTCCAGACTGAAGACTATTTATAGTTTTAGTTTAGTTCTTTTTCTTATTTGTAATGGCCCTAGGGTAGTCGGGATATTTTGCCATTCGGGGTATCGTCTTTGTAGTGTAGTAAAGTAGTTTGTAAGTAGCATTGTAGGTAATTTTTCTCTATAAACAGTTTATTTCCAGTGTAAGATATGCTGTTAGTTTGTAATTGTTGCAATTGGAAGAACAGCAAAGATGGAGAATGGAGGAAGTTAGCCTACTTATTCAGAGCAATCTTGTGGAGTGCATTGAATTTGGGTGCTTTTGATAGAAATATTTGAGGCCTTGAATTTCCACCTCATTTAGTCCCCTAGAAACTGGTACATACAGAGAGAAGTGTGCAGTGTACTTCCAACAGAAGAGATACACAATGGAGAGTACGGAATAAAGAAGCAATGTCTTAAGATAATTTTGATCACACCTTCTAGGCCATTTTCACAGCCATATGGATGATAAAATAGCCTAAAATGTTTGTTCAATAGTCTAAAAGTGTGATCACAAGCTTTTAATGAAGGAATTGTCTCTGTCTCCTCTCCTCTTCACTGGCAGTGAGCTTAAATTTTGAGCTGCTCCCAATGCAGACAAAATTTGTTAGTAACTGCAGTTTTATAGTGCTGAAAGTAATCATGCTCTTCATTTCAGGCAGCAAGCCAGGAGCTGAAAGAAAGAATCTATAATTTATAAGACAACAGGTCAAAGATAATGTATGATGAAATTGTTTTGGGCTACCAAATGTTAGCTATTTAAAAAAATTAACTCAGATATGGTTTAGTGAAATCAATGTCTCCTGGGTAATAAGTTGAGGCATTTGATTCCACTACCTTAGTCTAATGAGGTCTATAATTTCGAGATTGATTTAAAATTTAGACTGCTTTAAATTTATTTCTTCATGCTAGCATATTAAATAGGAGTTTTGTATTGTCACAATATGTTCTACAACAAAAACAGATATTAAGGATTTTGAAAAACTGCAGGCAATCCTAGGTATATATGGAATTAAACCCGATCACAAGGACTTGAAAGAGGGACACTTTTTAGTGAGCTTGATAAAGACTCAAAACCTGAAAGATATTAAAGCTGCTGTTTTTTTAATTGATATAAGCTTTAGGGGCTCCTGCAACTTGAGCACCAGAAGGTGAATGTAATCCTCTTTATGAGTGGTGTGTGGCAAATGAAAGTTTTTCTTAGTAAATTTTACTTAAATTTCAACAGAAGAGCCACGACGAGAAACATGTCAGAGAGAGTTCCTTTCTTCTTTATTTAATTCGACATTCCAGAGTTCATTAGTTCGACATACCATAAGAACAGATGTTATTTAAGACGTAGCCGATGTTAAGATATAGACATAACCGATATTAAGACACAACCAGAAAGACTTTACCTATGAGATGTAGTAAGTTTGGAGATATCATGTCTCATCCTCAGCTAGTATGAATGTGGTAATAAGAAGTTTTATAGATAAAATTGGGGAAAACAACTAGTGGGAAAAACAAGTGGGAAATCAGGAAAAGTAAACTCACGGGGAGACCATCAATGGGGGAATATACAGTAAATGACTATATAAGGAAATATACCATCAAACAGCGGAAAACACTCATAATTGCCTAAATAAGGAAAGGATAAACTATCAAAACAAGGGAACTATGATTAAACAGGCTAATACTAACTTAAGTAAAGAATACGTGACTAAGAACCCTAGGGAACTAAAATAGACAAAGGGGAATAGAGGAGCTTTGAAAATTAAGCATGGGGTGATCTCTAAGAATAAGAAGGCTCTCATGGTCTCCCCGTGAGTTTACTTTTCCTGATTTCCCACTTTTTTTCCCACTTGTATTTTCCCCAATTTTATCTATAAAACTTCTTAATACCACTTTCATATTAGCTGAGGATGAGACATGATGTCTCGAAACATACTGTATTTCATAGGTAAAGTCTCTTTGGTTGTGTCTTAAAATCGGTAATGTCCATATCTTAACATCGGCTACGTCTTAAATAACATATGTCGAACTAATGAACTCTGGAATGTCGAATTAAATAAAGAAGAAAGGAACTCTCTCTGACATTTTTCTCATCGTGGCTCTTCTGTTGAAATTTATAATTCAGCTACGGTTTCCAAGAAGTGTTTCAATCTCTACAATGAATTTTACTTAAGTGGTGATTTTAGCTTATCTTAGCACTCACACGAGTTTTTTTCTGCCCCCTCCCTTCTAATAATTATTTCCTAGAAAAGTCACTGAAAAATAGAACAATCAAGCAATCTTGGATGTGTGATTGAAAAATATCCAACCAAATTGTAAGAGTCATAGGATTACTTCAGCATTCCTGTTATCATTGTTGTATTTTTAATACTTTCAATCAACGAAAGAATTTGTTAATAGTACTTTTATAGCCATTTTAGCGTTGTATTGACTGTGTAAGTAGTTGAGAACAAGAAAGATAATTAGTATCCTCGATTATATCAAATGAAATGAAAAAACATGAAATGAAATGAAATGAAATAATTATGCGGTCTTACAAACACTTTTAACTAGAAGTGGTCATTATAACTCTATATACCAATGTAACCCCCCTCCCCCCTTCAGGGTGAGTTGGGCGCATTTGGGCTGCTGGTGTACATTAGGTTGCAGCTGCCGTGAATTCTCAGCGCTATAAGAAGAGCACTTACGCAATAGTGGTTACAGCTTCCAATGTGATTACAAGCATCATATCTTATATCTTATACTTCGTATAATATCTAGTTTATTGACTAAAAACTGTGTTTATTATCGGCTAAATTTATTTACAGAACTTTTTCCGGCTAGTTGAAAAATTGGGACATAAAAATCCTTCTCTGATTACTTTCGGACAAATACGGTTGGATAACATTGCCTTGGAGGCCAATCTATAGATGTTAGATTATAACTGTCGTTGCTCTGTCATTCTCGACAACCACCAACTAGGACATTATTTTAGACATCTCGTTATTGCAAATAATGACCTATAGTTACGGGATGCTTGGATGTTATAAGTTTACCTGTGATTGAATGCAGCCATAATAACATGTCAATAAGACAACCCGCTTTAGAATCAATGGATTTCGGGGCATTGTCATATCTCGCTGGCGAAGAATCTGAGTCGCTATTATCATGGTAACCAATACAGCCGCACACTTCGCATTTCGTAAAACAGAACAGCATCTGTTTATTTCAATAGACGTTTATTGTAATCAATATTTGACAGTATAGGTTATCATTGTATGACAAAATCTTCAGTATATTTGCCACTATCGACGGAGTTTCTGCGTCAGTATACGTGATTCATCCAATGTTTGGCTAAGTTTCCATACAATTTAACTGCCAGAGAAAGCGGAAAGAATCGGATATTTTTTCATCATTGGATTTCACCTCATTCTTCGGAATCAGTAATCACATTCTTAACATGATAAGTGGAAATAATGGAGTAAAGCAGATCTAAAATGTGAATTGTACAAGTTGCGACTATCTTAGTACTCAAATATGCCTTAAATTTCGCAAGGCAGCTTTAGCTGCGAGTTTGCTGACTGCCTGAGTATGGTGTAAATTGGTTGTCTGATACTGAATGCAGTTTCTAAGACGAAACGAAAGTAAAGTTTGGGGAAGAGGAGCATAGAATTGCATCTATGGGCAGATCGGTTACAAGAGTATGATGTTTAAATTTTTTGTTTGTTGCTTAAGAGAAGTGCAGTAAATATAGGCAACATGCAAGTTTTTCTATAAGAAACCACTTTATAAACAACCTAGTACTAGACAGCCTAAAATTTAAGAAACTTTTAGAACTACAAGGAAAGAGCTAAGAAACTTTAGACAAATAGCACATTGAAATCGTTACCTGGATCAACGTAAAACTGTACCAAAATAATGTGAATATGACATTTCTTTAGAGTTTAACTCGTACTGGCGCATTTTGTTTGTTATTAGGCAAGTAGTTTTAACGTCCGCTTTCACAGCAATCTAGTTCGCTAAATTAATAAACTTTTAAGAACCTTTTAGGGCTAAAATATGGCCAAAAATTAAGAAACTTTTAGTACTAGGCCGTGAGCTAGGTTTCTTATAAAAAGACGTAGCTAAGGCAGCCAACTGAGAAGGTAAGACACCTCTCCTATTGCCACAATCGCAATAATTATACTAGATGGGCATGAAGCCATATCAAATATTTTGTATAACTTGAGCTACAAATATCTTAAGCAAACACTGCTTGATTTGCACTATCAATTATCAAGGGCTCTCGATGAATTTTTAATTTCACCTTAAGTAATTACTATTTGGAACGTTAAATACTAAGAGTATGATTTTATGACTGAAATAAAATTATTACTCTTTCTTTAATATCGATGTTGCCATTACTATTATGACGTTTGCGGCAGAAAAAAGAACCATTTCACGACGGAAAATGCGTTGTTTCAAACAAAATCAAACAGCTTGATGCCAGACGAATGCGTTACCGTTATGCATTGTGGTTATGCAACAGCGTCTTTGTAGCCTCCAAATATGCCATGTTCGTGAAGGTGTATCGCTTCTCTTTGCAAGAACTTATTTTCGTAAGCTTTTCCAAATTATTTCTATGCTAAGCATAGAGCCCTTTATTCAGTTTGCAAGACCTTAAATTTTCTTCAAACGCTACAAAGACACACAATGCAGCTGTTTTGCTGTCTTTTTGTTAACGCTATCAATATAAAATTCTTAACCTTTGATAATGTCCATAGTGAAGTTCATGATGCTTTGTTAATGCTTGAAATAGTGTATCGTAATCTTTCTCTCGTTGCAACCGTAAATTATTGAGGCTACCATTTCATATATTAACAGTACGGGTAGGTTTGATTAGGGACAATGGATATTTGAAGCACCAGCACCCTTTTTGTATCTTTTTCCGTTGTATGTCTCGGGCTAGATGTAGGGAAGGTCTTTTGAAAGCTTGTATAAACCAACATCAGATCAATAAAAAATGATCGTCACTAAATTTTTCACTTTACTTTTAGTTTTCATGAGACTTTCTGGCATATTCTTGAGACAAAGTTCTCGTAAGATTTTTGTTTTGTTGTGTTCTCGTTTCCGTTTTCGTTCCCTCAGTATAATAAATTGTAGTTAAAATGCAGATGCCACCCATAGCTAGAACTCGTTGACCCAGTGTATTTTTTGGTTATCGGGGTACATTGTCAAGTAATATTTGTGTTTCTTTTAATTTGATGTTTGAATAAAACAAACTGTAATTTGTTTCTATATAGTCCATCATGAATTCTGCCATGTTCTAAATCGAACCAACTGCAATGTTAGTCAAAATTCCGCTACACTTAGGCCCCATTCACACTATATCGGATTCATCTTGTACCACATTCTTGACCGAATCCAATATCAAAATTTTGCATTGTTCACACTACTCCGCTCCACTTCACACGTGACTAAGCCTTTTGTTTAGAGGAACTTTTCATGGCAACTGTCACTGCTTGAAAAGTGATTGACGCTCGAAAACAACGCTGACTGCAGCTCAGAGAGAGCTTCCGAAGCGACGATGTATTGGATTCATTTATTCACACAAGGTCAAAAGTGATCCGGTATGAAAAGTAATCCGATACATACCACTTTCACAGCGGAGTGATTTCACTCCGCAAAAGCGATGCGCAGCATATCGGATTCATCCGGTATAGTGTGGATGGGAGTCCTATCTTATGTAGGAAGTAATCCGATATGTGATGAATCCGATATAGTGTGAATGGGGCCTTACTCTCCAAAGCTATTAACTACACCAAACACAGTATTAGCCTTCAGTCCGTGATTTAAGAAACCAACACTAAAATCCAATCGCTTTAACCTGCACTATAGTAAATAAATGCTTACCGTCCACTTTCATCAATGGCAAAATCCCCGAAATACATTTTTATAAGTATACAGTCTATAAGACTATTAACGCTAAATCTCTAAGAAGTTTGTGAATAAGACAACAAAAATGAATACAAGACACATGGTCTTTTACAAGACTTAGAGGTTTTGTTTTATTTGAGGATCTGGTATTTGCCCCCCCAAAAAATGTTTTTCAACCCCTTCCATGAAAGGAAATACCCTGTTCCTAATATTCAATGCGGATACTTGAAAGGTACCGCCGATCGAATAGTCAAAAAATAACTTTTGTTGGTGTTTTATAATCATATGCATTAAGCTTTCATAGTATAGCTTTTTATCTTTCACTGTTTACGTCATAGTATTCTCATCCAACCATAATATATATAAAAATAATAATAATATTTTCATGTATTTCTCCTTTTTTACTTTTTAGTCTTTTAATTAGCTGCACCTGTAAATAGCCACTTCAATTTGTTGCATTTTTTATCATATATCATCATCATTATCCAGGTGTCTACACCTCCGCAAATGAGAAGTGTTATATCGATAGTTGTATGAAATTACGACTGGCAGAGTTGTATTTCTTCAACACTTTTTAAAATCACCCTTTCTAACTGCATCAGTCCGCTTGCCCCTTGTAATACAGCCCATCCACGTGTATATTACACGTGAACTTTTGTTCACATAAGATGCTGCGTGATGGAGAAACCACGTGGAATTCTGCGTCTCTCATATAACAAGCTTTCATGCCACTCAGGCTTCGTTTTATCAAGTCTTGCAAGTAGCTAAATTTTCTGATAGAGGCTAGAGCACAGCACAAGAGAATGCAACGGCTGCAAATCTTGCTGTTTTGCTTCTATCAATGTGCTGGCGAGTTTGAATTCATATCTCTCAGCAGGAATAATTACTACATTCAATAGGCCAATTTAATGCCATTCAAGCCTATCCCGCAACAAATTAGAAGGGATTGAAGGCCACTGCGTGAAAGAAGCACCACAGTACTTTTTTCTGCTCAAGTGTATTGAATTTCATAGATGTATAGACAGCAACATCAGAGGCTTTATAGAGAACCGTTCGTTTTAGTCGGGTCTCTCATTACATATAAAATTTCCTTGAGAAATGCAACCACAATTTACTGAAATAAGGAATGAAGTTTATTGTAGAAGCCTACAGATGAATTGAAGCAAACTGTTACCAAATACCATACTCACCCCTGTCACTGAAAAATCCTCATAGATTCCAAGCAATCTCACAAAAAGTCCAAAACAACTAATGCTAAGCAATACAAAGATATCTGTGTTTCCTCCTCTCTCTCTGTAGCGAGTAGTAAGAGTGGTGGTGTAGAAGAGAGGGATCGTAGGGGGTGCAGCTTCTCCAGCTGCAACTTGAGAGGGGCTCAGCCGCCTAGCTTGGTAATTTCCTTGGACTGAATAGTTATTATTTTATGGTAATAGACTACTTTATACTTAAAAAGCTGTTGAGAAACTACCATCTAGCGAGATAAATCTGAAAAGAAAAGTATTAAAAATGCGTTGTTGACTGAGCAAATTTCTCAGTTTCTTATATAACTAGGTAAACAAACTTCTATGTTTCTAATGAAACTGCATGCACGAGAAGAGCCCCCCTCCCCCCCAGCTATCGATTTACTTCTACACCACTGAGTAAGAGTATGAAGAGAAATGCCCAAAGCATTTTACCGAGTCGCATTTTCCACTTTTCGTTTGAGAGGTCTTTCCACCTAATTTCAAAGCGATAATTTTCTTTTTGGAGTCTTCTCAATTCAATGAGTTCATTTTCGATTATATTATCACCAGGGTTGCTTAGCTGTGAATTTAACATTCTTTCACATTTCCATTTCAGACGTTCCTCGTCTTATCTCATCGTTTGGGAAAGATATACGTCTACAGATTCAACAGATGCAGTTCATTGTGGTTGCTAGGTCCGAAGAATCCACTTCGAAAACTTGCAATCCTGATCATTACCAACCAGTATCTTTTCAGAAAACAAGTATCAAGGGTAGAAGAACAGTTGTAAGTTAACGGTAGCTCGTTCGGCTCAGCCAAACCCGGATCGGGTCCAAGTGCAACCACCATGACCCTGTTTACACCAGAGAAAATGAATTGTCCAGTTTGAAGTGGCTTCTTTCTATGCTCGTGTTTGTAAGGCCATGGAGCGGCTTCAAACGACCCCATAAGTTGTAGCAAGGAGATAATTACTATCCACAACAACGATTTTCTTAACATCGCTTCCTTTCCTTTTTATTTCTTCGGCTCGGCTCCATTTGGCTCTTCCCGTTTACACAGGAGCTAAATAGGATGGTTCCACAATGCACCTGTCCTACAGCTGAACCCAAGGAATACTGTTGCTTCTAAATGCATTGGTTCCAACGGTTCTCGTGAAAACGAAAAGCCTGTTCGTGCCAGTTTAGGGCCGGTTCCATTTGGAACCACACCATTTGGCTCTCATAGCACCTGGTGTAAGTAATATCAAAGAAATGTAAAATATAATGAAGGAAAATCACATATGACCATTTTTTCTGGATGGAAACGAAGTCTGATGATATTCTCAGTATAGAGGTAGATGAACACATAGCCATAATCTGAAAAAATATTCTCATTAAACTTACATAGAATAGTCACCATTGATAAGGAACAGATTATTGATTGCGCTATCTTAAATGACTTGAAAATTATCGAATTGCCTCCAGTGGATGATCCTTTATAATGTTTGATTCAATGCGAAGGATCTTTACTGCTCGTTACAACCAAAATATATTCAATTCCATACCGTTGGATCTTTAATGTCGCAAAGAAAAAAGTCTGAATTGAATCAAATGCAATTTTATTCTAGTATATGAAGTTTCCATTATTATCATCATCATACTCCTTCAGTTGTTACATAAATAGATAAAGGTATTTACATAAAATGTAAAATAAATAACAAAAAATTGCTACATCAATTAATAAAGGGGGTATTTGAACTGACCCACCAGGGGGTCATGTTAGGGATATCCCATTTCTATATAAACATATATAGAAAGCTGCTTGGTATTGAGATGGCTTTTATTTGAGCTATCAATTCAAAATCAAATTTTTTGAGGCATTCCTCATGACAGATACGGTAGTTATCAAGTACCTGATTATATCTGCATATAGTGAAGGCTTTGATAGTAGGCAAAATGACATGGATTTTATTTGCGAATACCTGTAATTTGGAGAATCTAAGACGCCATACTAATTGAGCAAAAACGCTTGACACAATAGGCGCAAAATACCTGTTTTACTTAAAGTTCCATTTACCTTTAAGATTGACTTAAAATGATCTATTCAAATGCTAAGCTATGCACTTTTCTAGTAGATTTTTCTTAACTCTCGTGCCTTCAGATTCTTTGAATTCTTCGTTGTTTTAACAATATTGATTAATTGCATCCTCTTGGCACTGGATAACCCACCAGAGGCAGCAGAGTAAGTATTGCTACGTTACTTGCGTACAGACGCTCTTCTTTTTCAAGAGCATAAGCAAAAATTTGTAGAGTTAATGCAATTAAGATGCAATCCAACCTTTAATTTACATAGTGTAGACCAGAGTGAGATTTAAGTAGACATTTGAACACATTCATGGTTCAAAGTCTCTATGAAGGTATACGAAAAACACTACATTAGCATAATCCTTGGAAATTCAAGCAACGCATGATCTTAGTTCAGTTGATACAGGTGTGATTTGAAATCAACAATATAAGCCCGAAGGCTCATTGAACATGGCACAAGCATCATTCTATACTCTTCCAGTATTTGGTACTGCCCCAAACCTGACATAATTAAGTGAAAGATGGCATTAATGGGGATAGCACTTCCAGGTAAACATTGCAGATATGAGTGCAGCAAAAAAGTAAAAGGAAGTGCGCCTCTACTATATCAAACAGGTTCCCAGCTTTGCCAATATGACACCCAGGGCTTATTTCAAGGAAATTTTCCAAAACCATGCTATGTTATGATAAAGCTAGGCCAAAGCCAACTTGAGCTTTTTTGGGGGACCACACCCTTCAAGCAATTCAAAGCTTCATGTGCAGCCTTTTGTTGTTTGATACCACATTGAAACACACGTGCTGTCCTTGCAAATTCCAGAGAGCACACACATGGCACAGAAAGACTTTTGTGATATAAGAAGCATATGACAGTGCGAAAGTTGGCAACACCTCTGAATTTCCAAGACCTCACTAAAGATATCTAAGACAACAAAGTGTGGCTAAGACCACTCTAAACCTAGGCCCTGATGACGCCATTACCTACATACCATTTGTAAACAACGCTTAAAGGAAAGTCAACATTAGGGAAAGAATTCCTTGGCTGTCGATCATCCTAGTTTCACGTCTGTCTGCCTTTAGTTTTTTCCTTATCAGATTACAGCTGCTTCTATTCATAAAACAATCTACTTTACGATTAGCATTAATTCTTATACAAAACAGGCCAAAAACAGAGTACATTTCATCAACACGAAAAATTACTCAATTAAGAAGCAAAACAATTGGACTTCTATCCATGCAATTAACGATCTCATCACCGAAGCTCTGTTACCCATAGGGAGGACTAATTGCCCTCTTTTGCATCATCTGTCTCTTCATGACCACGTCCATACTGAGATGGAGGGCTAATCCCATCATAAAATTATCCTAATAGACTATGATTCGATTAAGGAAAATTGGCTGTTGCATTGAGGTTCCCAGCTTCGCTCTTTAAACAGCAAATTAGCATTTCCAGAATGGTTTCTTTGTACCAGCTGGAAGTAATAAATAACCTTTACAGATCACCTGAGAAAACGGTTATAGTTTTGAGTTTACGATCAAATATTGCGAAAAGCTCAGATTTTCACGAGTACGCCTGGATTGTATGGAATAAATAGTGTAGAATTTATTTGGTTTCCATGAGGCGCTATCAGCTGCAGAATTTTTGCAGTTTATGATTAGGCTGGAGTTTTACATGCACGAGCTGTAAGAACCAGTTCGATTCCATTCTCTATGAAGACACCTTTGTACAGTGGCATAACAAAGACACTCGGGGCCCCTAGGAAAAGTAAGATTGATGCCCCACCCCTAATTTTACTTCTAAATGATACAAAAAATTTCTTCTCTTTAAAATTTTCGAGGGGCCTTTTCAAGAACTCCAAAGCTTGGGGTCCTTAGAAATTGCTTTAATCCCAACCAGGGCTACTGGCTTGAGTAGTCAAAAGGACAAAAATCAACATATTCTTTGCAGAATATTATTTCTTCGCCAAAAACGTGACCATGACCTTTCGCAAGCGTCACGTCGGAACGAATCTCCATCCTTATAAGTTTGCTCTATCAACAAATACGACCATGACTTTTTGCAAGCGTCATGTCGGGACGATTCTCAGAAAGCTAATGCACGATTTAATATGTAAGCAAAAACTACAATAATTATAAAACAAAGGGTGTCAGAATCTAAAGTTCTAGCATAGACAGAGTAACGGTTGTAGTAATAGAACTAGCGTTATTTAGCTATCTGGAACCCTATTTAATAAATGTTTCTAAACTAATGAACCCTCACTAATCACTAATATCATATAACAAAAGGTAGCAATTAGACACTATCCTATAGTAGCTCCTAGCTTCCTCAATTATACTTCACTAAACTGGCAGCCTTTAGTAAAGATAAAAACAGTAGACGAACATAAACAAATATATCGGTAACAGGGACTTGAATAGACGGGCACATCAGCTCGCAGAACATCTGAATAAACAAAATATGAACTAGAAACTTAATTAGGTTGTGCTCAATGCCATAAAGCGTCAAATATCTACATAATCATCGAAGCTTAATGCACACGGAAATCCAGCTGTGTTAGAACGCCACTACCTTTGTACCAAATGGTGTTCAAAGTGTCACTGTTATTGAGATGAAAGTCTCAAAATTTTTATGTATATTTTTACAAAAGACCTTCTTGATTGCACAAATCGATACAAAAACGTTTGTGTGATCCAGGACTGAACTGTTTTTAGACATTTCATGATTGTAGTAGTTATTAGCAAAAGTTAATAGGTTCTGCATTTGGAACTGAAATAGTGATAATTTTAGTGAATAAAAAAAGAAAGATTGCCAGTGGAACAGAACACAACATGTACGACAATCTAAAAGCAGACAATTGACAGACATTTTTTGATCTCAAAAATCCTGGTTTGAACTTTCTTGAGCAATCGAGCACTATTTTATTATAAATTATATCTAATATAAAACGTGTAGTTGATATTGTTACAATTTTTAGCAGATGCCTTTCAGCTATGTTTTGTCACTGTAGATGCCTTCATCTTGGCTTTGCCATTTTAAAAAAGGGTAGCCAAGTATTAGAATTTTAAATGTTGTATTTGAATGACTTAATTCACTAAGTGAACTTAAATATTGATTGTTACTGTTGCAGGTATGTCTTCACTGCTATTTATACATTAGAGATGCTACTGAAGATTTTAGCTAAAGGCTTTATTCTACACAGTTATGCTTATTTACGAGACCCGTGGAATTGGCTAGATTTTGTAGTTGTTTGTTTAGGGTAAGTATTGATCTTATTTTTGTACCAATCGGCCTAAAATTACCAAAACTAAAAACAGCATCATGGATTCACAGTACTGATTATTTTAAGCTTGCATCGCAAAAAAACTTAGTTCATTCAAATATTTACTTGATTATTGAACGGAGGCTTTGACTGTACAATCCAGCCTTGACCCAATCATTCGCCAACAATTGCCGGCTGTAAGAATGATTGCTTATCATTCCATATCATTCTGTTCCACATCATTGATACCTTTCTTAAGTATTGATATTATACAAGGCGAAAGGGACCTGAGTTTGATTGTGGATGATTAACCAGCTGCTGTTCTGCATCGCTCAATGTAGAACTTTTATGTTCGAAAAACGTATCAATAGCATGAAAACAGAATTCTTGACGCAGCATAAAATTGTTCCTGTGTGAACAGAGTGTTAGCCGCTATAGTTGATATTTCAAAATTTGTAGGCTTAATGTTGTAAAAGTTTTAAAATTTTAGCATGCTAGCAACAAATCTCTTCTTTCTCTTAAGACCCAGCCAAACCACCTAAAAGTAGCCCAACAAATGGTAGAATTATGTTGGGTTGGTGTTAGTTTATTTACCAGCCTTTAGAAATTTGTGGAATTTATTTGGCGCATTAGGAAACCTAGAATGAATCTACTTTCTTTGCTTTATGCATATTGAAGCTCTTTCAGGAATTATTCGTAGGATTGTGTTCCTCGGTGTGATACAGAACTAAGACGCCTACATTCTCAGCATCTAGCCAGCGCGAGATACACTTCAAAGCATTTCCCTTACAGCCAAAGCACTGCTAGGCCGTATTGAAAAGCTCAAATCTCTCTGAATTTCAATACAATATTAATGCTAAACAAGTTATATGTAACCAGAGGAAATTTCCAACAATATAATGCAGACAATATCTTTGTTTTGATTGATTTTCAAATTTCTATGACAACCTGAACTTTGTTGAATTGTAAATACGAGCTCTTTCTTTCTCAATGTTATGCTTTGCGATACTAAAGAACCTTCCAAGATCTTTTAAGTGAAGATAATACAGCATACAATTACTCTCAAAATCTTAGATAGGAAGCTTTTAATCTGAGCTCAGACTGCAATTGACATTTGCAAACACCATAACACATTATGATCATGTGAAAACAACTTTATTCTTGACAGCAGTGTAAGTGAATAGCATAAAATACATGATGCAAACATTAGGCCCTACTACTCCTTCACACGAGAATAACTTGAAATTTGCTTTCTACAATACATTGCAAGATTTGCAATTTCATCCTGAAGAGTTATCCTCTGCCATTGTTGAAATCTTCCTTGTGTTTCTTTCTTGAATGCTAGATGTCCAATTGGAATCGGGAATTTCATGCTGCCTCTAATATTTTGCAACAATTTGAGTGCCTCTAAATAGAATGTTCAAAGTTTTTAAATAGCAATCATAGACTTGTTGTAGCATTTTCTGATACTTCCAATAACTGGTACTCAATGGTTCTCAATGAGCGAGGTCGATGGTCGAGCGAGGTCGAGCACAACACTCAAACTTTGGCTGAATCCTCACTCACTGTCCACCCAGCAGCGATTGGCTGAAAGTTCTGGGGAGGTACAGGCGTTGAAGATTGCAATCTTTGTAGTGCGTGAGGAATATACTCTCCGCGCCATTTTCGCTATTCGCATAAATGCCAAAATATGGTGAATGCCCTATTTACGACACCATTTTAACTGGTTCAACGCGCACACGCACCAAACCACAGAATAGAGAGTATTTTGTGGCCGCACTTTGGTGAAAGGCCTATTTGTGATGCCACTTTTGGTGCTTCAACATGCGCAATCCTTATTTACTGTGTCATTTTCACTGCCTCCACCCGTGCATGCGCAATAGTTTGGTGACGCTTCCCCCACACAGAAATTATAGAATGCACACTGGATGCCAATGGATTAAGATCCTGTCTATCAGTCACCTCTCTGTGTACAAAAGCTTGTCGGGCGCAACCTTTTTATTGACTTATATTTTGCAGAAGTAAGTTATCACGTGTAGGAAAAAAGTTTTATGTAGGCCCAAAGCTATTCTTGATTTGCTATGTGCAGTACTGATGGGCAATCTCCTCCACAATGAATATTGGTCTTGAACACATGATCCAAGAAGTTGATTGGGCGCTAGGCTTCTGTTTACATATACCTGCAAAGATGAAAAAGTTCCTTAATAATTCATGCAAATTCATCACCTAGATCTTAGATGCTGTGAAGTGTTCTGTTAAACAAGCAATTATACAGAAGAATAATAGAAATGTTTAGATTTTTTACAATTAATTTGGCTTAAATGAACCTGCAGCAAGCAGCATGTGGAATATTGTTATAGAGTAATTTCTTTTAAACACATTTATCACCAAAAGCTATGTGAACTGTCATTTTATAGATCTTGTTTGCAAGCTGTCGGGCTATGCTAAAGGCTAAATAATTTTTAATGTTGCCAAATATCATTGGGCAATATTTTTAATGTGGGTGAAAGAGAACGGAATGGGTGCCGCAAAGACTCACCTGCTTCTTTCTTTCACACCTCCCGCTCATGCAGTACTATATATGCTTCGACAAAATACACACTTCCTGTTGCTCTGCATCCTGTTCGGATGATTTTTTTTTTAATTTCAATTTATAAATATATGGAAGAAATAACTACAAAGGGGTACCACATGGAAGTTAGAATTGCATGGTAACCCTGTGGGCCATACGAAAAACATAATAATAAACGGACCATTCACTTATTACACTCCTTCTTTCCTGGGGAGGGAGAACACACCAAATTTATTATTAGAAATGACAAGTTCTGTCCATTGATGCAGCATCTTGTCAATAGTGGAGTGGGTAGGGGGAAGGCAGAGTGTTCCCAGCTGCCATCAAGTCGGCAAATTCTCGGCGAAAGTAGTAGACCAAAGAATAAAATCATGTTTTTTAATGAAAACGAAAATTGCTTATCCTATGCATTTTTCTATCCGGAGTTTTTGTTTACATACATCAGCATTACCCTACTTAATTGCCGTTCGGCTGCATTGCCAAAGGTTTTTATTAACAATATCATATTCGGGACATCTTTTAACACTGTCACCACTTTACGATTGGCCCCTCTACCTGGCCCAGCTAAAAGGGTAGAGCTTAGAATTTTTGCCCTAATGGTTTGGACTTTTTACAGCTTTTTTAGCAAAATCACTTATAGCTAGACATTCTCTTGACCTTCATTCCTAATGTTTCTAGGGTATCAAGGGCATGCATTCTGAACTGCAAATAAAGTGGGATCTTATATGGGCTTGGCATAGCACTCAAATTGCCTTAGGAGATGCTGTGATTTTGCCCCAATCTGGCTCCTGTTTTATAACTCTTTTATAATCTTTATACACAATTAGCAGATTAATTTGCATAGAATATTCCCTTTTCTTTTAGTTACCTTACCTTAGCACCGCAGATTTCAAATTTTACTGGAATCAGAACGTTTCGTGTTCTCAGAGCGCTGCGAACAATATCTGCTGTTGAAGGTTAATACAAAATTTTGTCAAATGAGTTTAATGTGGTATAGTAATGCTGCAAAAAATCGTAGGGACAACAGTCTAGCATGAAAATAACTAGAAGTGTATTGTACTTATGTTGCAAACGCGTTTCTAGATAAATCTTCATCATTGTTAAATTAACAACGATACAAGGCCTGCTTATACTACGTCAATCAAATAGTGAAACAACATACATTTGTACACGAAAAGCATATTAGGACACTACAACTTGGTATGCCTGTATCTACGCAAAGGTCTTATTGATGCTATAGATCAAAAGATACTTGAGTTCAACCATATTTAAATTAGACTAAGATGCTTTGCTGTATCTTCAATCAAAATCCTAAATCACATCATGCTATATGAATCATGTCATACTACACCTCTCTTTTCTCAATTATGTGAAGTATATTATAATCCGGTATACTTGAGACAAACCATTTGCAAATTACCGACAAGGGAATCGCCTTTTCAGAAAGTCAATGATATTTTCTCTACATTTTCCAGGCAACTAATACTTTAACATGAATCTGTTGCGCAAAAAATTTGTTGTTTTCAAATTTAAATGGATAAGAAGCAGCAATATTTGCTAAAGCAAATTTTTCCCTAACTAGTCCATTGCAGACAAATTTTCTTTTGCTCTCTCTTTGTGTAGGCAAAAATTTATGATTTTTGATACCTCCCTCCCGGCAATCTGCTAATGGTTTGTTCTTTACAAAATATTATACATACAGTATATCATGTCATACCATATCTATAATACTAATCAATCTTGCGATGTATCATAACTCATACCATATCATACCGAATCACATTAATCAACTCACATCAATATGGTACATACGATGGCAGAATAACCCACATATTAATACACAGTACTTGCCCCTTCTACCATCATACCGATCTAGACATTCTAGATCTATACTAGAGAATAACATGTACTGTAGCCTCATAATAACCTCAATTCAGCTATAAATTTCTGTTTTCAGGCTTAAAGACTATGGTAAATGCACTTCTAAAGTCTATGAGACTGCTCTCTGATGTTCTAGTACTAACAGCATTTTTTATATGCGTCTTTGCTCTTCTTGGTCTTCAATTATTTTCTGGCTATCTACGTAATAAATGTGTACTCAATCCTCCAAGCAACCTTTCAATACCATTTGACAAGTATGCTTTGAATAAAGGTAAGTCAGAATTTAACGTTGCTTTTCCTATATTTGAGTCTTAAATTGTGCATCGTAGGCATAGAACTTTTGGGTTTGAATAAATAAACTAATTTGAAGACACGTTATTTTGCTAAAGTAAGTATAAATGATTGTAATGATTGTTTTTGTACTATGAGAGCAGTAAACACATGAGATAGCATTCATTGTATGGCAGTCAAAGTGAATGTGGTAACAAATTGGTTAGGTCCTGGTCAAACGAACCCAACATTCCACCGAGCAGCGTACAACATTTCTGTTCTGTGAAATTTTGTATTCGTTTAACCTCTTGTTGTGCAGTGCTCGGTGCTGCTCGATGCTGCTATTCGCTGTTTGATGGCGATCATAAATGTTGGGAGGGCAATCAAAAATTTCTTTTGTTTGAGGTTCTACTGTGCGTTGCTCAGTGAAATGTTGGATTCGTTTGACCACTCTTCCGAGCTTGCCTGACTCCGGTATGCTCAGCTCACACTGTTTACATTTAATTTAACGCCAAAGTTTCGAATTCTATGGGGCACAGTACAAGAGTTCAAGAAAGTCTAGACATATTTGTATTCGTTTGACTACCCTGCACAGAGCAGCGCCGAGCAAGGTAGAGCAAGGACGAGCAAATGTTGTGTGCTACTCATTAAAATGTTCGTTTGACCAGGGCCTTAGAGCCTTTTTTCTGCTGTTTGCAAGGCCAATGGTACAAGGAGCCCTTGATCCCTGGCTGAACGCTCACTCACTGCCCTCTCAGTGGTGATTTGGTACCTCATGTAAACAGTGGGGAGATGAATGCGGCGAGGAAAGGAACTATATATGCAGATGCCGATGGGTCAAGATAAGTTTTCTTTCCACCAGGCACTCCCCTACATACGCAAGCATGCGGTGCCTCAGCTTTGCCTAAGCTGTCCATAGGAAACGACTAATAGCTCAGAATAGACAGTACTTAATACGTTAAGAAACATCTGCAGCTGGTTTGGAAGCACTTCCATGTTTTTGTTTATGTTTTACCAAGGTGAGCTAGAAAGCTTTCGCTTATCTGCATGCGCAGGTGCTCAGTTTTGTACATCCCACAGTGCCATGGTTCTTCTCTTGCTTCAAAAACGCCCTTATTATTATCAATCGTTTTAATTTTCAATAGAGAATTGGTATCGTCCAAATGGGACAGTAATGGTATGTGGAAATGTCTCCACCAGCAGGTATGAGATTTTTCAGACATGATTTGCAATATCCTATTTTAAGAAAAGCAACAGAAAATGTACATACATCATTGTGATAATGTCTGCTTCATGAAAGAGGATGTAAGAAAAGTGACTTTATAAAGAGTTGATGTTGCAAGAAGAACAGTAACATGAGACACTGCTACAAACTGCTTCATAACCCAATTGAATGCAGTTAGAAAAAGCCAGCCTACAAGTCAACAGTTAATGTTGCTTTTGCAATGTCCTGTAGCGTAAAACTGTAAATTTACTTTCTTTTGGGTCATTAGGCTGTGCCCAAAGAATTACACATGCTTGAAACATATAGGAGAAAATCCAAACTATGGTTACACGAGTTTTGATCATTTTGGCTGGGCATTGCTGACCTCTGTTCAACTTGTCACTATGGATTTTTGGGAGAATGTTTATTTTCACGTGAGTATTAAACCTAAACGTAATTCTTTAGTCAAGAAGTGTACTAACTTCATGTTATGCAGGAACATAGGAACATCCCCTTCCTTCAAAAATTTTGCAATCATCGCGACCTTTTTGATTGCTTTGAACGACTCTACCGATCTCAGTGATCTAAGCGACCTGAAAGATACATGTATGAATGAACCACTCAATCTTGATTAGGGTCTCTGAGGAGGTTGGAACGTGCTCAACTTTAGTGATCCACTATCAATTCTTCCAGCGGTATCATCACCAATCGATGGAATCGTTCCCAACGACACAAATGATCGAAATGATTGTATGAAATCAATGATATTGCCAATCGTTTGAGTCGTGCACAGCGATCTAAACAATCGCAATGATTATGTAAAACCAATCTTTGGACTGGTAAAGATCTACCCTTGAATTTAAAGCAACCCTTGAAGATAGCCCACTATTTTGGACATTTGAATACGTTTTTCCATTGCGGTTGAGTCATCAAGCCACCAAAACAAGCATATATTCACCATATGCCCATAGATGTGCAGAAGGGGTGTAGGGGAAGGGTGGAAATGGCCTCTAATTATTGTATATAAACGGCAACTTTGACTCCTTGCAGCCTTGAGTTCTAAATCCGTACCTCCCAATCCAGGTCAGCTGTCTACGGAACAAATCACGTACCAAAACTAAGCTAAAAGTATTGGAAAATAGATCTTTTACATGTGGCAGCTATTCTGCTGTTATGCTTCCGCTAATTCGTGCAGATAATGAAATCTAATGCTTTATTTCTCATAGCATCTTTTTTGTTCTTTGTAGGACTTTCTAGCTCTTCAAAATTATGTCTATTGATGTTGTGCATTTGCCTTATCACTCATAGACATACCATAATGTTTTGATTAAGCGCCCACCCGTTAGGTTCTTTTGAGAGCTTATTTGAGGGGGCGTTTAAGGAAAGGGACGCTTAATCAAAACATTACAGTACGGCCACATCTACTTTCTTTTGCAGGTCATCTCATCGGCTGGCTCTTGGTGCATCTTCTACTTCATGGTTGTCATCTTTTTTGGGTCATTTTATTTAATAAATCTAGTCTTGGCTGTTGTTGCACTATCCTATGAGCAAGAAGCAGAAAATGTAGCCAACAGGGTATGAAGCATTATTGTTACCATCTGTCTTAATTGAATTTACAATTGAGAACTTTTGAAATTAACTACACTTCTCACGAAATTAACAACACTAGATTCCTACCAAATGTATCATCTGGTGTCCACCATCTCACCAAAATCTAGCACCATCAAGATCAGTAGCTCTATTATCAATCATAATTGCTTTTATTAATACTAGCATTAATAAAATCGCAATCACTAATCCCAATATCAATCATAATCAGTGGCGTAGCTAGAGGGGGGGCAGGGGGGGCGGCTGCCCCCTCACCAACCTTTTCCAGCTGCTTGTCGGAAATTTGTCGGAAAGTTAAACACGTGAAAATGTTTGTCAACAAATATATTTTTCAAGTTTAAACCTTAGGGCCTGTTTTTATATGAGAAAAAACACCTCAGGTAGTGCTTTGTGTAGATTCCACCTCTCGTGAAGTGAAATCTCACTATACCTGTGGTGTGGGTGATTTTATATTTGTCATATAAATTCATGAAAATTGCTAATAGTAGAGAAGTATACAAATTCATGAACAAACAACGACCCTTTGATGCGACGTATAAATGGGGGCAACAACCGAACTTCAAAGGTGTTTGTCAGAAAACTTGTCAACACAACATCCCTAAATTTCGTCGGAATTTGTCCGGGTTTTGCCCCTTCACTGCCAAATCGTAGCTACGCCACTGATCATAATCGATGTCAGAATTCCTAGCTTCAATAAAACTACTACCAGCTACCATAATAGCACTATCAGCAGCCTTAATATATTCCGTATCACTTACTGACATTAACCAGCACTATTGGTAGCGAAATATTAGCATATTTAACTATCAATTAATTCATAGTATTATAGAAGCACTATCAGTAACGCTAATATCGATACAGTTACTTTTAGGATCCTAAAGTATTCACTTTCAGCAATATAACAGCAAGCATGGTTACTATTAGCAGCCAAATATTTATATACTTACGTATCAATAAGTCATAATAAAGTCTGGCATTTTATTTGGCGTTCCTTGGTCAACATACTTTTGAGACACTTCAGCAATCCTAGACTTAATACAATTTCTGTCAGTAATTCTAATGTTTATATTAGTACCATCAGCAATCACGGATACTTGCCAGTTTCAATATATTTTAATCAGTTCTCTTTTACCAGAGCACCCAAGAGACTTGATACTATTGCCCATTACACATTGAATTGCATTTATCTTTGTAGAACTTTCTCCCAATCCTTACAAACTATTATCTTTATAGGAAAAGTACTACGAACAACTAAAAGCAATAGCATCATCCTATTCACTCCACAATAAATTTGTTCCTGTTCTATTGTTTGATTTACCGAGATCCGTCACCCATACAAGCGACCGTTTGCCCGATGTTGTAGTGTTCGATCAAAATCAGCCGACAGTTCTACGACCTTTTGGACGTCGGAGAAGACAAACTCGGCAAAATCAGAACTCGCAGCATGTCTTTCAGTCATCTATACATCCAACACCTGTCCCTAGCGCTATTGCTACCGCAAGATCAGATCCGAAAATTGTCATTGCATCAAATGGGCACCAGAATAATACCAATCCAGGAGCTGTAATGTCACTTACAACTTTGATGTCGCAAGCATCAACTTCGTCATCACCGGCTAAGAACTTTACTTCAACAGACTCAGATCAAAGTATAATCTGGAGACCATATTCAGGTGTAGCAGAAAGTGATTTGACTACTTATATGAAGATGAGATTGAAAATATTTGACGTTGTATCAAACCCACTGTTCGAGTTCGCTGTCACTGCCTTTATCTTCTTCAATACACTTTGTCTATCGCTCGAGTACCATGGCATGAATCAATTCTTCAAAAAAGCATTAGTTGCAATGAATCATGTAGGTATTAAGCACGCTTTACATTTTATTTACATATTGCACAATAGTACAGATATTCACTTTAAATATGCTGAATTTTAAATAAAGCTTCATGAACTTCTTTAAAAATATCTGCTTTTGCAATGAAGTTATTTCGTTCACATGTTTTTGACAAATTTAATTGCAAAAAGAAATGCTCTGCTTCTGACGAAGCTGTGTACTAATTTATCAATATTATAGCCTTGCATATGTGAAAAGATTCTTCTACTCTTTGATGGTGTAAATGGCCAAAAATAAAATGTTCCATAGAGTTAGAGCTTGGCAGCGGGAGCTCTTGGTCAACTTATGAGCAGAACCGTATTAACCACAGCATAATACATAGGACGAGAACAACCAACACATGCTTGAGATCCTCAATTTTTTGGTGGACATTTATAACTTTGCTGTTTGATATTGTCGAGATACAGACTAAGGAAATATACATTTGTGTGGTAGAGTAATCAAAGAACGTACCATGTAATTTTTAGCCAGTACCACGGTCAAAAGGGTTGCATGTGTGTGACAGACCCATTGGCTCTTATCTGCACATACCTTCTTTCATCACTTTTTCTGTTTGCATATGGAAGAAGCTGTGGTACCAGAGAGCCCAAGGGTCTTTAGATAGTTAGTTTAGCCTTACTTATGAAGTTTAATATTAGCTAACTGTGGATTTGATACATATTTGGACTGCGAGCCAACTTCTGCTGCGAAAACAATCACACACTCAAGCTCTTGGTAGTTCACCTTCCCGAGTTTTATGACGACATTTTCCAGTCTAACTGTTTTTGATGCTGATTTTCTGTCTGCCTCATTTCTAGATCTTCACCTCTGTATTTCTTACTGAAATGATCTTGAAGCTGATAGCATATGGTTTCAGAAGGTACGTCTCAAGCAGATGGAACTTATTCGATGGAATAGTTGTATTAATCAGCATGATTGATTTGCTAGTTGAAATCGTAATGAAGAAAGACAACAGTACATTGAGCATCCTTCGTTCCTTTCGATTGGTATGTATACAATGTCTATCTCATACTTTACCTTATCAAATATAATTTCAATGGATAGCCCCATTTTATGTTCATGCAGTGTCTGTCAGCTTTCACGACTTTCATCAGAACTCTTCTTTTTGCCTACAAGCTTCATCCGTCCATCTCACATCTTGCACGGCATTTTAATGCGTTACTATGAACTTTCTCGATCGTTGTAAACCATTCAAGTAGTGAAGAACCCTTCCTCGTTGTCACAGTACTATCTGGATATTTTGCATGGCAGATAGCCAACGCTTTTATTGTATGCTTGACGTGCTGTTGCTTTCAAGATTCCTTTATGGCATAATTTGCAAGTTTTAGCTTATCTTGAAATCCCAAGACAAGTATGACGATAAACAATATAATCAAATATGTGAAAAAGGATGACTAATTTTGTCTTTCCTTGCGAGTTAAATCTTTCTGTAAATTTGGAGCAAGTTTCCAACATTCACAAAAACCACTGATAATACCCTATTCTAGCTTAAAAATCAAGCATCTAGCTACTAATTTAGCCAAAATTTATCAATCTTTGAAGTGCATTTAGCTAACATTAAATCAACCTGTTATGCTTCTTCGCAATTTTACCGTTCCTTATAGCTTAGGTGGGCGGGGTAGCATAGCATTTGAGGCGCATGTTTCCTGTGCAGAAGGTCTACAGTTCGAGCCCGACTCGAGGCCTTGACTGAATGCTCTCTCACTGTTCACCCAGTAGCGATTGGGTACCTGGTGGCAACACTGGGGAATTAAAGTCGGTGAGAAAAGGAACTGGTCACCCTACCTCATATGGCGATGGCTCAGAATAAGTGTCCTCTCTAACAGGCAATCCCCTAAGTACGATAGTGTACGGGACTACCTTTACATTTTACAGCTTAGAGTGTTAAAACTGGCTCAATCTTGGTCCACAATGCGAAGCCTTCTTGGTGCCATTGGCCGCAGTGTAAATGCTATGGGACACCTGACGTTGATATTGGCTATCATTATCTACATGTTCGCATTAGTTGGTGTACAGCTATTTGGGAAGCAATATACACCAAACAAGTTCCCAAATAATGAGGTAACCTAACTTTATCATTAATACATCTTTGATAGCATTTTCGAATCTAAACAACTATTAAGATATCATGTTGAGAAAATACGAAGCATAAATTTGAAATTAAATCTTTTTTAGTTGGAATTAGAAGTTTGTCGATCAGGCAAAACGCATTCTCTATGACTTCTTTCGCCTGAAAAAAATTGAGTACCTATTTCAGAAAGAAGATAGAATGTATAGTTATGCGACTTGTTATTGGTTGGCCGTTCCGTCATGCAATTCAAGTCTGCTCTGCAAAGCTGTGTCTGCTTTGATTCTGCAAGGCTAGTTGCTTGGAGACTTAATTCTGTAAGGCTATTGTCAAGAACAAATGAAAAGTACTCTGAGTTGTATCTTACACTACCATTTTTCCAATGCATGTATAACGATTAAAAATCTGCTAGCCTTTAATATCTTAAAATCCATGCATATCATAACATTGCGCAGACAGCTAGATTTGCTATCATTATGAAAATTGAAGATTGTACGATGTGATCCATATTAATTTTCAGACACCGCGATGGAACTTCACTGACTTCCCACATTCCTTTATGATGCTCTTTCGAATTTTGTGCGGAGAATGGATCGAGCCGCTGTACGACTGTATGAAGGCTACATCCACGTGGTCAATAGCATTCTTCATGCCTGCATTGGTTGTTGGAAATTTTCTGGTAGGTTATAAGAAAACAAAAGTTTAGGCAAAATAATGGTTTTCTTATAAAAAAAACGTGAATTTAGTTTTTAGTCAACTAGTTTTGCCGAGAATTTGCCGACTCGATGGCACCTGGTGGTACTTTGCTCCCTATACGCCCCCCTCCAAATAACTATTACTGGACACTATAAAGGACTTTGATACTCATCAATATCATCCGAACAGCCCTCTGAATTCAGATTGGCCAATAATATAGGAGTGCCGAAAGCTCTTGATTCCACCCAAGTGGAAATGTTCGTATACGGACGGGTCATCATCATCATCATCATCGCCCATCGCTCCTCCTGGAGCATAGGCCGCCAACAATGGTCCGCCAGAGGGCTCTGTCCTGGGCTG